>QEPC01006176.1:887869-975342 GCA_003113815.1 Sphenodon punctatus
AATGAGTCTGTACAGTGAAATGCATAACACAAGGTTTCAGTTCAAGGTTTAAGTTTCATTTCAGTACAAAACTGAAATGAAACTTAAAGCAATCTAAAAATCCTACTCAACGCCTGCTGTTCAGGAACAGTGACTAGCTCAGAAGGTGTTGGGAAGGGGGGGCAGATAATTAGTTTCGTTTCTTGCAAACCTCTCTCCACCCCTGGTACCTGGAAGTCTGCTCCTCAGTGACTACACCTCCCTGACATGTTTGACCTTCCAGTGAACCTTTTTTTTCCACCCGAACTCATCCGAACTTACCGAACTGTTCGGCCATTTCGCCGTTCAGTGTTCGGATTGTTCGGTTTGTTCGCATTCGTGTTCGCGTTCGTGTTCGGTCATCCGAACAGTTCGAGTTCCGGCCGAACTCCGAACTTCTGAACCGTGTTCGCCCATCCCTAATAGCTAATATGAGAGGCCCCATGTACTCGGTTAGTAACTATGTAATCTGAAGTATAAAGTCCAGCTTTTCCAGGAATTAAGATCTGAAACAGAAGCTTTTATTTTCTTAAATAAACAAATATGAAAATGATAACCTTGTTGAATGCCACAAAAGTCTTAAAATGTGAACCAAATGAGAACATGATTCTGCAAACAGGCTGAATCAATAGCCTTCAGAGTTGAAGGCCAGTCCGTTTATCTAGTTGGAATTTTAACTTTAAAATCTAATTATAACAATATTGACTGAGAATTTAAAAGGAGCCTATAGGAGTTAGTCCCTGACCTGCCTCTAAGGTTAGGGCTGTAGTCTTACTTGATGTGGCGGTGGCAGCAGCGGGAGGGGCAAGGGAAGATGCTGCAGTCCGGAGGAGCCAGCCGCCGGGAAAAAAACCGGTGCAAATGGGGATCTGCTGTGGCTTCTCTGATGCATGTCAGGGCGCAAATTCCTGCCCTGACATGCGCAAGAGAAGCCACAGCAGATCCCTGTTCGCACCAGCTCTTTTCCTGTCAGCTGGCTCCTCTGCGCTGCCGCGTCTTCCCTCTCCCCTTCCGCTGTTGCTGCTGCCACTGCAGGTAACAATACAGCCTAAGTGGTACATGAAAATGTCTATCCTTTGGGCAAATTTGAAGTCTCATGGCATTTTTAGACAAGACAACGCTTGCATGAGTAGACAATTAAAACCATGATTGAAATTTGTGCCTACTCATGTGTGAACGACTCTCATAAGAATATAAGAACATACATAGTGCCATACTGAGTCAGATCAATGGTCCATCAAACCCAGCATCCTGTCCTCTGACAGTCAGGCCCAGACTTAGGGGCAGGCCCCCTAGGAAGCATTTTCTGGGAAGCAGAAATCCTGGCATCGTCCCTTTCCCCCGCTCCTTTTTTTTCTCCTTGCTTTTCTCCCTGCATGTCCGGAGGCTGCTACCTGCAGCCGAAGCCTGATGCCTGGGTCCCCATCCCTCACATACCTCTGCCATCTGTCTGCTAGTAGGGCTGCAGCAGCAGGACACCAGAACACCGATCGGACTGGGAGATAAAGCTGTTTGTAAAGAAAACAACTCCTCCCCATTTGAGTGATCAGAATGTTGTTACCTTGTAAAGAAGGTTCTTCAAGATGGCTCCTAACATTCTCACAACTGGGTTGTGCATGCTCATTTACTCACCATATTCAAATAATAGACTACAGGTAATTTCAGATGTGATGGACCCAGAGGCCCGCCACGCTGAACCCCGGACCAGGATATTTCTCAGATCCCGGTTCATGATGAAGTCAGCCATCCTTCAGATGTGCCAGCTCCATCACTGTGGGGAATCAGGGAGGGGGCGTGGCTGTTCTGCGTGATGTGGCCATACAGCCTTGCCCCCCGTGTTCCCTCGGCTGCCCACCCTCAGGGAGATGGGAGGGCTCAGAGGCCAATGCAGCCACTGTCAAGGCCATGATCCGGGATGGGCCAAAGGTAAAACACATTGCTTTTGGCCCATCCTGGATCGTGGCCACTCTAACCATGGTTCTCGACCTCTGGCTGGCTGGAGCTTGATCACAGAAGGGGGTTCACCATGGTGAACATCTGGCTGGGACTGAACAGACGTTCCCGGAAACGCCACCACCAAAGGGAATCCACTGGGGTTCACTGTGTTGAAAGGAGTTTTTGTAATGTCTGAAATTACCCTACATGATGATCTTGGGCTCCTCTAGTATAAAAAGCACCCTCCCCCTCAGAATGACAGTTCCTTCCAACCCTTTCTAGGAATATAAGAAAAAATTCCATGGGTGTTGTGAGAATGATTGGACCCATCTCAAAGAACATTGTTTACAAGGCAGCAACCTTCTGTTCTTTTTCAAGTGGCTCCTTACATGCCATTTTTATACAGCTCCACTGGGTGAAGGGTTCAGTTGATGCACTGGTGCATGGGTGCACTGGGTGGGGCATGCACACAGCCGCGCACACATTTCCACTCATCCCCCACTCATCTGCACCCATGGAGCAACCACCATTTTCCCCAGTTGCTCTGTGTGTGGGGATGAGTGGGGGGTGAGTGCGAATGTGTGTTAGGTGGGTGCACGCACACACTCCCAATCACCGTGGGTGCATGTGTTGCGTCGTTCGCACAGGGCTCCCCCACCCATGAACACGCAGTGTGGACGGTTGGCTTGGGGGTGGGGCTTGGAGACAGGCCTTGGATTGGGGGCAGCAGCCTAAGAAGGGCTTAGGGGTGCAAAATTCATAAGTCAGAGCATCCTGGAACCATTGAGGTTCCATCAGCCTCTGGGGGTGGACCAACCTAACTGGTCCATTCCCCTTCTGGAGGTGGTGCACTGAGGGACTGGCCTGTATTTTAAAATATCCATACTTTAAAATAAAATATGAACTTTCAGAATGACATCATGCAATAACAGCATCAAACCTGGCATGTATAACTCACACAGCTCATGGTGATAAGTTCAAACAGGGTTTGGCTACTCTTGCAACATATACAATACATATATTGGCTAAACAATGAGAGATCTTTGTGCAATCTGGCCTGCCAGCAAATTTATATGAGGTGATCTGGCCCATGGGGAGCAAGAAGGTAGAAAACCCTGGCTTAATTATTTAATATTTGTAAAGCACCGTGACCTCTGTTGTTATCAGGTACTATTCAGGTACAATAAGTGTGCAGTGCTTGGACTGGGAGGAGGGACCCCAGTTCAAGTCTTACCATAGCCGGAAACTCACTGGATGACCTTGGGTCAGTCAAAATATTCTCTCAGCCTAACCTAACTCACCAGATTGTTGTGATGATAAAAAAAAGTTGTGTTATTTGTAAAGCACTCCGAGTGGCATGGTAGGGGGCACTATATACAAATAAAAACTAGAGTACAAAGTTAGATTACTTTAAAAAGATATATTCAGACTGCCAATAATGTGCCCTCAAGGAATAGTTAGTTCCACCTATACCAGATGTCCAGATTTTTCAGACATATTGCTATTTAATTTTTCAACTGTCATCTGGGAAGGTTTTTGATTTGACAGTGTTTTGGGGAAACATTACTTCTGTGGGGGGCACAAGAAGTTGTGAATTAGAATCACACTTCTTTTGACTCTCCTTCCAAAGGAAAAAAGGACAAGGCGAACAGGATCAATTTTGTAGGGCACTCTGTAAAGTAAGGAAACAGATGCTGGTACCCCATTTTATACATAAGCTAACAGAGAAGTGACACAAGGGCACAGTAAAAATAGTATCCATAAATCTTACACACAAGACCCAAAGATTAGTTTACCCAGTCATATTGGTAATTGTGCTGCAGAATCCTATCAAGCAGCTATTCAATGACTGGTAAATAAGCAGAGTTTTCCTGTAGTGACTGACTCTAAAAGACCTGCCAGCAATAGTTTGAAAAGGAAATCTGAAGGTCAGCACCCTATTTGAGAGGTTTTTATCTGCGTGAATGATTTTTTTGCTTAATTTTTTTTCTAGCCCAACCTCAAAGACAAGCAATAGGCTCCTTAAAATGACCATAAATGTATATAAATTAACAAGCACAAATTAGCAGAAGAAACAGGTGGGAAAGATGTCCTCTTTTTCTCATGTAAAAATGTGGCCATGCTCTGCCAATGGTACGAACTCTATTCAGTCACTGATGTTATGAGCTAAGTAGTGGTAGCATACCATAAAACTAAACTTTTATTTTATTATTTCAGTGGGAAATTCTCCTTAGAGACAGATGACATTACAGGACCCTGTGGATGGTGCTCATGCAGGAGTGGCAAGAGAAGGAGAACTTGTTCCCTGTAATTCTTCTCTTCCTCTATTCACTTATATTACACAGAAAAGAAACTTGCCGTTAATGAAAATCAGTACTTTGAATTACTTCATACACTCTGAAATCTATGCTGAGCTATCTGTATAGCAAATGAATGTTTGGCAAAGTGATACTGCAGTACTCAACTGAAGAGGTTGCTTTGGAAATGGCAGGTTCTTATGATTCCATGCTAGCCAGTGGCTGCACATACCAAAAAGATACAAGCAGAATCCCATATAAGAGTGAGAGAGGTTGCAACATGGCAGTGGTATAACAGGAAATTACTACCATCCATTCATCCTTTCTCAAGGAGAAGGAGTTCATACTGATTTAAATCTTATACATGTTTTCATAAGGTCAGCACCCACATCTCTGCTCCATCTCACCCCTGCGTGGATCATCCACGTAAAGGTGACCCACCAGATATGCAGGCAGAGCAGAGGTAGGGCAAGCTGCCCCTGCTCTCAGGCAGTCTTGCCAGAAGTGCTCTGGAACATCCAGGAGCACCGCCAGTGGAGCGGACAGCCCAAACCTGGGGCACTGGTCGGAAGTGGGGCTGCTGTCCATTTGCTCAGTGGACAGTCGCTGCAGCTCCTCTCTCAGCCAGGGGTTCCCCGGGCAACATCATAGCATTGCAGGCCCTTTAGTCTGCAACTCTATGGTGTGGAGGAGGGGTGTCACATGGGCAGACCATGAAAGCTGCTGGGTCATTTATACCCGAACCAGGAAGGGCTGCAAGTGGGCAGATGCAGGGCTGCAGACATATCCCCGACCTTCTCTGATGGTGAGCACCCCCACATCTGTGTGAAAACACCCAATGAAATACAACACTACTATTTCTTCATTTATGTTGATTGCTGAATCTCTAATACATTAATTTTAGAACCAGGGCAGTTTGTGTGTGTGGGGGGGGGGGGAGAGGGGTTGTTTCAGGACAATGGGGCTTGGATTATGCAAAGATTGGCAGTCTACAACAGGGTGTGACAGCTGCACAAGGCTATAGTTGCATTCTTTAGAGTCAGAGGTGGCCATTTGGTCACGCCTGCTCTGAAGGTATATGCACATAAATCTGTACCCCAGCTGTTATATGGCACCCATTTATGGGCTTTGGGCAAAACTCAGTGTTACTGTTTGGAAAGACTGCAAACAGGCTTCCTTAGGACAATCTTGTCGATGCCAGCGGAGATTAACAACTGGGCACTGGTGCGGGAATGCGGCTTGGTATCAATTCAAGAAAGAGTTTGGCGGGGGGCATTGGCCTATTGGCTGCGTCTCTTTTTTAACCGGGCCGCTCCTTGGCCTCAATTAGTTTTGCTCGACAAGATCCTGAATAGCTGGGTTGCGACAGTAACTAAAAAGATAAACCTTCTAGGGTTTAGTACGGAGGCCCTGGCCCCCTTGGGCTACAAGGGAGCCAAAAAACTGCTTTTGACAAGGTTGGCAGATATAAATTTACAGGAAGTGAGTGCCGCCTTAGGTGAGAGTAGGGCCCTGGGGTTGTATCCAGTGTTTGTAAGAGACTCGTTTGTGTCTGTCATATCTGGATGGTAATATTCCCCATAACATTAGAAGACTTCTCTTTCTGGCAAGAGTGAACTCCTTCCCCTGGGCTGTAGTGGAGGGGAGGTATAAAGGAGTACCTTTGGCCGACCGCTTCTGTACATGTAATCTGAAGGCTGTGGATTCACTGGGACATATCTTGCTTGGCTGCCCTCTGTATTCAGGGGCCCAGACAAAATTTCTCACCCCACTGGTTTCCTCTTACCCGGGCAGACCTCAGGCATTCTACGTGAGTTTGCTCCTGAGGGATGATTCTAGGAAAATAGCCAAGAGTGTGGCTTTCTACCTGAGGTTTATAAATAACATAAAGCTGGGTATCAAGGGGAGTGAGAAATAATATTTTATGTTATTTTTGTATTTTAGACATGAGTTGTTGTGTGAGTTCTTTTTCCCTGTATATTTTATATTTTGTATTGCATTTTATTTTGTAGCCTTTGCAATGACCTATTGGTCTCGCAATAAAGACTATTAATTATTATTATTATTATAGAACTGCATTGTACATAACTAAAGAATAAACTGTATAGTTGTCCTTGAATGAAGGGATATCATTCTAAGAGCAAGGTTTAAAGATACCAGAAGAAGAAAGCATGAAAGAAACATATGAGCTTGGAGATGAGGAAAATATGATAAGAAATTCAAAATAATTTCTGCAGGTGAGAAAATAAACAAAATTTCATTTCAGAAAATTTTATAACATGTTTGGTTTCACCTGTTTCCTTCTAGTTCACCTGGCCAAGGTTTTGGTACATGCAAATTTGAATAAATGTAAACTGTGTTAATGGCAGTCATAGAGATAGGTGAGTGGGAAGAAGGCAATCAAATTTGTACATGCTTATTCAAATCCTAAACTGTCAACTTTGATCAAAATTCATTATCTGTACAATCAGCTCAGTGGTAATATTTTCCAGGCTAGCAAGCAGTTTCCTACTTGTACTGGAATGTTAAGAAAAACTTGATTGCAACCTGAAGAGATTGTGAAAACTCCCATTTATCTCCCAGCTTATGTCAAGAAGAAAACTCTTTTATCAGCCTTTCTTTCTTAAAGTGATATTTTCCTTCATTTTTTAAGGCAGTAGAATTTAGTTCATAACAAATCAGTAGGGATGGGACTCTGGGCAAAATTTCAGTTTGGATCAATTTCTGTTCTCATGTATTTCGGTTCTTTTTCAGTTTCGGTACTATCGGATCTTTTGCATTGATTTTTGTACCGGATTTTTAACACTGCGTTTTTTCAATGAGGGACAAACCGCAATGTTAAAAATCCGGTATAAAAATCAATGCAAAAGATCGAATAGTACTTAAACCTAAAAAGAACCAAAATTCTGGATTAATCCTAAATCGCCATTTTCGGGTACTTCGGTTTTAACCGAAACTGAAATTCCCATCCCTACAAATCAGCTATCGAGTTTTATTTTACTAGGGTTTTGTAAACTGCATATCCCCGAACAGTTGTTGATTTAATTATTGTTGTTTTTAAATTTAAAAGGTAAGCAAAGGTGTGTGTCAAAGTTTCTTACAGAGCTGAAAATTGACTTTTGATTATATACTGTGAAAAATCTCTAGGGGTTTATCTGCAGTTCACTGAAGAAATCGATGGAAAGATTCTCAAAGAGTTAATGGAACAGCAAAAGGAAATGGTTAGACTGAAGTAGGTATAAAAATAATGCTGTAAACCACCAAGTTTCCTTATTAAATTTAACACAACATAGATTTTGTAGCTATTAAAGTCAATAGGCCTGTTTGCTTGAATAAGTGGTAATAATAAGAGTTCCAAAAAGAAGCACTAAATGCATTTATTGTAATCTAGTTGTAGCAGGGTTTGCATCTTACTTTATCTCTGTGCAGCACTAATCACCACTGATGTAAAAACAGTACGGTGGAGAAGTCAATAGAGATTCTCTTATGTCCTCTGTCACAGTGCTGCAGGATGTGACTGTGATGATAGTTGGCCACCACCGACTGGTCCTGTAAAGCTTGAAGCATACAGTAATTGGCCAGTGAATGTGTCTGTCAGTCTGTTGGGTTGCTCCCCATCCTCCCTCCCCCTGCCATGCCAGGTGCATGTCTGTGACTGACACTGCATGTGCTGCTATTTATCTGAATAATGGTCTTCAAGTGGACAAATGTATTTTTGTTTTAATTAATTATTAATTATTATTATTATTATTTGTCTTTTTCATTTTTACGATAACAAAAAAGAAAGTGAACATTTTCATTTTCATTACCATAACAACAAAAATGAATTGTACATCCCTAGGATGCAGAGGATATTCTTTTCCTTAATTTCAGTACTTATCCTTCTAAAAGTGGCAGCCAGAGAGAGAGGGGGGGGGGGCAGCCACTAGGAATGTGCAGAAGGCTTAGTTTTTGTTTTAGTTTCCAAAAACTCATTTGTGGTTTTTTTGGGGGGTGGGGGTGGCAGAGAGCTTTTAAAGGACTCTATCATTTTGGTGGTATGCCTTCTGCTCAGGAAACCATCACTAGACATTAACTGCCTGGCCAGCTATCAGATGGTCTCTAATCTTTCCTTTTTAGGGAAGGTTATTGAACGGGTGGTAGCTCAACAGCTTCAGGAGCATTTTGACAGCATCAGTTTTCTGAATCCCTCACAGTCTGGCTTTTGTCTGGACTATGGCACTATGATTGTGCTTATGGCCTTCACCATAACTTGGATTGGAGTGGGTCAACCCTTTTGATCCTGTTAGAACTTTTGGATGCCTTTGACATGGTTGACCATGAGATGTTGATGACCAGTTTGTGGGACCGAGCCAAGGTGAGTCTGGTTCTGTTCCTTCCTGGCTGGGAGAACTCAGCAGGTAGATCTGGGGGACTATTAGTCATGGTGGAGTCCCACAAGGTTCCATTCTGTCACCTCTCCTGTTAACCGTGTACATGCAGCCTTTGGGTGAGATCATGAGGGGTTTGGTATTCGGTGTCATCAATATGTTGATAACACCCAACTATACCTCTCATTTTCAGCTGACCCAGGCCTGGCCGTTTGAGAGCTTACTTGGTGTTTGGCAGTTGTGGGAGACAGGATGAGGGTGTGCACTCTGAAGCTGAATCCTGACAAGATGGAGGTGATGCTGGTGGGAAGGGCTGAGGGGTTGGTGACCCCCATCATTGATAGGGTCCATCCCTCTCTGGCCCCTCAGGTCCATAGTCTGGGGATGCTCCTCAATTCGCAGCTCTGTCTGGATGCCTAGGTGGCAGCTATGGTGAGGAGTGTGTTCTGCCAGCTACACCTGGTCAATGTAGCTTCAGTTTTGGTTCAGTGGCTTCAGCCATGTATCTCAGGCTCTGACCTGACCACTAACATCCATGCCTTCATCACCTCAAGACTGGACTACTGTAACACTCTCTACATGGAGCTACCCTTGGTGATAGTCTGGAAACTGCAGCTGGTGCAGAATGAGGCAGCCCATCTTCTTACAGGAACGGGTTGCTGTGAGCACATAGCACCAGTGCTTCGTTCCCCGCACAGGCTGCCTATAGTCTTCCGGGCCTGATTTAAGGTGTTGGTTCTCACCTATAAAGCCCTAAATGGTCTAGGCCCCACTAACCTGAGGGACTGCCTCACCCCTCAGATTCTAGAAAGTTGAAAGTTGGCAGTGGGTGTGGCAAAACACCAGTAGGGGGGCTCTATACAGTTGAGCCACCCACCTCACTGTGTTTCTCCAAATCTCTGGCTAGGGATTCCCACAGCTGGCAAACCCCCAAAACACTTGATATTCCACTTCCACCACCTGAATACTTCCCAGCAGGCATTCACACCACTCAGAAAATGTGAACCCCCAAAAGCCATTAGCCTTACAGCTTCCCAAAAACACTCTCCTTTTCTGGAACTCTGTTCCTGGGATTTCCTCTTCTGCATTGGAGTCAGATGGGGGGGATTGTGATAAAGATTGTGATAAACATGTGTAGCTAGGATTTGATGTTAGATTGTGGAATTTGTATTGAGCTGCATCCCCTGTGTGGGAAATTAACCCAGAAATGTATTTTTTTTTTGTTGTGAGCCGCCTCGAGTCATTATTGAGAAAGTGCAGAATATAAATAAAAGTGGATTGGATTGGATTGGATTGGGAGATCCCCAGAGCTACCCACCGGAGGCTTCCCTTGGTTCCAAAGCTGTTGGCTTCTAGACAAATAGGTAGATTTCCCCCTCTTTAGTAGGGATGGGCGAACACGGTTCGGAATTTGGACTGAACTCGAATAGTTTGGTTGACCAAACCGAACGTGTGAACCAAACTCGAATTCGAACGTTCAGTTCGGATGTGTTCGGTGAGTTCGGAATTGAATTTCCATTGGTTTCAACGGAAAACACATTATCGGCTGTGACCTTTATATGTTTTATGCTATGTGGCTGAAATCTGGATTGCCTATACCTCCAATAGAAAGCATTAAGTGTACAAAATTTCAAAATGATTGGATAAAGGAATCCGATTTTAGAAGCAGTTGAAGTATTGTATTTTGCAATATTATACATCTACATTCTTAGCTGTAACTTCTTTGCCTCACATGTAATGTAGGTGAAATTTTTCTAGTTTATACCCCTTTCCCATATTTAGTATCATTGCCAAATTTCAGAAGGATTGGAAAAAAGGTCTTGGTGGTATAAGCAATTAACATATAAATGTATGTCTGACTATAACATCTTTGTAGTCCAACCAGTGTACATGAAATTTGGCAGGACTATATATTTCACTTTCATGATCATCTCTGCCAAATATCAGAAAGATATTATAAAGGGTCCCAATTTTATATGCCTGTACAACATATGTAGAGAAGGGGCCTATGCCTGGGATTCTCTTATGTCACTGTGGTATAAGATCGGTTTGTGATGCAAATTGGCCAACAGAAATGTCAACCAAATATCCTCATTCTGTGCTGGGACCATCCCAACATATCTCCCCCACTTGTTTCTGGGAAGTCAGAAGCATCTGTTTAGGAAAGAGTCAATAGAAATTCTCTTATGTCCTCTGTCTCAGTGCTGCAGGATGTGATTGATAGTTGGCCAGCCTGGATGTGTTTAAACTATGTCTCCTGACTGCTGGGATGCTATCTCAGAAGTCCCAGTTATGTTGCTTATGCCCGCCACAGGGCCGCCCCCTATGCCCACCTCGAAGCCACTACCAATTGGTCCTGTAAAGCTAGAAGCTTGCAGTAATGTGTTTGGCCATTGAATGTGTCTGTCAGTCTTTGGGGTTGCTCCACATCCTTCCTCCTACAATCTCTCTCCCCCTGCCATGCAGGGTGCCTGCCTCTGACTGGCACTGAATATGCTGATATTCATCTGAATAATGATCTTCACAGGGACAACATCAATTGCTTATATAATTGGGTCCCTTTATCAAAATCTCCTGTACATTTGCTGAAATGGCAGGAAATCAATTTGATACATTCTTGCCAAATATCCTGTAAACAGAATGAAATATCAAAATGTTACAGCTGAAAATGTATTTTCAGGTTAATGTCTTATACCCTTGGGACCCTTTATCCACTCTTTCTGAAAATTGGCTGAAATATTAAGAATATGGAGGGACATAATATGCACAAGTTTCATGAACATTGGATGCAAGATAAAGAAATTGTAGCCATGAATGTGTATGGAGCTTTTCTTAAAATCACAGTATTCAATTGTTTCTGAAATCGGTTCCCTTTATCTAATCATTCCGAATTTTGCTACACATACTGCCCTCCATTGGGGGTACAATATTCCCAAATATCATCAAAAATAAATAAACAAAAATGCTATAGCTGGAAATATGTTTTTCAGTTTTTTCCCTTTATTTCAAAAACCAAATGTCATTTTCAGTTCCCAATTGCACCAAACTAAAGATCGAACCGAGCCTGACCGAACTAAATACCAAATTCAAACTCAGCATTCAACCCAAATCACCGAACGGCTGAACATCCAAACCTCGTTCTGTTCACACATCCCTACTCTTTAGTAGCTTGGTCTAGGGAGACGTATAATGCTCAGCCAATAATGCACACACACAGTAGGGTAAAAGAAAGCTTAGAATTTACTAGTACATATATATAAAAAGGAATAAAAGTACAGATCCAGGGGTTGATAACCCTTTGAGCAAAGCAAGTTCGGTTTGGGAAATGGTATCCCGTTTGGAACACGCCTATCTAGTACAGTATCTCTGAGTAGCAGGCAGGCAAGCAAGCAATTACTCACACAGAGTTAGTTAGTCCTGGTCTTATTCTACATAGATGATGGTTTCTCTATGGGGTCCAAAGTCTTGATCTGGCTAAGGCCAGCGTTGCAGAGTTTAGTCACATCACACACTCCCTCAGAGTCCCAGAAAAGAGAGAGACAAAATGGAGAGGGTCTGAGGTTTTTAAATCCCCCTTCCCCTCCCTCTGATTCATTAGGCAAGGTCATCTGGCACAGGTGAAACTTCCAGCTGACCAGTTCAGGCCAATCAGATTCCTGTTTCCTGCTGGGTGAAGAAGATCCCAGAGGAATTCCTGGAATGTGGGTCCTTATCCTCTTGGACATGTGCTTTTCAGGCAGGGTGTCTGTGTCAAGGTGAGGGGCTGTCCTGGATAGTGCCTGTCCAGCAAGTGACATATGCCACAGGGGGTACCCTCCTCAAGGTCCCCTGAATTTCTCAGGTGGCAACCATTGGGAGGGCATTCTCTGTGGCCACTCAGAGACTGTGGAACTTGCTTCCTGTGGCGGTCCATTTGACCTTGGACCTCCCCTGCTTTAAAGAGAGTGCAAGATCTGGCTGTAATGCCAGGCTTTTGGTGTGGGAGATGGGTAGTGTAGGGGGCTGGAGGTTGGGAAATTTTAGCTTCATTCAGTTATAGTGTTTTAAAGTTCTGATTTTATATTGTATTTGATATTATTTTTATAGATTGTTTTAATATATTTGTATGCTGCCCCGAGCTGCCTTGGGGGCAGGAGGGGGCAGGATATTTAATATCTGTAACAAATAAATACATTTTCTTTTATTTTTTCCATTTTTATTTAATTAAAAATCACTGTGCATATGCAAAAATGGCCAATGGGGCTGCTTTGTGTATATGCAGCCCTTTTCCAAAATGGCACTGAAGCTGATGGCACCATTTGGAGAAGGGTGCACATGTGCAGAACAGCCTCAGTGGCCATTTTGCACACATGGAGTGATTTTACTACTATTATTTTTAATAAAAGAAAAGAAAAAGATGAATGAAATCAAATTAATGTTGTTTACATAATCATTTGTTTTCATTACCCTAGTTATGAAAATGAATAGGCTCCATTCTGAACCAAACCAAACAAGTCAAAATTGCAAAACATAAGTTGTTCTAACTTTTTGTCAAATGTTGTTCAGGTCGACTATGACCTGCTCAAAATGGGAGGTGGACGCGAGTAATTATTCTGCTACTCATTTCACCTATAATGTCTATTTATTTATTTATTTTATTTATTTATTTATATTTAAATGCCGCCCCCCCATGCCTACGGCCTCTCGGGGCGGCTTCCAACATAATATAAAACAAATTTTAAACATAAAAAATCTACAATATCATAATTAAAACAAATTTAACACCCCCGCCACAAAAATTAACTCACCCCTCCACCCTCCCCTCCGAAGGCCTGGACGAACAGCCAAGTCTTACAGATATGTCGAAAGGCCAACAGGCCCAGGACCAGGTAAGGCTCCTCCGGGAGGGAGTTCCACAACCGTGGTCCAGCCACCTAGAACGCCCTCTCCATTGTGGCCCCCCATCTTACACAGTGGACCTCCAGAAAGGCGCCCCCGGTGGACCGAAGGGATCACTCTGAGGTGCGGAGGGTAAGGCGGTCCCCCGAGATATGAGGGGCCCAGACCATGCAGGGCTTTGTAAATCAATACTAACACCTTGAACCTGGCTCGGTATGCTATAGGCAGCCAGTGCAGAGCGCGGAGCACCGATGTTATATGCTCACGCTGCCCTGTCCCCATCAGGAGACGGGCTGCTGCATTCTGCACCAGCTGCAGCCTCTGAACCAGAAACAAGGGAAGCCCCACGTAAAGTGCGTTGCAGTAGTCTAGCCTCGAGGTGATGAAGGCATGGACTAGAGTGGCCAGATCGGGCCCAGAGAGGTAAGGTCGAAGCCCCAGTACCAGATACAGCTGGCAAAAGGCGGCTTTAGCCACCGCCTCTAGCTGCTGATCCAGACGGAGGCCTGAATCCAAAACCACCCCCAGGCTCAGAACCTGTAGAGCACCTCCCCCGCCCTTCCCACCACCATCACCACCGTCTTATTGGGATTGAGCTTCAGTCTGCTCTGCTGCATCCAATCTGCCACGGCCTCCAAACATTGGGAGAGTAACGAGACAGCAGGACCTGGGTCAGTTGAAAACGAGAAGTACAGCTGGTACAGTCTACCAGTAAGATATTTTAATGTAGTCAGGTCAAAGGCAAGGTTCAGTTTAAACCTGGGAGAAACCTAACAGCAGGTTAGAATGTGTGGAAGTTGCCTATTTCCTTCTCTGAAGCATTCACAGTTCCAACAACAGAATATATGGCAGTGCCTCCACCTGGAAAAACCCTATACCTTAGATTGTATTTTTAGGGTGCCCAGAAAAACAAACTGTGTATCCCTATACATTGTGCTTCCTGGTAGGTGTCTATACATCCCATTTTCCAGGAATCACCTAAATGAATGCAAGAACAAGTTTTACTTTAAAAAAAAAAGAAAAAGAAAAAAAGAAAATCCCATGTATTAAATCAATACGCTCTTAATGATACAAAATTATTAATCATCTTGTGTCCTGGTATCTGGAGTCTGAAGAACTTCAGATTTTATGGGGCCTACACATGCTTATAGTTCCATGATAGTACAGGATGAGGATTTTTGTAGAGCTGCAGCCTGAGTCTTGGGTTTTTCCACCCTTGTTTTTTTAGTAATTGTGCCAGAAAGAAAAAAAATTGAGCTACATAAACTCTAAACTAGCAGGGTTCTTTGCTTGTTTGTTTTTTAAATGTAATTTATATTTTAAAATATCCTTGAGCATCTTTACTATCGGCTTTCCCTGATGCAATTAAAAACAGAGATTATTGCCACACAGGAACAAAAATCTAACATAATGGAATTCCTCATGCTAACTATAAAAATGAAACTTCTGTTGTGGAAGATTTCAACAGGAACTGTGTTTCTAAAGATTCACTGTAGAATGTGACCCTATCATTACAATTAATTTTTATTTATTTATTTATTTTAAAAACTTATTACCCCACCCCTCCTGCCACAGGCAGCTCAGGGCTGTTTACAATAATAAAAAACAATTAAAACAATTAAAATAATTATAAACGGAGGAAGCAGAGAAAACACCCCCCACCCCCCATTACTCTTCTCCCCCACCAAACACCTGGTGGAACAGCCAGGTCTTGCAACTTTTCTGAAAAGAGGTGAGGTCTGGGGCCAGCTGGGCCCCCACCAGAAGGGAGTTCCATAGGCATGACAGGGCCACCAAGAACACCCTCTCCTGCGTGGCCAACCGCAACCGAGAAACTCAGGGGACCTCGAGAAGGGCATCCCTGGACGACCACAGGGGCCAATCCAGGACACAGGGAGTGAGGTGGTCTTGCTCTTTCTATGCTCTAGCAAGGTCTCATTTGAAATGCCTGCATCTAACCATCTCCTCACATAAAGGCCCTTTTTACACAGGTCTCTCCCACTCATGAACACCCAGAAATCTGCATGTTCATGAGTGGGCACAATCCATGTGAAGGATGTGGTGTGTGCGTGGTGAGTGGGTGTGCGTGCGCTCCCACCTAATATGCATCCCCACTCACCCCCACGCGTGGAGAAACTGGGAAAAATGGAGGTTGCTCAGTGCGTGGGGATGAGTGGGGATGTGTGTGCGGCTGTGTGCATGCCCCGCCCATCCGCCACGCATGCACCAGCGCATCCACACAACCTCCACCTATTGGCCTCATGTAAAAACGGCTAAGATGAAGCTATGGAATTTCAAATTACCAATACATTCTTCTCACTTATCTGTAACATTTGCCCCTGTAATGGGTTAGAAATGGAGGATTTGAAGCATATCCTCTTCTTTTGCCCACTTTATGAGGCATTAAGGCAAACTTGGCTATGTCCAATTTGGGCTGGGAAGGAATCTCTGTATTTATCATCTAAAAAAGAATCTCTTTTGACTTCCAAAGATGATGCAGTCATAGCCACCGCAGCAACATTAGCTCTGTTAGTGGCACAAGCACGTGAGGAGTTTGTGAACTAAGCTTAGCTATCACTCAGGAAGAGAATATTTGGGATTCTTCTTTTATTTGATCTTCTTGTGTTGCTTTGTATCTGGTAAAATGTATAGGCTTATGCTGTTCTGTTTTGCTTCTATGTTTTTAGCTATGTAGGCGATGATGAAAGCTATGCTTCAATAAAATATTAATTCATCCATTCATTCATATCTGCAACATTTTGGCAAGCAAGTGAATATCTGAAAATAAAAAAGCTTTCAGTGCAGCATTGCAAATTAAGATCAGGTAACAGATTTTTTTTTTAAAAAAAATCCAACAAAAATTTATCTCCAATCTTCAAATCAGTAACTTCAAAAGGGCAGCCAAAACTGTGTGAAGTATTTCATGGGAAGTGGATGACAGCACTGAATTATACATTTTCAGGTTTCCTGGTGGGAAAAAAATCCTCATCGATTTTTCTTCCCAGCTTCTACAGTGCTATCAAGGATCTCAAAATAATAACAATCAGATTTAACAAGTGCTGTACAGTAAAGCATGAGTTGAAAATCCTGAAGTCGATAAGGACTGGCTTTTACACTGTTCACAACTGTTACAGCTGAAGTATTCAAAAAATAAAGAATAAAATTACAAAAACTGTAGAGAAACAGTCAATGATGCCATTATTATTTAATCATTACAGTTTTTTAAAATAACCTGATTCCAATCAACAGCAGTTATTCTTTCAAGCTTTCTCCTTCTTGAGAGATTCTCCAGGTGTAACGACAGACAACTCCACTTTTGCCTGCACCAGTCCACTTCACCCCAGGATTAATCTGTCCATCTGAAGAGCAACCACTAGATGTGCAAAGTGGAGCAAGCTGTGACTGCTCAAGGGAAGCCCTGCAGGTGGTGTTCCAGAAGATTCTGGAGCAACATCTCATCAAGGAGCTGGCCAACCCATGGCAACCTGCAAACACTAAACTTCTGTCAATCTAAATAGGCCAACAAACCCCCGCCAAATATGGTCCTGCCCAGATCATAGATGTCAGTGGACCAAATGGCCAGAGTGACTTCCTGAGTGCAGCCATCTTGGCTTCCTGCCCCCACCTCAGCCCTTAAAGGAACACACGTCAAATTCAAACATGCGTTGGCCCCACACGGAACCCTGCAGAGAAAATGGAGGCCAGTGTCAGCAGAATCCCTGGGGGATGGAGGAGCAGCAACACCCACCAGCTCCCAACCTGAAATGCCCACTCTCCAGGCCTTTCAGCCATGGCTTTCCAGCACTGTCCCCTTTCTCTGTTTGTTGTTGCTACTTAATAAAATCTGCCTTTCGCTCCTGGACATCAGAGTTGTGTGGGTGTGTGATGGGATAGGGATTCCTCATATAGTCTCCCCTGGCCACAGCTCCCTCCAGAACTGTTTCTGTCTGTAAAGAGATCACCACCCTGTCACCATGTCCCTGAATTGTTCCAAGACACAAAAACGATATTAAGGCTCGCCTAGGTATCTAACCTGGGATTTCCCTTCAACTGTGTCACCCACTGTCAGTATCCATACAGACACAGTAGCACTGTACACACCAAAGTTTTATTAAAATAACTTTATATGTGTAGATCATATTAAGTACAAGACAAGATCAATTCACAAGTGCAAATCAAATAAAATAATATAAAGATAATGTAAGGCTACATTGCCTGTGAAATCTCAATGCTAAGGACTTACCCTTAACGTGAGTTCATATTTAAGTCCATAATTCAAGACACATTGTGGGAGTCTGGATGACTGCTGACACATCTATTTCTTACTCCATGAATGGGAAAATGGTAACTGCCTATCTCAAGATATCTCTTGTGAGAGCACTTCTTGTGATCTGTCATATGATCACCCACTATCTCCTCATCTCCATTTCAGTTGTTTTCCCTTTCCTGTCCCCAATCCTGCTAGACTGGTTTTGGAGATTTACTTTTTACTTTATATTTCTAAACTTACATTTCTTTACATCAGCTACAATTAAAATTTTTCTACTTAATTGGATTCAGTGTTCCATTACTATTTCAATGATACCAAACCAATGACACCAAGTCATAGTTTATAAAATGATTTCCAAGGTTACAATTGCTTTGTTTGGTCACACGACGATCACGTATGTTACATGTATGTTGTTTTCACAAACCCTTTCACAGTGTGTCGTGGGGTCTCTAGGGCTTGCCGTGTTCTGGTGTTTGTCCACCGTGTGACAGGGCATGTGAAAATAACATAGAGCACATGTAACATATATGTTTCTTTTGCGAGTACACTATATTCATGTATCCTATGCATGTCTGGTATCAAACAACTTGTAATTAAGAGATAAACACAATCATGAAAAATGTTTGTATGTGAAAACTATGTGAAGAAAATAACTTCAGAGGTATATTTGAAACCCACAAAATCCAGCTATCTTGTTTTCTGGGACAAATAGAAAACAAATGTAAATGTAAATTAAGAGTTGATGGGTGAGGTGTGACCTAAGAGACAGTTTCCAGTAAAGGAGAGAAACTCCCAGAAATACCAGGAAAACACCATCAAAAAGTACATAATGAACAATCAAAGGAGAAGAGCAATTCATCCACTCATTCTGCAAGCTCCAAGGAATGACTATTGACTGAAAAAGCATCTCAAGAACCAACCAAGAAGAAAAGCACCTGGCCTTAACACTAGCTGAGATTTACGGGCTGAAATACGAACTCAAGATTAGGGTAAGATTTAGTTTAAGGATTTCACAAGTTATGTACCTTTGTGTTATCTTTATATTCTTTTATTTGACTTGCACTCTTGAATAAACCTTGCACTGTACTTATATATTTATTTATTTCATATATTTATATCCTACCACCTCCTGCCTCCGGCAGCTCAAGAAAGCTTAACAACAACAACAACAACAATAAATACAATATAATAAACAATAAAAGACTGTCCAATAAAAACCATAAGAAACAACCTAAAGTGCACATGTAAAAAACACAACAGCCCACCCTTACCCAGGAACACCCTTCACCCATCCCCCTCGCCAAACGCCTGGCAGAAGAGCCATGTTTTCCACTGTCGTCGGGACACAAGGAGGCTTGGTCTGAGGCACACCCCCAATGGAAGCGAGTTCCACAGAGCAGGAACGGCCACTGAAAACACCTCACTTAAAGCAGGGAACCTCCAGGAGGGCACCCCTGACAACCGCAAGTGCCACGTACAGGCCCAGGAAATGAGACAGTCCTTCAGATTGCTGGGGCCCAGGCCATTTAGGGCTTTATAGATCAAAATCAGCACCTTGAATCGGGCCCGGAAGACTATAGGCACCCAGTGCAGAGCCTGGAGCATCAGTGTAATGTTCTCCTAGTGACCCGTCCCAGTATGTAGATGGGACACCACATTCTGCACCAGCTTCAGCTTCCAGACTATTGCCATGGGCAGCCCCATGTAGAGTTCATTACAGTAACCTAATCTCGAGGTGACAAATGCATGGATGATGCTAGCAAGGTCCGAGTTTGAGATATAGGGTGGAGCCATCTCACCAGATGTCACTGGTGAAAGGCAGCCCTGGCCACAGCCAATACCTGGAGATCCAGGGACAGCTGTGGATCCAGGGGTACCTCCAAGCTCTGCACCTGAGATGCCAACACAGGGCAGACCCCATCAATGACGGGTCACCCACCTCACCCAAATCACTGACCCCACCAACAAGCATCATCTCTGTCTTTTCAGGATTCTCTGGGGGAAAAAACCTAAATTCTCTGACTGAAAGCACCTGTGGTTTTTTGGCTGTTGAAATTAGAAAGTATTTATTGCAAATGATTTTTTGTGACAGTTTGATGCACTGGTTGCCACTGCCATTGAAATAACAAAATAAAACAATATCCCACACCAGCCAGACCCTGCATGGAGCCCAAGTCTCTTCCTCTGCAGGGGTGTGTGTGCCACTTCATCCCCCTCCTCCCCGCCATCCCCAACACGCCAAAAGTCAGATGCAGCTGTGTTCATCTCGCGCCAAACCTCTTCTCTCAGATGCATGTGCACAGCAGAACCTCCACAGAACTGATGCATTCTTTAAATTTCCACTGTGATCACAGCCGCCAGTGAGTTTTTGCAGGCAGAAATTTCCCAGAAAACCTGGAATTCCGTGTTTTTCTCTGGGGAAACAGGAATTCCATGTTATTCTCTAGTTTTCCATGCTAAACAGAAAACTAGGAACCCTGCTCATGAGCAGAGTTTTGTCAGAAAGAATTTGCTGTGCTAGCAGACCCATGAACTATCACTGAAGACTCATGCTGCCAAGTTTTGTGTGAATGAAGCCTGACAGTCCAAATCCTATTGTCTATTTTAACATAACATTCATTTGAGCTAAATAAGATTGCAGGATTGTTTTTAAAATACTGAATAGAGTAAGTGACAAGTTTGTAATGTTATGGCAGAAACTAGATTTTATTTTCTACTATAGTCTAAAAATCTTGTCTTATACTTATATGTAGCAAACTGCTGTTCTGTATAAGAACCATGAACCCAAGTTCAAAAGTGCTTGGTATAGGTAGCTGGAAAATGTGTGCTTTAAACACAACAAAATTCATATTATAAATCATTAAAAAAATTAAAATTCCAAATGTGGCAGAAGAAAACCCAAACCTGATTTTATTAATTTATTTAGATGTTCTGCTTTCCCTGTCATTTGTTTCCCCCTTTTTCAGAAGGATAAAAAATCAGGAGGGAAAGGAAAATGGGAGAAAAGAGAAAAAGGGAGGAAACCAAAACATTTCTTAATTTCTCAGAAAAAATATCAGAGGGTGTTGAAAAGCAATTTTTTTTTTATTTTAGAAAATGGTTTTCATCAAAACCAACAAATTTCAACTAATGAAATTAGTTTCAATTTGAAATTCAATTTGAAATTCAAATTTCAATTTGAGTAATGAATACTCACATTGAATGAGATTTTCAGCTGATGTAAACCTAGACATTTCCATTGTTTCCACTGGAGTCAACAATGACTTACTTTACCTTATGAGTTAGTTTTTGATTTTTCATGAGTGCTCTGCACTTCTGTAAAATCAAATCCTTATGGTAGATTTTCAAAGGAAAATCTCTTAACTTACACTGAAAGTCAATGGGAATTATATGCATAAGTATCATGTCTGACTTTGGAAATCAACATCTATGTTTATATTATGCAATTTACTTTTTGGCAGGATCCTAATTATCAGATGTCAAAAAGTGCCTGGAAATCTTCCCATTTGTTTCAATGGATTTCAGGTCAGGATTCACATTGGTAGAATGTTGCTAGGGCAAAGTTTGAATATTTTTTGTTCACCTCCGGTGCAAATTCTTATGACTTCGAAAAGTCTACTGCCATAATCAGCTGTGTCATTATATGCTAATGGTAATTCTATTATATTTAATATAACTCTCTACAGTTCTATGAATCTATTTCTGATATGTGCCCAAGGCTGAAAAACAATGAAAACACTCTTCTAATCAATTAAATGATCGATGTGGAAAAAATCTAATGAAACTGTAACTAAATATTATTTGGCAATAAATAGGAAGAACTCATTAAATAATAAAGAAACTTGTTGGCATTTTACATGACAAAGGGGCTAACATTCAAGGGGTAAATGATTCATAATTGATATTTTTATTAGTTCTGTTTGTGACATTTTTTAGTGATTGGTTTCAGAAATAACTTATCAGAGAACAGTCTGTCAGTTGAGATGACAATGGCCTTTAAGAACAATTATAATTTTGTTTCATACAGTGCTATTACCAGTAAGGAAAAGAACTAATTCACTTTCAAGTACAACATTCATTAGAGAGTTTTTCTGACTTTGAAGCTACAAAAAATATTCCAAATTAAGGGGGAAAATTGCTTAGATGTAGTACCAAACATAGAACAGGGTATTGGTTAAAGAAGCATGGGTATCTGACCAAAAATCAAAGATCGAGATATAGTAAGGATTCTGCTGCTATCTCAGCTCCTTTCAAAGTGAGGATATTATTTATTATTTGTATTTCTTTCAACAGTGCAAAAAATGTACCAGGAGCATATAGATTTCTAAGAAGAGTTTGCCCGTGCCCAGGAAGCTTCAAGCACCAAGTTAATTAATTATGTGATTTTATGTTTATTCTGATTTCCACATCAAACATACTTTGTTTATAAGTCAAAACATACCGTTTCTACCTACCAGTACTGCATCATAGGAATGTCAGACAAAATGAATTCATCTTTGTTCTCCATCATCACCAGTAATGCTCTGTAACTACAGTTGAGCTAATAGCTTGGCACGTGAGACATTAGGCAGAATACGGTTCCTCTAACCTTCTCTGCAGTTTTAATGACTCTGCACTGAAACAGTGGCAAATCTTGAATTATTTCTAAAATCAGTATTAGAATAAGAAAGTGCCATTTTTATACGTGCTTCCTTTGTATCTGGACTTCAACGTGTATGGCTAACCAGTGAATACTAGGTGGGTACTTGGTAAGTATTTGGTGAGTAATGTGTTTGACTGAAAACACCTTTAGTGTTTGTTGCCCCTCAATGATTTCTACATCAAATGCATTCATTTTAGCACAAATTATGCCTATTCAGCAAAGTCCACCGGAGAGTTGTATTAGCCCATGGAAACAGCAGAAGGCAGTATGAAAGGTGAGAAGGAGGCCTCCCTGTACTCATTAAGATGTGGAGAACCAAATTTACGAACATGCTCCTTCAAAAGGTGTAGTTAACTCCATCTGTACACTGGTCTCACTGATGAACTGATGTGGAGGAACAAAGTCCACAGTCCCAGTCCCTCCAGTACACCAAATATCCTGGGGATTAGGGGCTGAGTAACTAAACTGTTAGCTAAACTGCAGTTACTGAACACTACTGGTGACCCAGCAGCGCATGAGGAAGGAAGCATAGCCCTCGTGTGGGTCACTCACCCCCATCCATCTCGCTCAAATGCCCTGCGACTGTTAAATCCCCAAAGTCTGTTAAGACTCCCTCGAGGTATTGAACGCCACTGCTGTTGGGAGTCTGCCTGCCTGTCAGAGTTTTAATTTGATTCACCTGCAGTGCCCCAAAGATCCCCCAGGTGGCGAGTGGCTGGGGTAAAAGCAACCTAGGACAATTAAGAATTAGGGCGGTACTGAGGGACATTAGGCTGCCCTTTGATAATGGCTAGAAAAGTTAAACATGGACCCGAAGTATGAAACTCTCTCTGACCTTAATGCTGATTTGAATAAAGAGTGCACCCTTTAAATTCCAATTCCTGTGTGCTTGTCTTCTTTGGGGTGTGGGGGCAATTGGTTATGAGAGGGGACTCATCACAAATGTGAGAGAGTTTTGTTGAACTCTTTACAGTTTGGGACTGTGAATTTTTGTTAGTGTGAAAAAAATAAAATAAAAACAGCACTGAATGAGGAAAAAAACAAAAACATGGATGCTGTGGAGGACTGAATTCTGAAGCATGGATGCTGTGGAGGACTGAATCCTGCAAAAACTTACAGCAACTGGCCTACATTTATAGATGGCTTGCAAACATTAAGGAGTGTCTCTTGTACTGAAGCCGTGGCCCTTTTCAAACGGGCACCCTCCCTCACATGTGTGCGGGTGGGGGGTGTCTGTAGGAATACTGCATGTCACTGCTGGTGGTGGTGTTGCCTATGAGAACACCGCCGGCAGTGGGGGGGGTGCATGCACACTCTGTTGCTCCATCCATCTGCAAGCACCTCCACCCATCACCCATGCACAGAACAACTGGTGCCAATTCCAGTTGCTCCATGCATGGAGATGACTGTGTGCCCACCACAGGNACAGAACAACTGGTGCCAATTCCAGTTGCTCCATGCATGGAGATGACTGTGTGCCCACCACAGGTGCACCCCCACCCACCCACCCCCACCACGGCCCATTTGAAAAGGATCCGAGAATTACTTCGGTGAAGCTTGTACTCTTATACGTGTGCACCAAGGGTCCATATTGTTTTCATTTTCATTTTTTTGTTTTTGTTATTTAAATATATCGTTTCTGTTTTAATAAATATCAAATTGTCATTTTTGTTTTTGCTTTCGTTTTCATTTTCCATTGGTTTAAATGGAAAACACATTTACAGCTGTGGCTTTTTTGTTTTTCACTGTATTTGGCTGAAACTTGGATAGGTTATACCTCCAATGGAAGGCATTATGTGTACCTATGTCCAAAACAATTGGATAAAGGAGTCCAATTGTAAAAGCAGTTGATTTAGTTTATATGCAGAAATCTTCATATACATTTCTTAGATATAACGTCTTTGCCTCACACTTAATGTACATGAAACCTGGTACATTTATACACCTTCCCATATTTACTGTCTTTGCAAACTTTTAGAAGGATTGGATAAAGGGTCCAGGTGGTATAAGCAATTAACTTATAAATGTATGTATGATAGTAACATTTTTGTAGTCCAACAAGTGGACATGAAATTTGGCAGGGTTGTATATAAAACATTTACATTTATCTCTGCTAAATATGAAAAAGATGTAATAAAGGGTCCCAATTTTATAAGCCTGCACAGCATATGCAGAGAAGGAGCCTATGGCAAGGATTCTCTTGTCGCTGTGGTATAAGATCAGTTTGTGATGCCAATTGACCAGCATAAATGTCAAACAAATATCCTCATTCTGTGCTGTGACCATCCCAACATCTCTCCCTCACTTGCTACTGGGAAGTCAGAAAAATCTGTTTAGGAAAGAGCCGATAAAGATTCTCTTATGTCCTCCGTCACAGTGCTGCAGGATGCGATTACAATGATAATTGGCCAGCCTGGATGTGTAAACTATGTCTCCTGATATCTGGGATTCTATTCCCAAAGTCCCAGTTATGTCCCTTCTATGCCAGCCTCGAAGCCACTACTGATTGGTCCTGTAAAGCTAGAAGCATGCAGTAATTGGCCGTGAATGTATCTGTCAGTCTTTTGGGTTGCTCCACATCCTCCCTTCTACAGTCTCTAATCACCCTGCCATGCCAAGTGCCTGCCTCTGACCAGCACTGCATGTGCTGCTATTTATCTGAATAATGGTCTTCAAGCAGACAACTTCAATTACTTATAACATTGGATTCTTTTATCAAATTGTCCTGTAGTTTGGCAGTGATGACAGGGAAGGTATGTGATACATTCCTGCCAAATATCTTGAAAACTGGATGGAATATAAACATGTCACAGCTGGAAATGTATTTTTAAGTTAATATCTTATACCATCAGGCCATTTCATCCAATATTTCTGATAATTGGCAGGTATATTAAGCTTCTGGAGACACATGATATCTATAAGGCTCATGAAAATTGAATGGAAGACAAAGTAGTTATAGCCATGAATGTGTATGGAGCTTTTCTTAAAATCACAATATTCTAGTGCTAAGATCTGTACCCTTTATGTAAACATTTCAGAAATTGGTACACATAATGCCTTCCTTTGGGGGTACAATCACCCCAAATTTCATCACAATTGAATACGAAACAAAAATGTTATAGCTGGAAATACATATTTCAGTTTTTTCCCTTTATTTCAAAAACAAAATGCTGTTTTCATTTCTATTTTCATTATTATTATTATGTCATTTTCATTATTGTAATAACAATTAAAAAATGATAATTTTCATTATTGTTATTGTAACAACAAAAATGACACGCACACCTCTATTTACTCTTATGGTCTCCAAGCTGTCAAAATATAAAGTGACAAATGTGACATCTGGATGTAGGATTTTCCCCTCCTGTTGGAAAAGAAGGTCCTTGAACACTGAAAATGTCTGATAGTTGTCAGCTCTTACTTATGGGGGATTTTAATGAGAGAGTAGCTAATTTAGATGATGATATATTAGATCCCCCATTACAATCCTATCTTCGAATCCCTTTGTAGAAATCGCTAGATGTAATAGTGAATAATCATGGGAAACATCTATTAAAACTAATGACAGAGCAAGAGCTGCTTATTGTTAATGGACGAACCCCGTCAGATCTTTTTGGAGACTATACATATTATTCTAGATTTGGTGTAAACACCATTGATTTCATTCTTATATCTTGGACTATGTTCTCTGAGGTTAAAGATCTTGCGATCCTGACTAAGCCAGAGGTGAACCACTATCCTATCTCATTAGAATTGATGACATCAAAGAGTGAGATTCAATCTCCCTCTATTACCTCCTCTGCAGCACAGATACATGTTCCAATTAAGTGGACCCCTAAGATTACCAATGATTTGGCAGTATTGTTTACTTCCTTGCAATGGACCCCCGTCTATCGAGTTAGACTATTAACAACGGAAGATCCTATCGCATTTGATGTCGACTTTTCTAAGTTGTTAGATCATCTAGCACCATTAGTAAACCTTTAGCCTCCCATCTGAATAGACTAAAGACTTATTTTGGGGGTTGGTATGATCTAGAATGTAAAAAAGTAAAAATGGTTCTGACTAAGCATAGAAAGGCTTGGCGTACTTCTCGGTTAGATAGTGACTGGAATATGTATGTGAGAAGAAGGAGAGATTATTTTAAACTGCTGAGGACTAAGAGCAAAGCAAAGAATTCCCAGAACTGTGCCGAGCTTCAGGTAGTGTCCAGACTCCAAGATGTATCCAAATTTTGGAAGATAATTAACAACTGGAATAAAAAATGATCTGGTAGTAGGGAATATTTGATCCCAGAAGAGAAATGGGTTGCGTATTATACAATAATGTTTGAGAAATCAGAAATAGTGACGCCTCTGGTGTACAACAACGGATGTGTTGAAACTGTGAATGACTGTTCCAGTTCCCAGATCTGCTTAATTACAGAGAGTGAGGTGCTCAAAGCTATTAATACTCTTAAACTCAGGAAGGCACCAAGGATAGACTGTATCCCTCCAGAATTGTTTAAATATTTTCCCTTCTGGTGGGCCCCAATTCTTGCAAAATTATTTACATTAATTAATAATACAGGTGATATTCCTATGGATTGGAAGATAGCAGTTATTATTCCTGTGTTTAAGGGGAGGGGGACCCCAGAGATTTGGCATGTTATAGGCCCATAAGTCTACTTCCGATAATTAGTAAATTATATACACAGACGGTCCTTACAAGGTTGCAGCAGTGGGTAGCCTCACACTGTAAGATAAGTGAAGAACATGCAGGTTTTTCCCATGGAAAATCGATATTGGACAATTGTTTTATTTTAATGCACCTAGTAGATAAATATGTGCATATAAGGAAGGGCAGGCTTTATGTGGCTTTTATAGATCTAGCCAAAGTGTTTGATTCGGTCCCTAGACAGATACTTTGGCATAAACTTAAACAAATGGGAATACCAAATCATTTATTGGAATTAGTTTTTAAAATCCATGAAGACACAAGGGCAGTTATTAGATTAGATAATACAGGTAGAACAACTCGTACTTTTCATCAACAAAAACAGGTTAGACAAGGTTGCCTCTCAACGATTTCGAAGGTGAATCCTACTCTGCCTCGAATTAATGTCAGAGTGTTATCTATACTACTATATGCTGATGATATAGTGATATTTTCGCAAACCAAACAAGGTTTGTAGAAATGTCTAGACTCCCTGAATGACAATTGTCAGGATAATGTTCTAAAGGTTAACATCAAAAAAACTAAAGTATTATGCTTCGGTGCACCTAGATCTAAATATAGATGGTTTCTGGGTACAGAAGAAATGATTATGACATCTAATTATATCTATTTGGGTATACATTTTGCAGTGACAAGAGTTTGGAGGGATAATAATGAGAAATTGGTAGTAAAGGCAAGGCAAGGCAAGCTGCGTGTGGTCTCCTTATATTATATTATGTCTCACCAATGATGTCTGTAGAACAGCTGCTGAATATTTTTGTATTGAAAGTTCTCCCGCAATTACTTTATGGAGGAGAAATAACAGCTCCTGGCTACAGTGGTAAAGTAGAGATCCCGCAGAACCACGTCTTACGAAATATCTTAGGAGTATCCAGAGCAGCACCGCTAGCAATGATAAGAGCAGAAACAGGGGGTATGCCCGTTCTCTTTGAGCTAAAAATAAGAATAATGTGCTTCTGGCTCAAGTTAGTGCAGGGACGAATCTCTCCGCTGGTGGTGGAATGTTACTATGAAACAACAAAGGGGAGGGGTGCAGTATAACTGGATGAGGTATATCAGGAAATTGGCTATAGAAATGGGGTTTAAGTGGACAATGATGGCCTTTGAAATAACTTTTATGTTGTCTTCACACTGCCTGACAGCTCTTCTGGAGAAAAAACCCTCAGGAGGCAGTCTCTAAATAGGGATACACATATATTCCCTTTTTTTCTGAGGCCGCTTTTAAATGAGGCATTGAAAAGCACCTCCTGAGTCCCACGTTAAGAGCCCCTACCCTGCCCAGCAGCAGCCCTTGCCAATCTAGCAGAGCTGGTTTTGGCGGTGGTGTTGAACTCCTCTAGGACCTTGGTCCTGGGGGACTTCAATACCCATACCGATGCTGGCCTTGTAGGAGCAGAGCGAGAGTTCATGGTCGAAATGGCAACCATGAACTTGTCCCAGATTGTTAACTTCCTGACCCATGTGTGGGGACATACCCTCTATATGGTGTTCTGTTCTGGCCTTGAGGTGGGTGATCTGGTAGTGGGGGATGTGAGGGTCACGTCCTTGTCATGGATGGATCACTACCTCCTACAGGTTAGTCTCGTAGCGCACCACCTCCAGAAGAGGAATGGACCAGTTAGGTAGGTCTGCCCCCGGAGGCTGATGGTTCCAGGAGGCCCTGGAGGAGTTAACCTTAGACCTTGACAGCCACTCTGTTGAAGAACTCACCCGAGCTTGGAACATCTTGCTCGAGGAGGCCATTAACAGGGTGGCTCCAAAATATCTCCTATCTCTGTCTCATCACCACAGGGCTCCTTGGTTTACTGAGGAGCTGTGGTGTATGAAGCAGACAGGTAGGTAACTGGAGCGACACTGGTGTCGGACTCGTGCTGAATCTGACTGACTTCTCCATAGGACCCATTTGAGGTCCTATGTTGAGACTGTGAGGATGGCAAAGAAAGAATTCTTTGCCACCCTCATAGCATCTGCAAAGTTGTGTCCAGCGGAGCTGTTCTGGGTGGTGCAGGGGCTAGTCAGTCCGGCCTCCCTCCAGCTGGAAGGGGACTTGTCCCAAGCCTGCTGTGAGGAGTTTTCTACCTACTTTGCAGACAAGATTGCTCGGATCCAGAGCAATTTCGACACTGGATAAGGGACAGTAGAGGTGAATCATGAGGTGATGGAGACCCTGTCTGGTCCATCTTTTGGGGCTGAGTTTCAGGAAATGATGCCAGCCGATGCTGTGGATGTTCTGGCATCTGTTGGGGCCACCAGTTGTGAATTAGATCCTTGCCCATCCTGGTTGGTGAAAGCCTCCAAGGAGACATTCAGAACGGTGTTGGCGAGGGTAATCAATGTGTCCCTTTGGCAGGGGAGTTTGCCCCCCGGTCTCAAGGAGATCATGGTGCATCCCCTGCTGAAGAAGTCATCCTTGGATGTGGACGCACTCACCAGCTACTGACATGTCTCTAATCTTACCTGTTTAGGGAAGGTTATTGAATGGGCGATGGCACTGCAGCTCTAGGCTCAGCTTGACAGCATCGGTTTCCTTGACCTGTTTCAATCAGGGTTCTGCCCCGGCTATGGCACAGAGATGGTGCTGGTGGCCTTGGTGGATGATCTCCACCAGGAGATGGATGCAGGACATTCAACACTTTTGATCTTGCTAGATCTCTTGGCCGCTTTTGATACAGTGGAACATGGGCTGCTTTTGAGGTGATTGCGAGCCCTGGGGGGGCTGGATGGAATTGTCCTTGGATGGTTCTGATCATTCCTCTCGTGGACAAGCCAGCAGGCCCTGGATTGTGACATTCCGCAAGGTTCCATTCTCTCTCCGTTATTGTTTAATGTATATATGCAGCCCTTGGGGGAGATCGTGAGAGGGTTTGGCGTCCATTGCCATCAATATGCTGATGACACAAAACTTTACCTCTCTTTTTCAACCAACCCAGGTCCTGCCGTCTTGGTGCTGTCCCAATGCTTGGAGGTCATGGCGGATTGGTTATGGCAGAGCAGACTGAAGCTCAGTCCTGATAAGACGGAGGTGATGGCGGTGGGTAGGGTGAGGGAGGTGGCGGCTCCCCTCATAGAGGGGGTCCACATACACCCCCCGTAGCCCAGCAGGTTCTGAGTATGGGAGTGTTATTGGATTCAGACCTCCGCCTAGATCAGCAAGTGGAAATGGTGGCTAAGACTGCCTTCCACCAGCTGTATGTGGTGCAGAGGCTGCGTCCATATATTTCCAGACCCGACCTGGCCACCCTCATCCATGCCTTCATCACCTCGAGACTGGACTACTGCAACATGCGCTATGTGGGCCTTCACCTGATGCTGGTTTGGAGACTGCAGCTGGTGCAGAATGCAGCGGCTCGTCTCCTGATGGGGACGGGCTGACGGGATCATATCACTCCCATGCTCCGCGCACTGCACTGGCTGCCTATAACGTACTGAGCCAGATTCAATGTGCTGGTTTTGGCCTATAAAGCCCTACATGGTCTTGGCCCTTCATATCTCAGGGACCACCTCACCTTCCGTGCCCCAGAGTGACCCCTTTGGTTTTCCAGGGGTGCCTTCTTGGAGGTCCACCACGTAAAGCAGGGCGCCACGATGGACAGGGCGTTCTCGGTGGCCGGGCCGCAATTATGGAACTCCCTCCTGGAGGAAGCCCGTCTGGCCCCAAGTCTGCCGGCCTTCCGTGGGGCCTGCAAAACTTGGCTGTTCTCCTATGCCTTCAGAGGAGGGGTGGGTGGGTGGGTAAAAAAATGGGGGGGGTGTTAGGTTTTTTTTTTAGATGTTTTAATATTTTGTTTTATGGTTATTTTAACTTAGTGTTATTTTTGTGTTTTGTAAGCCACCCTGAGATATGGTGGGCATGAGGCGGTGGCTAATAAATGTAAATAAATAAATAAATAAGATTTAATAACAAATAAATCAATCTCTCAGCCCCTGAACTCTGAGATGAGGGATAGTGAGTCTCAAAATGTGGAGCAATACATGACATAATTTTCATAAAGTGTGCATATATGCAAATCCAAAGTGGTTCATTGCTTAACTATGGTTGCAGCCTATTCCTTAACAAAATCTGGGGCATTGGATCCTCAGTCAGGCCTTGAGCAGATTATCTCTCTTCTTATCTCTTTCTTACGATCAGGGGATTCTCTGGCCCCTTCTTATGGGAAGAAACCGGGGAGATGGTTTGACGCTGAATGCCAGTCAGACCGTCTACATTTTAGACAAAGGGCAGGTCATCTTAAAAGAACATCCCTACGACAGATATCAAACTAGCATTTTTGAGAACGAGAGCTACCTATCATCAATTGCTAGTTTCTAAGTGCTTGGCTTTTCAGGTACGCCAATTGACCCAGTTGGAAAAAGCAGCTAGGGAGGGTAATTCATCCCAGTTCTGGGGCTGTATTCACCTGATGAAGCTGGGGGAGGATGTCATGTCCTCAATATCGCTTTCTCCAAGGATCTGGGAGAGATTCTATGAATCCATTTTCTCAGTTCCCCAGTTGCCTCAGTCTAATCTGTATGTTGAAGAAGCCGACTCCTTCCCGCATTGGCCCCCAGTCTTGGAGGCAGAGGTCCGAGATTTGATCTCTGACTGCAAGGGGGGGAAAGCGCCTGGTGCCGACCAAATTACCATGGACAACCTGAAAGAGGACACATATCAACGCCACAGGGAGACTTCCTAGATCATGGGCCAATAGTATCGTGGTCCCAATATATAAGAAGGGGGATGTTAGGGACCCCGGGCACTATCATCCCATCAGCCTTCTCAGTATAGTTGGGAAATTTTACACAAGGCTTTTGTTGTCCCATATCCAGGATTGACTGGAGGACAGGAAGGTTGTTATGCCTCAGCAGGTGGGGTTCCAGTGGAACCGCTCCACGACCGCTCATGCCTTGGTCCTTGCCCACCTGATCAGGAAGTCCTTGGATCAGGGTCTAAAGTTCTCCCTTTGCTTTGTAGACCTGAGGATGGCGTTCGACTCCATCTGCAGGACATGATTGTGGGCCAAACTTTGTGTCCTGTGGATGGAACCGAGACTCCTCTTCTTGATATCGCATCTCCATGCAAACAATACCCTTCAGGTTAAGACCAATGGAGCGGGGGATTTGTCACAGGAAGTGGGGGTGGGTAGGGGGTGAGGCAGGTCTGCCTGTTGGCACCCGCCCTGTTTAACATCTTTCTTAACGATCTCCCCCCCTTCATATCTGAAGTGGATACCCATCCCCCACTGATAGGAGATAGGAGGGTGCCTGCCCTCCTATACGCTGATGACACGGCCCTGATCTCCCAATCTATAGTGGGCCTCCATCGAGCTATGCAGCAGTTGGGGGTTTACTGTAGTAATGAGGAATTAAGAATTAACTATGGGAAAACCAAGGTTCTGGTTGTTGGCCATAGGAGTCACGTGGCCAGGCATAGATGGCAAATTGGAAGCAATCAGATAGCCCAGGTAGATAAATTTCAGTACCTGGGAATCACATTCTCCAACTCCCCTAGCTGGAGGGACCATTGGTCTAAGGCAAAGGCACGGGCTCTACAAACGGTGAGAGTGATACGTGGGTTCTACTTTGGCAGGGGCAGTCGGATGATTCTGTCGGTTCTCAGATTGTTCCAGGCCAAGGTTGTAACCCAGGTGTTATATGCTTTCCCCGTTTGGGGCCTCGATCTCTTGGAACAACTGGAGCCAATTCAAAATGGGTTCCTTAGGGCCATTTTGGGTGTTCCTCAAGGTACCCTGCAAGTATTTTTGCGAGCAGAGACTGGCTCCCTGCCAATCAGGGTATCAGCCATTCAATCCCTTGTCCGTTATTGGTTGAAGGTGGTATTGTTACCATCGGGAGATAGCTCCCTTCTGGGCCAAGCTCGTGACGAGGGACTTCTGACTCCGTGGTTGGAGAAGATGGAGGCTGTCTTGGGACGACTTGGTCTTTTCAGGGGGTTCTTATTATCTGTGGGTGTAAAGCATGCGATGAGTTTGGTCAAACAGAGGCTGAGTGACCAACAGCTCCAAATTGATTCCGAACTGATTCCGAACCAAAAGGTCAATCCAATATATAAACTGCCACCCAGATCCCTCTGCGATTCCAACTATTTAACCGCTTGGGCTAAATTTCCCCTGAGACAGACCTTTACACGGCTACGATGCGGAGTATTCCCCTCAGCAGTTTTGGAGGGGCGATACACGGGGGTCCCATTCCATTGGAGAATATGCCCTTCTTGCTGCATGCAAGTTCCTGATACGACGCATTATATCCTGCTAGTTTGCCCAAGGTACATGAGAAATCAAAGGGCAAGGTTGTTGGGGCCCTTGGCCATTTCCAGGCTAAATATCCTTGGGACGATCCCCAGGAACTATGCATGGATGCTAGGGATTCTGACTTATCCCAGTCAGTGGCAGCATTTGGGATTATAGCGATGAAGGATCGTAGGCTACAAGCACTGCAAGGGGAATAGGGCCACAGAAGGAGGGCTTGCTCAGCGCAAGTAGCCCCCCTGGCACTGGCAGCTTCAGTGTGGGAATTTTGGTTTTGAATCCTGTTCAAGGTTCAGAAGTATTAGCAATGTTCCAGATTGGTACTTTTGGCAATTGTAACTGGCGCGGAGAGTAAAAAGTATTTGTACGTAAGGGATATATCTCCCTTAAAGTCAAGACTGTGAACTGTAGTTTGTATATATTATGTATGTTGTGGCGGACAATTGTCAACAACTTTTTAAGTTACGGCAAATAAAGTTTATTTGATTTGATGGGTGCAGCCACACAAGACACCCTGGGAAGGCTTTCACTGCTGCATCCGGGCCACACGATTCAGTGCATCATGTGACTGGTTGACAGAAAATGTTCCCCCGCCATGTGGTGGGGTGAGCTGCTGGGCTGCTACATGATGTGTCCTCGAGGAAAGTCAGAAGATGAGTTATGTAGCATATGGGGTAAGGCTGCACAAGGGATGACTACCTGTGTGCCAAGTCCCCACCTGCCCCACTACACAGCAAGCTCTGCAGCAGGTTGAGCAGTGGGCACGGTTGCCTGCTGTCATGTCACAACCAGGGCAGGGATTTCATTGGACCACAGGAGGGAGGCAAGGATGGGTGACCACTCATGTGTCCTGATCCAGCTGTGGCAGGATCTCGGAGGGGAGGGGGATCAGGTCCCTGCGCTGGCCCTGCAGTGTGGCAGCTGCACTTGTCTGCCACAGGGTCATGCAGGGATCGGGCCCCTACAGCTCATGTGGATGCACCCTATTAGGCTGGGATGAAGAAAAAGGAAACCTTTAAAAGTTCAGATCTCTCATATTCATACAATAAACTCTCTTATAAGTCGGAGAAACCCTTGCCCTGCCAGTCTTTATCTCCAAACTCTACCTGTTCCAACACTTCCCGTAACAGCTTGGGTTCCATATCCCCGTGTCAAGTGAGTTTTACATAGCCCTCCTTCTGGCATTTCCCCCACTCCAGCCATTTCTTCTCCTTCATGGATTCTCTCTGACAGATTAACCTAACGGAGACGCTGATCAAAATTCTGTTATTGTTTTAAAAAGGAAACTTAATTAAAGACATCATAATATTAGGGTCCAGGTCTGAAGCCTTGACCTGCTGATATTTTTCTAGAGAAACAATTAGAAATTATAGCTTCACACTATTGTTCCCAAACTGAGTGCGTTCTGGTGTGGTTTTATTTTGTTTGTTTTTATTTAAAACAATTCAAAGACTGCAAGTGGAAGAATAATTAAGGAGATGATAATAGAGACCCCCTTATCTATAGCATGGGAGAGGCTGCTTTGAGTCTGCCAGCAGAAACCTGCTTGGTTCTTTCAGACTCAAGAATACAACTCACTGTCCCATCAGTAGCTTGCAAATTGCTCTCCCTCACTGCTCTCTTTCTAATGTGGGACTTTACATCAGTTTTCTGGGACAGATAACAAAAGAGGAGTGACATTTGAAAGGTAAGTCTGGCTGTTCGGACATTCCATAAGTGGGACATCCAGAGGCCACTGGAGGAAAAATGAAGGTGCAAAAGTATGCAAGGAAGAACAACTGTGGGTATTTTCAGACGTGACGGGACCAATATTGGCCCCATCATGGAATCACCAATTGATTCCCCGCCGGGATCAAAACAGCACGGCCAACAGACGTGCCAGCTGATCTTGGCAGGGAGTTGGGGGAGGGGCTGTGTGGCCAACGTGCGGCCGTATGGCCGCACCCCCACGGTCCCTAGGCTGCCCGCCCCCTGGGAGACGGGCGGGCGCCACAGCCAATGCAGCCGCAGCGCCCACTCGCCCCCTGGGGCATTGACCACGGCCCGGAATCAGGGGCAGGCATGGCCACTGATTCCAGGTCATGGTCAGGGGACAGACGTGATGATCCCGTTGATCACGGGCAGTAATCTCATTGACCACACAAACGGCCATGGTCCGGACAGGAGGGCCGTTTGCGTGGTCAATGAGATTCCCGCTCGTGATTCACGGGGGTGAACATCTGGTGGGAATCACCTGTCTGGCCAACAGACATTACGGTCCCTTGCTCACCATGTGGGTATTCACCGTGGTTGAGAGTGGGATCGTAACGTCTGAAAATACCCTGTGCCTGCAGTAAATTGTACCCTTCTTTCAAATAAAACATTAGAAATGCCATACTGGGTCAGACTAGTGGTCCGTTGAGCCCAAATGTCAGCAGGTCATAATGGGGTGGCACATTGTCTGCTGTTCACTCCCAGATCCCAATGGTCAGAAGTTGTGACTCCTGACCTACTTGGCTAATAGCCATTTATGGACCTATCCTCCAAGAATGTATGCAATCCTTGTTTAAACTAGCTATGCTACTGACCTTCACAATATCCTCTGGAAAGAAGTTCCACAAATTAATGAAAAGGTGAAAAAGTACATTGGGTGAAAAAGTACTTTCTTTTGTTTGTTTCAAATCTGTTGCCAGTTAGTTTCATGGAATAGTCCCTAGTTTTAGTATTATTTGTAAGGATAAATAACCATGCCACTCATGATTCTATAAGCTTCTATCATATCCCCTCTCAGTTGTTTCTTCTTCAGAATGCAGAGCCCTATCCTAATAATTTCTTGCCAAGAGTCCTCCTGAATGCTGCTTTCCTTCCTTCTTTCACAGCAGGGTGCGGAGGGTGGGTGTGTTGATGCGGCGGGTGGAGGTGAGTGTGCACCTGTTCCCACGGGTGCATGCCCACCTCTACCCACCTCCACCCATGGAGATTCCTCTGTTTTTGTGGATGGCTTTGTGGGTGGGTGATGGGTGGAGATGGGTGTGCGCCGGGAGTGCACACCCACCTCCATCCACCGCCCATGCTGTTCACACGGGTGGACACCCATCCCTCCACCAACTGCCACACCATTTACATGGATGCCCCCCCAGCTGCACACCCAATGGGGGGGGGGGGGGTCTCCAGGTAAAAGCAGCCTCTTTCTTTCTTTCTTTCTTTCTTTTAATTAAACACTGCATTGAACAGATAAACCAGTTTGTTTGATTTATTTATTTGTTATTTATTTCTTAACATTTCTATGTGCCCCCTCATGCCCACAGCATCTCGGGGCAGCTAACAACACAATAAAACAATAAAATACATTAAAACCAACATCAATTTTAAAATAATTTTAAACACCCCAACCCTAACCCTACCGTCCAATTCCCCCAAATCGCCTACCCCACCCCACCAATCTCCCCCATTTACCCCTCCCTCCCCCCCCCTCCCCTCCAAAGGCCTGGGCGAACAGCCAAGTCTTGCATGCCCACCGAAAGGCAAGCAGACCTGGGGCCAGGCAGGCTTCCTTCAATAGGGAGTTCCACAACCGTGGCCTGATCACTGAGAATGCCCTCTCCATGGTGGCCCCCCGCCTTACATGGGGGACCTCCAGATGGGCACCCCCAGTGGATTGGAGGGTTCATCCTGAGTCAAGGAAGGCGAGGCAGTCCCCAAGATAAGAGGGACTGATACCGTATAGGGCTTTGTATCCTGGTTGACTTTTGATTCCATTAAAATAAAATGGGACCTGCAGGTGGTTGCCACCTTTCAAAAGCCATATCACAACCTAAGTTGTCAATTGCCACCATAAGGGAAGTTGTGCAATTGTCAAGAGGGGTTTTGGAGGGAATGGGCAAGAACCCCCAGCCCCTGTGATTGTGAAAGTCACAAGGCTGTTCCTGCTTCTCTTTTGTTTCAAGGATGGAAGCAAACTGTGTCATCCCTTCTGCTGGTACCAACCCTATCTGCATCTGCTCTATTGTGCAGGCTGACACAATGGCTGACACAATGGGGATAGAGCAAGAAAGAGAGATCAAATACCCAGGAAGGTCAAACAGCAGCCCATGGATAGTGATGGCCCTCATGTCTACTTGTGTCAGGCTGAGAAACACACACAGTCAAGGATTAGAACTGAGGTCTAAATGAAGCAAAGACTATAGGCCAAATCACACACCATGTAACATCTTTGTAGCATTATTACATCAGGGATGAATCTGGTCCCCTCACCTGTGTATCGAACATTTTCAGGAGAATGCTTACAAAGCTGCTCCATGCTGGAAGATCACAGTTCATCAGTAATTATCCAGAAGCATAAACGTGACAATGAAGTGTGCAAATAAAATAAATAAATAAATAAATAATAATAATAGAAATAATAGCCAAATCAACAGAAGACTGACTTTAAGCAAATTACACATAATTTCAATAAATTCTACAAGCCACTGCAAAGTGCTTCATTTCCTAGGCTAGCAATCGTATTATTAGGCATTTTCATTCCTATTTAGCTTGTTTTTCTGTCTAGCAGGTCAAAACTGGGTCAGTATATAATGATCTATAATGAGCCTGTATCTGCAACTGTTGAAACCAGGCACAATTACTGTAGGTCAGCTTGCCATTTCCTACATGTTGTCAGCTTCCAAAATGCCTGAGCCTGAACATAATGTTCCCTTTTGAACAGAGCTCTTGTGGCTGTCAGTCAGAAACTCTGGTGAGTTCTCAGGAAAAGGTGTTGTTCTCAGACTATACTGGCTTTACTGAGGAAATAGATGCATACTTCATACTGGATCTAGTACTTCACTGAAATATTTCATAACAAAGTTCATAACAAAGATGAAAGTATGCCTTACTTGAATGTGCTTTGTTATATAATTCAGACAAAACAAAGAGACACTATGAGGTCACCAGGTGCTGAGCATTTTGTGCAGTTTGGGGTGAATTTTACAGTACTGACTAAGCCAAAAACCCTATCTAAACCCTGTTGATGTGAATGGAAACTTACTGAATAAGGACTGCAAAATCTGGCTGTGCTCAGTTCTGTGACCTCAAGATGAGTGGGTAAAATTAGGACTATTTCCAGAGCCAGCAAAGAAGAGATTACTGAGTTCTTCTACCAAACATTCATGGCAGAAACAGGCCATTTGGTCTTCCATCCTGACTAGAGTGTCACAAATTGGTGACAAACTGAAGACTATGGCTGAGGAAATAGAACAGGAGAAAATCAAATTACTGTCTTGAGAAATTGTTTGGAATGTGGTTGACATATTGGTCCCAAGTATGAGAAAGATGAGAGACAAAGTAGCTGAGAGCTAAAACTAGACCAGCTTCTGTTGGCTGAATGTGTGTGAGCTTTTGAGCTCTGTGAAAGCACAGAGAGAACAGAGGTGAATATGCACTAGTTGTTTTTATTATAAATGCAAGTAGTTAATTTGGCTCCCTGAGACTCTGAAACAGATTAAAGCTTCCCACACCAGTAGATGTTATTTCAAAAAAAGGTATAATCTTAATTACTTTTACTCTTGTCTCCAAAAAGACAGACTAAACATGTCAGGAAATTGACACTACAAAGCACCCCGCCACTGCACTCCACACTAACAAAATAAAAATAAAGCCATGGCCGACATTAGGCTCTAGTGCCATTTTAAACTTATGCAAGAATGTAAATATCAACATACAGCTTTCTTTTACACAGATTTAGCCCTTCTCTTAAACCAGTTTCATAAGGTCATTTCTGCAACCACATTTATTCGAAACCGGTACCGCTTATTATATGGTTTAGCAAATGCATGAATGTTGGATTTCCTACAACATACACCCTTACACTAAATCCACTCCTCTACCAACAATACCTTGAAAGCAACTGAAATACAACTTTTTCACTCTACAACTATGTTGCAGTTCAAAATTACACTATATAATAAAGAAATCTGCCACTTACCAGGTGAAGATAAGACACAATAAGGTGGATATTAAAATAAGAACTTGGTTAAACATTGCAGACTGTGTACGCTGAATGGCTCTATGCAGATCATTCTAAATTAACAGAAAAGGTATGTTATATTAATTTCATATAGCACTTTCACTGTTCAAAGTGTTTTATAATCTTAATCTAATCTACCCTCACAACTATCCTGTGAGGTAGGTCATTATTGATTCCATTTTACAGATAAAGAACTGGGAAACAGTAATTTACAAGAGGCCACCCAGTGACTGCATGACTAAAATGGGATGTGAACCCTGGTCTTGAAGGTCCAAGATCAAAACCTGATCCACCAGGCTACACTAATGTCTAGTCACTCTGAGACTTAGGGGAAGTATGGGGTATAAATTTGAGTAAATAAATAAATAAATAAATATACAAAAATATGTTTTGTAAAATAGAAAAATATCACTTGATCCTACTGGTAAGTTCTGTAATAGCCTTCTAAAGTAAAGTGGCCCAAATTCATGACCATGCTCAGGATTTGCTGGATACTCTCTCGGGCAACAAAGGAGCTGTTTGTGTCTCCATTATTGCAAGGCTGTCAGCCCTGACTATGTTTAAAGCAGCCTGCTTTGAAATTTACCAGTTAAGAACAACTGGAGCATAGCAGCATTTCAACCACATCCCCTTACAACATCTATTCAGAGGCTGCAGAAGGAGAAGACATAGGAATCACCTGTGCTGGCAATATGCTAACTGAGGACGTCCCCATAGTGCAAGAAAGAATTCACAGCTGGGGAAATCTAATGGCTTTTTAGATCTTTTGTGCCAAAAGAGGAGCACAAAGCAGTCAGGCATTAAGTGGAGAGAAAAGTCTGCTATCCAAATGAAGAGGTAATGGCTCCTACAACATTGGATCCCCTTGATGCACTAGAAATAAATTCCATTTCTCCAGGATCTTATATATTCCAAACCAGCACCATTTATTTTTAAATCAGAGTGTCAGGGAAATCATTTCTATTTCCAGCCCCTTCTCCCCATCCTCAAGCATTATACCAGCTCAAAACAAGATTTTTTCCCCCACATGAAGGAAGGGCTTAGTGTTCATGTGCAATACACTTCTAAAAACAAGGTGTGTACTAATGCCTACCTTCTCAATGGGTACACACACCCCTTTGTTAATCAAAGTCTGCTCAAACTACCTGGCTCATCTGATTGGTATGGTTAAGGCATACCAGTTTCTGTGATCCACAGTACACCAGGGAGATCAGTTCTTTGTCGAACCACCTTTGACTTCCCCAACCTAATGGTCAGGGACCCATTTACAGATGGGCAGACTGAAGGAATAATAATAACAATAATAATAATAATTTATTAGCGTAACGAAATTATTGCTGGCCGAAGCCCCAACAAAAAACAAACATCAAAACATACAAAACATCATGGTAAACATAATGAGCAAAAAAGCTCATATTGTCATAGCATAAATAATTTAACAGTTTGGCAGCAGTGCTCCCCCCCCACCTAAGTTAGGCCAACGTATCCGTAGGACTGGATATAGGTTGAAAAGCAAGAATTTTTTTCCGGATCTGCATAGCCTGGCATAAAAAACACCCCATATTCCTAATAATCTGGGGTTTGGGATTCCTTAACAAATACTCCAAGGCAGCAACCTTGGACCATCCTTCCAGTTTGTCCAGAGTAGCAGCCAGATATTTCCTCCTAGAACTGAAGGAATCTGACAAAGCAAGGTTTGGACCCTAGGGATGGGCGAACCTGGTTCGGATGTTCGGAGTTCGGACCGAATTTGGTCTGTTCGGATGTCTGAACAGAACGTCCAAACCTAACTCTCGAACGACCAAACAATTCGGTCATGTTCGGATGAGTTCGGATGAGTTCGGGGGCAGGAAAAACATCTTTCCAGGGCCGAAAATCAGGTTTCAGTTTTGATTTCATTTCGGTTTCGATATTTTTGAATGTTCGGCCAAGTTCGGCCAAACCGAATTTGACTGAACCGAACCATTGAACCCGAACTTGGGTTTCGAACCGAACGACAGAACATCCGAGCATCCGAACCGCGTTCTGTTCACCCATTCCTATTGGACCCATGGCCTTCAGGGATGTAAGGAAATACTTTAGCCACTTAATTAAAATCAGCCAAATCACAGAAGACTTACTTAAAAGTAGAGAAGATGAAACTAATGGGTCAGCTCCTCTTAGGGGAAGTGAGTTTGTAACTTTTAAAAGGCTGTGCCTTAAAATTATTATTAATTATTATTAATTTATTATTAATTATTATTATTATTATTATTATAATTATTATTATAGCGCAAGCAATGTACCTGGTACTTTATAAAGAATAAGATAGACACGGTCCCTGCCCGAGAGCTTACAATCTAAAGACAGGGGGAGGGGAGGGGAGACAGGGAAGGGGGAACAGAGGGAGAGACAAGGGATGCAACAATCATGAGGATGCAGGAACTCAGGTACACGTTCTTCGCTTGGTTGCAGTAAGTTGGGAATTTACAGATAACAGGTGGGAGATAATCCTGGGTGGGAATGGTTAGCAGGAGTTAGGAAGGGTGGAGCAGAAGAGGTGGGTTTTGAGGAGGGACTTGAAGGTGTGGCGGGGTGGGGCAAGGTGGACGAGGGCAGGGAGGGAGTTCCAGGCGTGCTGGGCAGCGAGGGAGAAGGGACGAAGGCAGTTGGGGGAGCAGGGGAGGTGTGGGAGGGTGATGGAGGGAATGGAAGAGGAGCGGAGTGCTCGAGCAGGGGTTCGGAGGGAGATCAGGGCAGAGAGGTAGGGGGGAGTGAGGTTATGAAGGGCCTTGTAGGTGAAGACGAGGAGTTTGTGCAGAATACGCTCAGGAAGAGGGAGTCAGTGGAGAGAGGAGAGGAGAGGCTGCACGTGATCAAAGCGACGGGCTAGGTGGATGATCCTGGCAGCAGAGTTTTCTCAAAACCTTGTGCAGTTTAAAAGTTGTTGTAGATTTATTATTAAATTTAATCATTTATATTCTTCAATGATACGCAGTAAGTTGTGGCAGAATGTTTTGGGCCCCTCAAAACCTGACTCGAGCTACTTGCAGCCACCCACTTGGTCCAGCTAGCTTGTTCTCCTTTACCAGTGTTAACAAAGGAGATGATAACCTCCTGGAGTCTGGATTCGGCCTGTGTAGCTTCCACTCACATGTTTAGCGTGTAGAGCCTAATAAACCGTTAGCCCCCTGCATGTATTTCTTGAAGGCAGCCCCACTCACAGTTTTTCAAGACAAGCCTAATAGGCAGGCATTCTTCCCTGCCATGCTCTGCCCACCAACCCCACCCTTTTCAGTATCCCAGCCCCTGCCATGGCTCAGCTGTGGCAAACTATGGGAACAAGAAGCCGTACCAGCTGTTTCTTTCAGGCTATTATGACTCTGGAAGGTGGTCCAGCACCTGCTATTCCCACTTACCATGGAGTTTCATACCTGCCAGCACTTGGTGGCTGAAAATAACCTTTTGCTATACACAGAACGTTGAGTTTATTGAACAAACCACATACTTTATTGAGCATCTACTGTGAAAATTGAAAGCAAAAGCAAAAATTGAAAGTGAAAGCAATCAGTCTTTGCATGTTGTCAACCCAGTTTCTCGCATCCATGGCTCACAGTGATGTACGGTAGGTAGCAGCACACAGTTTTATTGGTGTCTCACCCACCATGATGTAGGAAATCCCTGTCAGTTTGCATAAAACCACCAGTCAAACATGTGGGTCTTGTATCCCCTCTCTAGTATCTTCTGCATTACCATACAGTTCGGGCAGAAAACATCCATGCTTGTGAGGGGCTCTGCACTTTTCCACTTGTCCAAACCTCATATAGGGCAAAAAGCTTCTATTGGTGGGTTTACATTTCCTGTACCCCAAGTCACTTGTTTTCCCCAAGAGATTCATCTCCACCATACAATCAAGGCACTCCATGTAGTCCCACCAGTATCATCTTGCTATTATCAGGGCAGGGATGAAGAAAAATGGCAGGGAAAGTCCAACCTCCATTAGTGACTTCTGGCAGTGCATAAACATCCAGAAAAGTTGTGGTCTTGATTGCATCCCACTGTCTCATCTCGTACGGGTCTCCCACTCTTCCATTCTGCAGAACTCTGAAATGCAGCAGGGTTGTGCAGTGTCTTGCACACCCCACTGTGTGCAGGTGCCACCCTATGAGCAAATAGGTTGACTTGAAGGATGGGTCTTACAGTTCTCTCTGTACATCAGGCCTCATTCAAATGTCAGGAAAGATCAGGGTATTCATCACCCCCAAACGTCTCTGGGCCCCATGCTCCAGGTGGCCACAGCACTCACAGATCAAGGCCAAAGCCATTTTACTTCCCCTGGCAAACAACCCACAGCAATAGTTTTCTATGGCATTATGACCCCTCATGCTCATTGCAAGCAAAAACTGTAACTTTCAAAAGATAGGAAAATATATGTGTAGCTTTTAACCAATGGAGAGCTCTGCTCCCACATACATTACAAGCACAGTGACCTTCACTGCCTTGCAGTCCCCACACCTCCACCTGCTCATTTCTTAACATTCAGTGGTTTCCCCCTGAGTCCAATTAAAAAAATTCCCTGCTGCCATGGTTGTAATAGCTGTACCATTTTTATATGTTTTGGTATGTGCACTGGTGTACTTCTTATATAGATTATCAGTCCCAGTAGATTATAGATATAGATTATCATCCCAACATGTATATAGATTATAGTATATAGTATATAGTAAGATTATACTATATAGATTATCATCCCAACATGCAGGGTGAAAAAAAATGTGACAGTGTCCCGCATTAGCCTGCTTTGGCCTGGGATTCACCTGCACGTTTGTTCCCTTGCTTCCAGACGTGGGCCTGCGTATTTCCTGGACTGGATAGGTGGCTGCTATGGAATGCGTCCTCTGAAAAATCTCGGGAGATGCATCCCAGGACAAGGCCCGCCAGCCCAGGCCAATCAAGTCAATGCGGGCTCACACATATGTTAGGCCTAACCAGCCCCAGTATGAGGTGGGGTCTGTGGACTGGGCTTGGGGGAGCATGCTGATCAAGGGGACCTAGAGAAGTGCATTCACCTCAGCCATTGAACAGCTAATTGGAAGGCCTGGAGGAGTCCCCTCCCCCCATCAACTGTTTAGTGCCCACGGTGAGAGCACTCCTCTGCCCCAGAATCAGCTGTTAGGTGGCCAGGGGGAACATGCTACTCTCGGGGTGACAGCCAGGTGGCTATTTGGTGCATGTAGCCAGCCGCCAAACAGCTGATTGTGAATCTCCTGAGGGAAGCCATTCAACATGACAGCCAACTGGCCCGGACCACTGCTGCAGAGCTGCCACTCAGAAAAAGTCTAGGCACTACTTTCCCCCTCTCCAGCGCCTCCCATCTGGGAGGTGTTGGAGAGAGAGTTGTGGACATTCAAAGTGATAATCAGCCAGCCCAGACCATTGCCATGGAATCCACCTGCCTGTCACTCAGAAGAAGTCCCAACTGGGAGACACAGGAGAGGGGGAAAGAAGTGCCCAAACTTTTTCTGAGTGACAACCAGGTGGCTCCGTGGCTGCAGCCCAGTCTGGCTTACTGTCAGTTTGAATAGCTGACTGGTGCTCTCCTCAGATGCACCCCCGATCAGCTGTTTGGTGGCTGGCTGTATGCACCAAACAGCTAATGCTGGGCCAAAAGAGCCCCCCATCAGCTGTTTGGTGGCAGGTCTTCCCGGACCTGATTCTGCTGTGCTGCACTGGAACAAGTGTCCTGTGCCGTCAGCCCCATGTCCAAGTTAATGGTTGAGGGTTGCTCATGTGCATAGCCCTCCCCATGAGCTCAAGGAGTGGTGGCTGCAGTGGTTCACCCTGGGCTGGGCTGGGCTGAAAAGCTGCCTTACTGCTGTCATGTTTGTTTTCTCACACACACACATAGTAAAAAGACTTACAATTGGGTTATTAATGAGCATTCTATTCAACAACTGTTCTCTTTTAAATATTTGGGTTTCCAGTTTCATGCTACAGGGAAATGGAAGGTTCATCTACAGTGGGCAATAGCAGCTAATCAAGGTTCTGGTTTGGCGATAGTTAGGTTTTTTACAGCTCAGGCAGGATTTCAGTGGATTCTGCAATAAAAGTCTTTAATGCCAAAATAGGGGCAAGTTTATTATTTGAAGCAGAACTGTGGGCCCCACTGACCAAATTAAATTGAAATAGGATTCAATTCGCTTTTTTACAAAGGATTTTATGGATCCCTAAGGGCACTCCCTCAGCGTCAATACGATTAGAAACTGGGCAGACCAACTGGAATTACAGTGCTCTGGAGCGTTCACTTAAATTGTGGATTAAGTTAAAAAGCTCCAAAGATGAGGATCAGGGGCTGTTACCCTATTTGGTTAAGGATCCATTTAAAGATGCTTGGGTCACAAATGTTGAAACCTTACTGACTAAGCTGGGATACACACCAATTTATTTTCAGAATAAAGAGCCTATGCATATTAAGAAACAGATTATCGAAAGGCTGAGGGATACAGTCCGACAGTGTGATCTAGCAGATATTAGGAATTCTCGCCATATGAGGGATTATAGTGCATGGGTGCGACCTCGCTTCAGCTGGACGGGGCCTTGTCCCAGGCCCACTGTGAGGAGTTTGTCATCTACTTTGCAGACAAGATTGCTCGGATTCAGACCGACTTTGACGTGGGATTAGGGGCAGTAGGGGGAGAGCGCAAGGTGCTGGAGGCCCCATCTGGTCCATTTTTGTGGGGGGAGTTTCAGGAAGTGACACCAGCCGATGCGGCAGATGTCTTGGGGTTTGTGAGGGCCACTTGTTGCGAACTTGATCCATGCCCATCCTGGTTGGTGAAAGACTCCAGGGAGACGTTGGGGACGGTGCTGGCGAGGGTTGTTAATGCATCCTTGCAGCAGGGGAGGTTATCGCCCAGTCTCAAGGAGGCTGTGGTGCGTCCCCTGCTGAAGAAACCATCTTTGGACATGGATGCCCTCACCAGCTACTGACCTGTCTCTAACCTTCCCTTTTTAGGGAAGGTTATTGAACGGGCGGTGGCAATCCAGCTCCAGGTACATCTAGATAGCATCAGTTTCCTGGACCCTTTTCAATCCGGGTTCCGCCCCGGCTATGGCACAAAGACGGCGTTGGTGGCCTTGGTCAACGATCTCCACTGGGAGATGGATGCAGGATGTTCAACATTTCTCATCCTGCTAGATCTCTCGGCCGCTTTTGATACCGTGGACTGCTGTTGAGACAGCTGCGTGACCTGGGGGTCTGGATGGGACTGTTCTTGAATGGTTCCGTTCATTCCTCTCGAGGAAGAGTCAGCGGGTGCTGCTGGGGGCTGAAACATCTTTCCCCCAGGCCTTGACCTGCGGCGTTCCGCAGGGTTCGATCCTGTCTCCATTATTATTTAATGTGTATAAGCAGCCCTTGGGGGAGATCGTGAGAGGGTCCGGGGTGTGTTGTCACCAAAGGCAACACAGAAGACCAGAAGCGGAAAATCGTGGGAGCCATTACCATTGGCCAGGCAATGAGGAAAGACCGAATAACTGTCAGAAGGTTGAGATCACAACAGCCATATTGGTATGGAATGATGGAACTGGAGCAGCAGCCTTTGCTACAGGCCTACCTTGGAACAATCCCAGGCAACATCTGGCAGCCTGTCCAACAAATGTGTCCATGGTTTGCGGGTCTCAGCAGGCCACCATAAAAGGTCCCCAGTCTTGGCTTGGGGCATCAACTACTTTTATAATACAGACGACATTAATCTTAACCATGCAAAATTGCCTTAGAGAAGTTCCATGAGGGTTTTTTTTTTTTTAACCAAAGCTGTTAAAACAGTTTTAATACTAAAAGGATTTTGTACAATGGAATCTAGAGAGGTGGGTTTCATAAAGGATTCGTGTGTGGGTAACAAGCAGGTTCATATGGAACCTTTCCTGATTNTGCCTGGTTCGGAGGCTGCAGCTAGGGCAGAATGCGGCGGCCCATCTCCTTTCGGGGACAGGTCGTCAGGAGCACATAACACCTGTGCTCCAGGCTCTGCACTGGTTGCCGATAGTGTGCCGAGCCAGGTTCAAGGTGTTGGTATTGATTTATAAAGCCCTTCACGGTCTCGGCCCCTCATACCTCAGGGACCACCTTGCCCTCCGCACCCCGGAGCGGACCCTTCGGTCTGCCAGGGGTGCCTTCTTGGAGGTCCCCTGTGTTAAGCGGGGGGCCACAATGGAGAGGGCATTCTCGGTGGCCGGGCCGCATCTCTGGAACTCCCTACTGGAGGAAGCTCGCCTGGCCCCAAGCCTTTGGGTATTTCAATGACAGTGTAAAACCTGGCTGTTTGCCCAGGCCTTTGGGGAGGGAGGGAGGGTCTAGTGGATTTTTATTGCCCCTGCCCTATTGATTTTTGTATCCCGGGCCCTGTTCTTAATATTTTTAATATTTAAGATTGTATTTTTATATGTTTTAAATTGTTTTATATTGATTTTATTGTTGGAAGCCGCCCCGAGCTGTGTTCAGGGGGGTCGGGGTACAAATTAAATAAATAAATAAAAATAAATCTAAGCCAAGTATTTTGGCACCTTACTTGAAAGCAAAAATTTCTTCCCATGGTATGTTTATGATTATGTGTGCTCATTTTAATGCACTGCCCTCGAAAGTATTAGAGGGTAGACAGAAAGGCATTAGGTACTCGGATAGAGTATGCTTATTTGCTAATATTACTGTTGAAGCTACCTCGCATATATTCTTCTCATGCCATTTGTATGATGGCATAAGCAATAAATATTTGTCATCGTTTCTGAAGCAGTTCCCAGGGCAATCAGAACAATATCTTCTGAATTATGTATTAAATGATGAGCGTTCCATCCAGGCTATCGCTAAGTTGTTGACTCAGTCTTTTGTGTTGCGTAGACAGTTTCTAGATTTTAAGCTGAACATGGAAGAAGTAACTCAGGATTATGACACAAATGATGAGGGTTCATTATAAGGGGCAATTAAGATTTTAAGTTTTTATTAGGTTTTACTGTGCTATTTAAAATTGTAACGTTTAGATATGTTTTTGTATTTTATTTGTTCGTCTGTTTGTATGGGTCTATAGCCACGTGGAAAAAAAAATAAAATAAATTCATTCACACACACACACACACAATAAGCTTTGCAAAAACTTTTTCAAGAAATAGCCAGCCTGAAACCAATAACAGCCAATAGTAGCTCATGCTTGGCATGCAGTCAGTCCTGTACATGACCAAAAGTTGCCAATTGGTGCTCATACGCAGTGCACAGCCACTTCTGGCTAGGCAGCCACCCAGATGATTAAGATGGTCAAAACATTTCACACATGATCTACAGAGTACATGGTCCCTGGAACTACAGCCATGGAGATGCATTACAAAAAAAATCCTTCTGCTCATTATGGTGATCCACACCTTCCTTTCCCCTGCTGAGCAGAACTTGTGAAGGATGCAACAGATCCAAGCCTTGTGTTGTCATCGGCACAATGTGCTGTTAAGGCACAAAAAGGCTCTTGCTTTATCTGTGGTGGCCCCTGATTTGGTGCCATGCATTTTACTACCTCCAGTTACAATGGACAATGCTGGGCATGATCAAAGCTGTGAAAGGGCAGTTGATGTGTGCAGATAGGTACCAGTCAGGAGAAGTGGCTTCAATCACTGATGCATATGGCTGTACCCACCAAGAGGCTGGTCTGGGTGAAGGAGAAAGCACAGACTGGTGAGAGAACATGATGTCCTCATGGGGTAATGCTGAGTCTGTATCAAACTTCAGGATGCCCCGTCGCTTTGACCTGATGATAGCAGAGATCCTCAGGCCATGCCTGGAGTAACATAGCATGGTGATGTGGTTGCCCATCCCCATGGACAAGCAAGTTGCCATTTTCATCTGCAAGCTTGACACTCCTTGTTTTCAGACTCCTGCTCCTCTGTCGCCCAGCAATTTGATATTGGAGGTTTACACAGTGATTGTGGAAGTGCTGCTGGAGCAGGTCATGCAGTTGGCTGACCCCGCAGAGGAAATGGAGTGCTTTTGGGAGGAGGGGTTACCAATCTGTATAGGGGTGATTGATGGGAGCCCTATTGCCATCATCTGCCCACCCCATAGCAAAGATGACTTTCTAAACCACAAGGAGTTTTTCTCCATGGTTCTCCAGGCCATAGTGGACCACCATACCTGGTTCATGGATGTGCTGGCCTGGTGGTCCAGGAAGAACCATGATGCCCACATCTTCTGTCAGTCTCCCTTCTTTGGCCGTTTGTACCCCGGGACTCTCCACTGAAACATGCATCGAGGAGGTGCTCATGAGGCTTGTTGTTCTTGGGAACCCTGCCTACCCGATGAAGCCCTGGCTCAGGAAGGTATACAGCATTGCCTACACCCTGGAGAAAAGGTACTTTAAATGGCAGCTCAGCACCACCCACTCTGTTGTGAAGAGGGCTTTTGGACTTTGAAATTAGTGCTGGAGATCTATAGCTGCTAGGATTTCCATTGCTAATTGCAGCCACCTGTGCTTTCCATAATATCAGCAAGAACGGCAGAGCTTTGTTAGAGAACACCCCTCCCTCGTCCGCAAGTTAGCACCAGCAAGTCAATGCTGTTGTTCCAGGATCACATGAACCAAGTGGAGCAAGACATATCCAGAGAGATCTGGAACGCCTTGTGCCAGCACATCAATTACAAAGCTAGCCTAAAAACCCACCATCTGTGTCAGTTTAAAAAGCATCAGTGAACTGTTTCAAATGATCTTTTTGTGTTATTAATAAAGCCTTTAAAAATATTTCCTGTGGGTCACTGTGTTTTCCTCTGGCCCATACAGCTTTCCCACAGCCCTGGGATGGCATACTTTACCTCCCTGGCCAGTTATTTCCTACCAAGTGGCCTTTCCCTCTTGGCATTTACAGATTAGCCAACTGCAGGCCTGAACAACTGTATTTCCTATTGACATTCATAGCCTATCTAGGTGTGGGAATGCTCCTTTTGGAGGCAGCTTAGTATACTCGTTCGGGTGGTGGGAACAGCACAGGGACATCTTTCTGATCCTCCTTCAGCAGATCTTGCTATGTTTGCAGGAGATGTGCAGGAATTATTTGTGGTGGTGGGGTCAGGGGAAGCATGTCTGGCCTAGGAACTGTTCCCTGGTGTGAGCACAGTGGGAAGAGGGCTCAGGTGCATTCATGGGGGGTGGAGTATGGGGGAAATCAGTGTGGGTGTCGGGTTCCACAAAGGGTGATGTGAACGGCCAATACAGATTAGGAAATGACACCTGTCCCTGTGTAACAATGTTCACATTCACAGCAGCGACATGTTCAAGCAGGGAGCTCTGGAGCAGACTGAACTGGGATGGGCTGCCCTGCATCTGTGCCCACAGCTTACTCATCTCCTTCCTTGACTTCTTTATCATGCTGTCCGACTGCTCAAACTGCTCTCTGAGGCAGGCCCAGTGCCTATCCTCATGCTGATGGTCCAGGCAGGCCTCATCAGCTGCCACACCATGTGACTATGCTCCCATGCAATGCTGTTAATGGCATCACATATCTTGTCTGCCTGCTGGGTCATCTTCCCAAGAAGCTCCCTTGCTAAATCCTCCCTGCCCTCCCAGTTGTTCACCCAGAGGCTCCGGTTCCTCTGGAGGCATGTGGCTGGGGGTGGGGGGGGAGGATTTCTATCCATGCTCATTGCACTAGCAGTCCTGTAGCAAGACAACAAGGAAATCCATTCATTCAAACTTTCCCACACAGCATTCAGGTTCAGGTGTTTCAACCCCTATCCACCCAATTTGCAGCCCAAATGGAAGTGTGGATGAATATCTGGACTACGCTGCTGCTGGGGTAGTTGCTGCGGCAGGATCCTTTCACCCTGTGGTCCTCCTCTTACGATTATTGTAGAGGAGTGAAGAAAATACAGAGATCAAGTACCACCATTTGTATCATCCTCGCCCCCGGCTACCATTTGGGCTTCCACCCCACCATCATACCTCCATAGGGCTTTTTCCCACCCTCCAGCCAATAGACCTACCATGATGCCCTGCCACAGACTTCCAATGCCTACTGTTCCCGTCAAGTGGAGTTGTTTCCAGTTCCAGGATCTCATCTTGGGGATTTTCCTGATGCTCATCTGCATTATCCTGGCTGCCTCTCAACACAGTAAACAATAGCTAACAATAAACAGAAGCTTTTACTTGCAGCTGTTTAAATGCAACCCACCCCCCAAACACCCTCAGTGCTTCCGCATGCTGCAGGCACCATTTTTGAAAAGGGAAGCCAATTCTGAGCATGCCCAGAACCAGCTGCCCACATCCAAGATGGCACCTACAGTGTGCTGAATCTACCAGCACCATCTTTGAAAATGGCTGAGCATGCTCAGAAGGGGCGTTTCAGGCTCTTCTGCGCATGCCCAGTTCAAGTTTTTTATTTTCAAACTTAACAGCCTGGGAAGAGGCTTTGCTTCATGGGACCCCCTCCGTAGGGTAAGTACTCCACCCCCGCTAGGCTCCAACCCCCCTCCCAGACCATGAGCCCCTACCCAGAATTCCCCTTCTCTGGTAGGCAGGGAAGCTAGGTGGGGACCAGGGGTGCACATTTTTGCCCCCTACTCAACTCAGGCATCCCACCTGGTCCCCTTGCCTGCCTCTCCCCCTCAGAAAGATCTCTGTGAGATCTCAAGGGGGCGGGGGGGGGGAAGATCATGCAAGGTCACCCCCCCTTCTCAAGTCTGGCAAGATTCTCATTGAGGGGGGATTCTTATCTTGTTTCAGTCCTAGGTGGGACCAGGAGTAGTTGCAGCAGAAACAGTTGGAGTAGGCAGTGAGGGAACCATATCCATGCATTCTAGCCCATGGCATATACAAGCAGGATGCAACGATAGCTCCATCCATATAAAGGAACTGGTCAAGGAGCTCATAATAGCTTCTGTTAGCCTCCCATGGCCAGAAGTAAATTTGTTGTCCCGGATCTCCTTGTACATGTGGTTCAAGTCCTTTGCGCACTGCCAGCACTGGTTCATGTCGTGGGTGTAGCCCTGCTGTGTCATTTGGAGTGAGATCTCCTGGAGCACTGACTCATTCCTATAGCACTTCTCCAGGGCATATTGGACCTTCTGCTCCACCCCCACCCCCCAAGTCATGAAGGCCTTTGTGTCTTCTTCGGTCCAGGGAATATAGCATTGGCAGGTGGATCAGTAATAGGTGGAGAGTGACTGTGATTGGGTGATGGTGGTAGCAATGCTGGTTGTTGATTTGAGCCATGGCATCAGCGATGGTAATCCTTTGCAAGACATTCCTGAGAATTTAATGGATGGGAAACAGTAAGCATCAGTAGGGATGTGCGAATGCGGATCGGATGTTCAGTGTTCAGGCCAAACTTGGTATGTTCGGTCAATAGAACCGAACGTCTGAACCGAACGGTCGAACGACTGAACAGTTCGGTTGAGTTCGGCGGCATTTGGGCAGGAAAAATTGGGTAAAGAAGCCCAGGGAGGAGGGGGGGCGCCTGAGGAGCAGACTTCCTGGAGCCAGGGGTGGAGAGGATTGGAATAGCAGCCTGCCTGCCCAATCACAAGCCCTCTTTTCCTCAGATCACTGGCTTCACAGGCTGCAATTGGCCATGGACTAGGCTGCACGGAGCCAATGGTGCTGTAGAAAGGCGGATGCAGTAAGTAACAAAAGTCATTGCCCTCCCCCTTCCAAATCCTTCTGAGCTAGCCAGTGATCCTTTTGGCAGTGTTTCCAGAAGTGTCCCTCTCCCAGCATTTTGTGTTCCTCTCAATCCATTGACATCCTCCTCCTATTCACCCATTCCCAGACACTTTCCTCCCTAGCTTCATTTATTTACTTTAGATTAGATAGATTTAGGAGTTATTTTTATTTTTTACCCCTCCCTGTGATCTTCCTCCCTCCCCCCCTCCATTGAATCCTTTCCCTCTCCCTCTATATATTCCATCCCTGATTCCCTACCCCTATTTTTGGATTTATTTAGAGTAGGGTTACATTGATTTAGGATTCATTTCAGTTTTGTACCCCTCCCTGTGTTGTTTGTGTTCCCCTCCACCATCCCATATATAGATATATAGATATATATTAGATTAGATAGTAGATAGTAGTAGGAGTTAGCTTAGTGATAAAGATAGTGTTTAGTGATTTAGTTTTAATATTTACTGTGTTTGTAGGACTAGGCCTTTGGCAGCAGCATGGTGGGAAGTCCATCAGCCTCAGGGGCCGAGTACTCCCCTTCGCGGGACATATCTAAGATTGGGGACAGTGAGGCAGACAGCAGTTCTGTGGAGGAGGTATCTGGTGCTGAGGCGATGGCTGTCCCTCCATGAGCTGTGTCGCCAGTACCACCATGTTCTGCCCCAGCTCCCAGCAGTGTGTCACCTGGTGCGGGCCAGAAGGCAGGAGGGGGCAAAAAATCCTTGGTCTGGGCGCATTTTACGTTGGTGCGGGCGGATGATCCCAGGGAGGTGCAGTGCAATTTGTGCCAGAAGGTGGTGAAGCATGGGCAGGTGCTCACAAACCTTGGCACAACTAGGGATGGGCGAATGCTGTTCAGAAGTTCAGAGTTCGCACTGAACTCGACCAGTTTGGTCGACCGAACCAAACTTCCGAACCGAACTCGATTTTTGAACCAAACCAAATGGAACTGAATTTCCAAACTCGGCTCTGTTCGCCCATCCCTAAAAGATAATATTCCATTTAGTTCAATGGGGTTTGACTTTCTGAACTTTGTTCAGAAGTTCAGAGTTCGGACCGAACTCGAACAGTTCGATCGACCGAACCGAACTTCCGAACCGAACCGAATTTCTGAACTCAGTTCTGTTTGCCCATCCCTAGGCACAACTACCATGGCGAGGCACCTCATGGCATGCCACAGCACTGTGCTGCTAAGTAGGTACCTGATTGGGTTCCAGCCCTGTACTGGGCTCTAAAGGAGCAGGTGAGGTAGCAGCTGACGGGCTGGGGGGGCACTGTCCACTTCACCACAGACCTGTGGTCCAACAGGAATGCCCAGCACACCTACCTGGCGGTAACAGCGCACTGGTGGCAGGACCCGGAGGCAGCTTTTGGGAGTGGCAGGAGGGATCCTGAAGCAGGGTATCAGTGGGCCCTTCTTCAGGCCGAAGTTATGGATGTCCCCCACACTGCAGTAAATATTGAGGCAGCCCTGACCTCCATGGTAAAGGAATGGGTCATGCCAGGCGCGCTCTTAACCAAGGGATGCGTGGTGACGGAAAACAGGGCCAACATACAGAGAGCAGTCCGTGATGGTGGGTTCACCAGCATCCCTTGCGCCACACACACCCTTCACCTGGTGGCCAGGGATGCTCTGGGCTTGTGGGAGAAGGGGATTGGATCAGGCAGGCACCCTTAGCTCCCTGATCAAGCGGGGGAGGAAGCTGGCTGTTTTTTTTAACTGGAGCGTAAAGGGCAGCGAGCTCCTCCAGGCCAAGCAGGCAGAGCAAGGGTCCCCAGTGCATCAGCTGGTGCAGGATGTATCCACCAGGTGGAACTCTACGTTCCTTATGCTCCAGCTGTTTGTGGAGCAGAAAGACACCTTGCATCAGGTGCAACTGGTGAAAGACAGTGGGGTACCTCCAGGGTACAATGGGGTGGAATGGGACATCCTGTCACAAATGGTCTTTGTCCTGAAACTGTTCCTGGCCGTGATGGAGACAATCAACTCCTCCACGGCCAGCATCAGCCAGGTGACCTCTCTGGTCCAGAGTCTCCTCCAGAGGCTGGAGGAGAGTCTCCAGGGGTAGGATGGTGGCCCTGAGGGCAAGAGGCTGGGGGCTGAGGCAGTTGCCCTGGAGCAGCAGCTGAAGGCAGGGGTGAAGGTGCGGTTTGATGAGCTGCTGAAGCACGAGGAATATGTGAGGGCAACCATGCTGGACCCCAGGGTCAAGGGCAGCGTGGCACAGCAGACAGCAGCCTATGGCTACTGGAAGGCTGAGCTGGTGAACAGGGTTTGGCGGGCAGAGAGGGATCTTGAGAGTGCATGGCGGCAGCAGCACCAGTACCAGCAGGACACCCCTGGGGATGGTGGGAGTGGGAGAAGCCACCCCTTTCAGCCAGCGGGGTCTATCGCTGCCCCCAGCCCGAGCAGTAGCAGCACCAGCAGCAGGCCGAGCAGCAGAAGCACCACTATCGCGAGCAGCAACAGCTCATATGTGCAGGGCACTCTGAAGAGCATGGGCCCATGCACAGCAGGGCAGGCAGGGTGGCTGAGGGCAGTGGTGGAGGTGGTGCCGAGGTGCAGTTACCTGAGAGTGTGTGACATCACCTCAGCAGCAGTGGAGAGCTACCTCGAGGATGAGCCCTGCATTGAGTCCAGCAGAGATCCCTTGGCCTACTGGTCCGGCAAGACCAACATGTGGCCGGCCCTGTCCAAAGTGGCCAAGGATATATTGTCCTGCCCACCAACCAGTGTCCCCAGATAGCGGGTGTTCTCCATGGCGGGGGACATTTGCTCTCCGCACTGCCTGAGACTGGAGGCCAAGTTGGTGGAGCAGTTGCTGTTCCTAAATGTCAACCTTCCACTGCTGGGATTCCACGAGCTTCCCCTGGACATGGATTGATGGTGCAGTGGTGCACACACCATGCCATGCCAGGGGCAGTCTTGGAACGGGACTCCTCCTCAATCTGGGCTGCTGTTGCTGTGCTGAGGTGCTGTCCCTCCCTCCCAATGCCTGGCACCCTCCTGCCCACCCCCCTCATACTAGACGGCCTTGACCTGCGTATCTGACTGACGTCATGATGCAGGGTGGCATTGGGGAACTGTAAGCCTGCCAGCCAGCCTCTAGCTTGATGATCTCAGCCCGCTTATCTGATTGGCTCTCTCGTGCACACTGCACATTCTTCACCAGCCTATCAGAGTGCCCTGCCAAGATCCCAGCCTGCCTTCCCTACTGCCTCTCTTATGCCACGCTGCCTGTCTGCCCGCCCAGATTGCCATTGCCAAGCTCAAAGCTTGCCCCAGCCTGCCTTCCACCTCTCATGCCATGCTGCCTGTCTGCTTACCCCAGCCCACCTGCCTACCTCTCATGCCACACTGCCTATCTGCCTGCCCAGGTTGCCAAGCTCAAAGTCTGTCCCAGCCGGCCTGCCTGCCTCTCATGCCAAGGTGCCTGTCTGCCCACCCTGTCAACCCTGGGTGATGTGCCCCACTGGCCTTGTAATCCTGCTGTTGCTGGTCTGGCACTCCTCTCTGGCAAATCCAAATGTGCCCACGCAATCCTGCTGCTTCCGTCTGCTGCTGTATAGGAGCTCTTCCCTGGAAAATCCTACCATCCTGCCTCCATGGGTGCAGTGCACAGGCAAATTCTGCCAATGCAGTCTCTGCTGTACCATGGGTTCTGTGCCTGGCCAATCAAATGTCTGCTTCTGCTGCCAGTGCTGCCTCTGGGCAATCCAATGTCTGTTGCTGTTTTCAATGCTGCCTCTGCTGTGCCACTGCATCCAGAAGCTGCCACTCTAGTCCCAGGACCCACCATCAAGGTTTTGGGGCCCCTCATTCTGCTCACAGAGAGCCATCATTCAACAGCATCAAGAAACAGCCACTCCAGCCCTGGAACCCACTGTCAGATTTCTGGGGCCTACGTTACAGGGAGGGAGGGCTGTCATACCACTACATCCAGAAGTTGCCACTCTACCCCAGGACCCACCATCAGGGTTCTTGGGCCTACATTACAGGTGGCCTCAATCAAAACCTGCCTCAGTCTGCCTGCCTTCTGCTCACGCCACGCTGCCCACCTGCCTGCCTGCCCAGGTGGCCTCGATCAAAGCCTGCCTCAGTCTGCCTGCCTTCTGCTCATGCCATGCTGCCCACCCGCCTGCCTGCCCAGGCAGCCCTAGATCAAAGCCTGCCTCAGTCTGCCTGCCTGTGACTTCTGCTCATGCCATGCTGCCTGCCCAGGCAGCCCTAGATAAAAGCCTGCCAGTGCCTTCCGCTCATGCTACACTTCCCCCCCACCAACCCAGGGGGCCTAGATCAAAGCCTGCCTCAGTCTTCCTGCCTTCCGCTTATGCCACGTTGCCTGCCCGCCCGCCCAGTGGCCCTAGATCAAAGCCTGCCTCAGTCTGCCTGCCTTCTTCTCATGCCACGGTGCCTGTCTGACTGCCCTTGCAAACCCTGGGTGATGTGCCCCACTGGCTCAGCAATCCCGCTGCTGCTGTATGCTGGTCCATGGGTGCTCTGCCCTGGCCAATCCAAATGTGCCTACGCAATTGTGCTGCTGCCGTCTGCTGCTGTATGGGAACTCTTCCCTGGCAAATCCTACCATCCTGGGCAACCCAATGTCTGCTGCTGCTGCCAATGCTGCCTCTGCTGTCTGTGCCAAGGGTTCTGCCCCAGAAACCCAACATCTACTGCTGCTGCCTCTGCTGTCTGAGCCATAGGTTCTGTACCCGGACAATCCAATGTCTGCTGCTGCTGCCAATGCCACCACCGCTGTCTGTGCCAAGGGTTCTGCTGCCAGGCAACCCAATGTCTTCTGCTGCTGCCAATGCTGTCTCTGCTGTCTGTGCCATGGGTTCTGTACCTGGGCAACTCAATATCTGCTCCTGCTGCCAATGCTACATATGCGGTCTGTGCCACGGGTTCTGCCCCAGCAACCCAATGTCTGCTACTGGGTGGCCACATGATTCACCACTGGACAAGGCTTGATCAATTGGAAGAATAGTTTGTTCAGATCCTGAGAGTAGGATGCAAGCCTGCAATGCCCGGCTGAGCAGGGGTGCCAACCACAGAGTCCTGTCTGGGCTTCTGCTGCTGCTCCCCCAATGCCACTCCAACCCCAGGACCCAACCTTCAGGGTTCTGGGGCCCATCATTCCTCACACAGGGTGCTATCTATCCACTGTATCCAGAAGCTGCCATTCTAGTCCCAGGACCCACCATCAGGGTTCTGGGGCCCGTCATTCCACTCACAGAGAGCCATTGTTCAACTGCATCAAAAAGCAGCCACTCCAGCCCCGGGAACAACCGTCAAGGTTCTGGGGCCTAAGTTCCAGCTTCTGCTGCCAATGCTGCCTTTGCCAAGGGTTTTGTTGCCCAGGCAAGCCAAAGTCCACTGCTGCTGCCAATGCTTCTTCTGCTGTCTGTGTCATGGGTTTTGTGCCCCAGCAATCCAATGTCCGCTGCTGCTGCCAATGCACATAGATGCAGAGCTCAAGTACAGCCTCTCCAGGACTGGACCCTGAAACATCACATATTCTGACACACACACACCAACGACTATAGGATTTCAGTAGACTCCTCACTTCCTATGCAACTGAGTGCTCTGAGGAAGATGGGATTTCATAGGTGAAATGACTTGGAAGGAAATCCCAGCCACTCCACATCCTTTCCCATGAGCCTGGAAGGTCCAGGCACCGAGCCCTGGCCGGGCCTCTGCCACTGCTGGTGGTACTGCACATTAGCCATTTGCTCTGCACTCTTGTAGACTTCCATAGCTTCGATGAGTCTGGAACGCCCAGCCCTTAGAGCTAATCCTCATCCCGAGGTTACTGAAACAGTTGGAATCACCTGGTCTGCAGGTAATCCTTTTCCCCAACATGCACGTGCATTCAGCTGAAAGATAGCTTCCACCCCAGTGCTGTGATGGGAGGGGCACAACATGGTGGCCCTTAGAGCCAATCCTCATCCTGAAGTTACTGAAACAGTCGAATTCCCTTCCCGTGTTCCGCACCTGTTCTGAGTCAGCTTCTATGTGCATGCTGAGGTGGGATACCGGCCCAGGACCCTGGCCCCCCAACCCCGCCACCTCAGAGGACAGCATGGATGGCGGGGAGGGGCGGGCAATGTCTGCCGCAGCTGTGTCGATCCACAGGAAGGGCTCGGCTCGCATCTCTTAGGACCGACTGACCCATGTTCAACAACTGCTGTTCACATGGAACGTTCACATCCAATGTTTGCTCCTGCTGTGCCAATGCTGCCTCTGGGCAATCCAATGTCTTCTCCTGCTGTGCCAATGCTACCAATGCTGCCTCTGGGCAATCTAATGTCTGCTGCTGCTGTGCCAATGCCGCCTCTGGGCACTCCAATATCTGCTCCTGCTGTGCCAATACTTCCTCTGGGCAATCCAATGTCTGCTGCTGCTGCTGTGCCAGTGCCACCTCTGGGCACTCCAATGTCTGGACCTGCTATGCCAATGCTGCCTCTTGGCAATCCAATGTCTGCTGCTGCTGCTGCTGCTGCTGCTGCTGCCACCACCAATTCTGTGTCACTGCATTCAGAAGCTGACACTGCAGTCCAAGGACCCACCATCAGAGTTCTGGGGCCGTCATTCCACTCACAGAGTCAAGAAGCAGCCACTCCATCACCAGGACTCACCATCAGGGTTCTGGGGTGTACATTCCAGGCAGGGAGGGCTGCCCATCCACTGCATCCAGAAGCATCTACTCCAGCCCCAGGACCCACCATCAAGGTTCTGGGGCCTACATTACAGGCAGGGAGGACTGTGTCACATGGAACCCTTCTCCACTTTGTCCTTCAATGTTCTCATTAGTTAGTTAGTTAGTTAGTTAGTTGCGACACCATGGCCAAGAACAATACAAACAACCTCCTAAATCAGTATAGACCACACTCATCAGGAAATATAAACAATATAAAATATCCAAAATCGTTTGAATACATCAGAAAATTAAATCCGTTGCTAAGCTTAAATCCGTTCAAGCTTAGCAAAGTTCTCGTTTGAATATGATTGATTATTTCCTACTATCACCAAGATCACTGCTGCTCTGGTTGGGCCTCTGCGTCTCCCCCACCCATGCCAGCCAAGCCAGCCTCCTTGCAGCTGACAAAGAGGGCAAAGAGATTTCCCACTCGCGCATTCAGGAACATATTCCATTTAAATAGAAAGGGGGGAGTGTGTACAAAAATAGTCAATAACTCACTCCAACCTTCTCCAGAAGGATACATGCACAAAAGGCAGGCACTGGGAGGGCTGTCCTTTCACTGCAGCCAGATGCTGCCACTCCAGCCCCGGGACCCACCCTCTGGGTTCAACTGCCAATGCCACCTATTCTGTCTGTGCCATGGGTTCTGTACCCCAACAATCCAATATCCAATTCTGCTATGCCATGGGTTCTGTGCCCTGGCAACCCAATGTCTGCTGCTGGTACTGCGCGTCAACCATTTGCTCCTCAGTCTTGTAGACAGTCATAGCTCAGATGAGTGCGCCAGGGGCTGGTTGAACATTACAATGGGACAGAATGGGAGATCCTGGCTCACACACTCTTCATGCTGAGACCCTTCCTGGCTGTGACTCCAGCGTCTTGCCGCTCTGGATTCGGGAATCTGAACCCAACTTCCTTTCGATCAACTGAGGGCAACAGAGGCCATCAGCGATCTCCCGTCCCTTCGGAACGGCGCTCCCCTATCTCTTAGGACCAACTGTTCGCACATCCCTACAGATCATATGGGCCATTTCTGCAACACAAGCATCCAGTTAGCACCTGTTGAACTTCATCAAGTTGACTAGAACCAGAAGGAACTTGGAAGATAAACCAACATCCATCCACTGCAGGACAAACTCAGCCAGCTCTTCCTCCAGGTACATGATATATCTCCCATCATCTGTGAGGGCCTTGAAGACGAAACGGCACTTGCCTATTTCTTAGGACCGACTGACACATGTTTGACTGCTGTTCACATGGAACCCTTGTCCACATCAGCCTTCAAAGTTGTCCAGCCACTCCATCCCCAGGACACACCATCAGGGTTCTGGGCCCATCATTCCGCTCACGGGGAGCCATCACATGGAAACCTTCTCCACTTCAGCCTTCAAAGTTCTACCCTCAGGGTCCTGGGGTCATCACTCCACTCACGTGGAGTTGTCAATCCACCGTATAAAGAAGCAGTCACTCCAGTCACCCCAGGACCCGCCATCAGGGTTCTGGGGCCTACATTCCAGGAAGGGAGGGTTGTCCATCCACGTCATCCAGAAGCAATAGGGGTGCTGCTGCTAGTACTACTACTGCTCGGGCTGGGGGCAGAGATAGACCCCGCTGGCTGAAAGAGGTGGCTGCTCCCACTCCCACCAACCCCAGGGGCATCCTACTGCTGCTGCTGCTGCACACTCTCCAGAGCCCTCTCTGTCTGCTGGACCCTCTCCACCAACTCACCCTTCCAGTGCCCACAGAGCTCCAGGATCTCCCATTGCGCCCCATAGTACCCTGGAGGTGCCCCGCTGTCCGTCACCATTTGAACCTGCTGCAAGGTGGCTTTCTCCTCAAGAAGCTGCTTGAGCATCAGGACCATGGAGGAATTTCACTGGGTGGACACATCCTGCACCAGCTGGTGCACTCGGGAGTCTTGCTTGGCCTGCTTCGCCCGGAGGAGGCCACTGCCCATCATGCTCTGGTTAAAGAAACCGCCAGCCAGGTTCCTCCCCAGCTCAATCAGGGAGCTAAGGAGACCTGCCCCAATCCTCTTCTCCCCCAAGCCAAGAGCATCCCTGAACACCAGGTGAAGGGATGCTGGTGAAGCCCCCCTCGCAGACTGCCGTCAATATGTTGGCCGTGTTGTGCATCACCACGCACTCCTTGGTGAAGGGCTCGCCTGGCATGACCCTCTCCCTCACCATGGTGGTCAGGGTGGGGTGCCTCGATGTTCTGAGAAGTGTGGGGGCCGTGGTGTCCATGACTTCCTCCTGAAGCAGGGTCCACCTATGCCCTGTTTTGGGACCTCTCCTGCCACTGCCAAACGCTGCCTCCAGGTCCTGCCACCAGTGCGTCGTCAGTCACTGCCAGGTAGGTGTGCTGCGTGTTCCTACTCGACCACAGATCAGTGGTGAAGTGGATGGTAGCATCCCCAGCACCTGCCATCTGCTCCCTCACCCGCTCGCTTGAAGACTGGTACAGGGCTGACACCACCTGCCAACTCAGGGAAGTGCTGGCAGGCCTTCAGTTCTGCTCACTCTATGTTGTGCTATGTTCTCCACTGTTCTAGTCACCATCAGGGCTGGGCGTTTCAGGCTGCCAGGCATCGATGGAGCAGCAGCAGAGGCCCAGCCAGGACTCGGTGACTGACACCCCTGCTTGGCTGGATGTTGCAGGCTACCAGGCATCGGTGGTAGCCTGACTCAGGGTGGTGTGCCAGGGCAGCTTAAACTGGGGGGCCAGGAAGCCAATCAGGCACCTAAACCCCATGTCCCTGACCGCCGAGAAGGGCTGCCCATCGAGCACAATCCTTTCCCTCCNCCCTCCAGCTGCCAATGGACTTGGCAGCTGCCCACACCCCAGCTCCTCCATGGTGAACTGGGGGGCCAGGAAGCCAATCAGGCACCTAAACCCCATGTCCCTGACCGCCGAGAAGGGCTGCCCATCGAGCACAATCCTTTCCCTCCAACATGCACGTGCCTTTCAGTTGAAGGACAGTTTCCTCCCTAGTGCTTATGTGCCGATGGACTTGCAGCTGCCCCCACCCCAGCTCCTCCATGGTGCACTGACGCTGATGCTGCTCTTCCCCACTAGCAGCAACACCACACCTGCTGCTAGAGGTAGATGCTCTAGGAGGACGTTTGCCCACTGATGGAAGCAGAGAACTGGCCACTGCAGTCGGGAACCTGCTGGCATCCACTACCCCTGCCTGCCCGCTTAGCAGCACAGCATTTTTGCATCCCTTCAGGTGCCTTGCCATGGAAGTTGTGCCAAGGTTGGTGAGCACCTGCCCACGCTTCACCACCTTCTGTCACAAACTGCACTGCACCTCCCTGGGATCATCCGCCTGCACCAACTTAAAATGTGCCACACCCAGACTGAGGATTTTTTGCCCCCTCCTGTCTTCTGGCCTGCACTGGGTGATGCACCACTGACAGCGCTGCTTGGAGGGGCCGAACAGCACCAGACATCTCCTACTCTGGACTAATGTCTGCCTTGCTGTCCTCAATCAGAATGAGGTCCCGCGAAGGGGAGTACTGGGACCCTGAGGCTGATGGACTGCCCACCATGCTGCTGCCACTCTCTCTGTGCCCCCTATATCTTCTGTTGCTGCTGCTGCTGCTCGTCTCCCTGCTGCCATTGCCTGTGGATCAGGCCCTGCCTCTAGCAGCTGGGGTGGGATCCACCAGCCCTGCACTGCTGGGGATCACCTCAATAATGGGGGTCGGGGACAATGGTAGCCCTGGAGGAATAACTGGCCCCGAAGCATCTGCACCTGCTAATTCAGCCACAGCAGAGACAGCTGCAGCCTCCTGGAGTGCAGGCCTTCCAGTGCCCTGCATGGCAGCGGAGGACTCTGGCAGGAGACGCTGCTGAACCACACCCCGGCTAGTGCCACTGCCTGGAGCTTCTGAAGTCTGACTGCCAAGATCAGGCCTGTGCACTTTGGTGCATGGTGATGGGCTCGGGCTTCTGCTGATGCCTGCTGCCCCTCCACTGGGATGCCCCCTGCCACCTCTGCCACGTGCTCCACTGCCCTCCTTATGGGCACCAGAACAGGCGGTGGCAGTTCCGAGTGTTCCAGAGACCAAAGCCCAGGCAAGATTTGACAGGTGGTTTGCTACTCACCCACATGGGGTCGCCCGCGTCCATATCCTGCACTCGGATGCAGTCCATGCTGATCTCTATCTTGTTGGTTGGGCTGCTGTACACGGGGTTGTCCAGAAAGCTCAAGTCAATGGGTTGAATGGAACATATGAGAAGGTCAGAAGATGGTGGCAACACAGCTCTCGGAGGGACATGTGGACGGCCCTATCCAACATGGCCAAGGGTCTCTTGTCCTGCCCACAAACAAGTGTCCCCAACGAGTGGGTGTTCTCTATGGCAGGGGACATTTGCCCGCTGCACCTCCTGAGACTGGGGGCCAAGTTGGTGAAGTGGTTGCTTTTCATCAAGATGTCTGTCTGCTGCTGCTGCCATGGGTTCTGCTACTGGGCAATCCAATGTCTGCTGCTGGTCCACCGATGCCTGGCAGCCTGCAATGCCCAGCCAAGTAGAGGTGCAAGGCCAGCCACCAAGCCTCAAGTCCTCCCGACCTCTGCTCCTGCTGCTGCTGCCTCTGGTCTTCAACGGCCAGCCCTGGTGCCATGGGCAGAACCCGGGGTGCCAAGCACCAAGGCTTCCCAATCTTTGCTGCTGTTGCCGCTGGGTCTCTGATGGCCAGCCCTGGTGCCACAGGCACCCCCAGGGGCCAAGCGCCGAGCTTGCCTGCCCAGGCAAGCTGGGGTGCCAAGTGTCAAGTCTTCCCAGGCTCTGATGCTGCTGCTGGGTCTCTGATGGCCTGCCATGCCACCATGGACCCCCTGGGGATCCCTGGAGCACCCCATGTCTCACGGCAGGACTGAACTCTGCTGAACATTTGGCAAGACCGAACTTTCTCAAACCAAACAGCTGAACTCGAACTCGGTTTTCAAACTGAACTGCCAAACATCTGAACCGCGTTCTGTTCACACACACCCTAAGCATCAGTGGGCACGTACTGCCAACCACAATGAGAAGGAAGCACGCATGTTTAGAAATGGTGTGGTTGGCTTTTACAATTGATGTTACATGCACTCTGGTGAGAGCGAGAGTGGAGAGAGGGGTAGGAATTGGTCCCTCCTCAGAACATTCTAGGCTCTGAGTTCTAGGCTCTGAACATTCTAGGCTCTGCAGGTCTACAGCACCCATGACTCTATGGTGCTGGTAGACCTGTATGTGTGCAGTGCTGCATGAAACCTAATTGATGGGATGCGGAGACATGGGTGCACATTAGCTTGCATTGAGCGATGGCTGTGTGTCTGGAAGCCACTTGGCTAGTAGGGGTGAACACCTAATAAATGAGCAAGTGGACACCCACCTGGTGAGGGCTACTGTTTCATTTCTTAACACCCTATGTCAGCCTTTCACCTGTATTTACTTTACATTCTCAAAGCATCATAGTGTTATAGCAGTAAAAGAATAAAATAATCCTTTCCTGTGGCTCATAGTTATAAAATGTCATTTTACTTTTATGTGGTAGTTTGCTCATATCTTCCCTGCTGCACACTACAAACTTCTAGAAAAGGAGAGTTTAAAGCTATCTGCCTGTTATCTCTTTATGTTAAGAAACAGCCACACAATTAACATTTAATTTACTTTGTTTTTGAAAAGTTTTTTTGGGACAGTCCATACAGTATGTTATGCTTCAAGGCAGGGGTGTGTGTTAAGCAAAGTTTTGGCAATTTGTGACAAAGAGTGTATTTAGACAGACGTGGGGGTGCTAAACCCCAGAGCAAGTCTGGGGTGCACAGCTGCATCTGCCCACTTGTTGCCAAACCTGGTCCATTTTAAATGAACTGTGGAGCTGCTGCGGCCTCTATGGTGTGGAGAGGGGGACACTCATGTGGTGTCCCCCTCTCCACACCATGGAGCTGCAGGTGGATCGGCCGCCACTCTAGGCTGCCACCTGCAGCTCTATAGAATTGACCGGAGCAACTCCTGGCTGGAAGTGAAGCTGCAGAGGCCATCTGCCAAGTAGACAGACTGCTGTTTCGCTTACGGCTGGTGCCCCAAGATTAGGCGACCCACTCTTTTGGTAGTGCGCTGATGTTCAGGAGCACCGTTAGCAGAGTTGGAGTGGAAGAGGCACCATCCCCCTCCTCCACCTATACATCTGGTGGCCTGCCTTTACACAGACGGGCTGCTTTTACACAGATGGGTATGTGGCAGAGCAGAGCCATGGGTTCCAAAGAAGGTGCCTTTACATGTTTGTTTCTCAAGCAGAATCATTTAGTGCCCAGTTTCTAGCTACCTTAGGTAGCTCTCCCTTTCTTCTCACTCCTTCCTTCAGTCACTCCCCATTTGTCTCCATCTTTGCTTGTTCTACTCTCTCATCTTCCCACACTGCTACCCGTATGGTCCTGATTATTTCCCTGTGCCTCTCTACTTCAGGTTCCGTGTTCCCATTCTCAACTCCCTCTGCATATTGTGAAGATCTGTCTTCCACCTACACTACAGTTGTCTTCCAAGGTCACACCAAGTTTTGAAAAGGGGGGGGGGGAATGTTCATTTTTCATTACATTGCAGTTGTCTTCGAAGGTCACACCAAGTTTTGAAAATGAAAAAAAAAGAGGGAAAGGGGTCTCACAAATAGCTAAAAATTACAACATATTTGATGGATGGTTTCCTGACAATTGTATTTCAAGATATTATAACAAAGTTATAGTAGAACTAATAACAAAGTTCATAGTAGAATTGATTGATTATGAATACCTTTGCGTCTAACTTTAGTTTTTTTATCTTTGGCTTTCTTCTTTTCTTTTCTTTTCTATTTTCTTTTCAGAACCATTGTGGTGTAGTGGATAAAGTGCTGGACTTAGACCTGGGATGCCAGGGTTTGAATCCCACCCTAGCCATAAACTCACTGGATGGGTGGCTTTGGGCAAGTCACAACCTTTCAGCCTCAGTTCTCCATCTATATAATGGGAGTGTGTGTGAGCATGTCTGTTCCTGTTACCCTTGTCCATCTTAGATTGTAAGCCCATTGGGCAGGGACCTGTAACCATAGATCACTGTATATTATGCATAGTAGTGCAATAGAAATGAGTAGCAGATCATTTGATTCCTCAGAGGAAAACTGTAGAGCACTGCATACGCCTAGTAGTGCTATGGAAATGATTAGTAGTAGTAGCTCATTTGATTCCACTGAGGAATCAAAATATCTACTACTAATAATAATTTCTATAGCAATACTAGGTGTACACAGCACTTTACAGTTCCAAATTATATACTGACTTTATATAAAATGTGTGCAGGATAAAAAGGCTGTTATTTATTACTACTACTACTACCACCTTATAAATATAATATAAAGTAGAATTCAAAATTATAAACATAAATAGAATTATAATTATTAGTTATAACTAGTAATAATAATTGACAACTGTTCAGACACCATCCACTGTACTCATTTTGCTATGAGTCTTGAATATAAGACAACAGGAAGCTGGCATTCATGTGGGTGGACTAGGAACCTGATATTTGATTCCCTCCTTGCTCCAGCTATCTACCTAGGAAATTACCTTCCCTTTTGTATGGGGATGGCTATGTTGGCCAATATGTTGGGGTGGAAAGTTCTCCAACATTTCCCACCACTGTCTACATAGTCTGGAGGTGGAGCAGCAGCCCTTTAAGTTCTGTATTCCTCCAGCTTGCAGAAGAAAGCAAGGAAGCACGTGGCAGGTCACAGTGTAGTTTGAGTCCCTGGCTGCTTTTAAACGAGGCCGCGCTGAAGCGCCTCCCAAATGCCGCAGTAAAGCAAAGCCGCTGGAGTGGCTTTCTCCCCGTTGCCGGCAGCGGCGGCTGGAGACACGGGGCTTTGGAGCGGCGCGTTCTTAAGCCAGATAATTGAACTCTTAAGAACGCGCCGCTGCAAAGCCCCGTGTCTCCAGCCGCCGCCGCCGCCGGCAACGGGGAGAATGTCACTTCCGGCGGCTTTGCTTTAATGCGGCGTTTGGGAGGCGCTTCAGAGCGCCCTCGTTTAAAAGCAGTGCCTATATGGTAGCACTGAAATGAATATGCCATTTTATATTTGTGAATATAATTCAAATATTCATTCCCACAAATGGATATCTAAGTTAGTCTTCATCACCGTTGAAAAATTCACATGTTTGCTGTTTTGTTTTCTTTATTTTGGTATTCCTTACTTTGTTCGCTTTGGCAGTTCTAATTGGCAGGGTTTTTTTTTATTCTTTTGGATCTGATTGAACCAATGCAGCAATCACATTCACATACACACCTGAGACTTCGCATCCGCTTGAATGTTTGTTTGTTTTCTCCCATGTCTCTCCCACTGTCCCCTCTCCCTGTCTCCCCAACACCTTTGTCTTTTAGATTGTAAGCCACAGGCAGGGACCGCGTCTAATTCTATGTTCTGTACAGCACCATGTCACATGACTGGCGCTATATAAATGTTTATAATAAAATAATAATAATAATAATAATAATAATAATAATAATTCAAAAGCCCACCAACTAGTACAGGCAAAGCAAAGGAAGTAGTACATGCTGAAATCTGAAAGTGACTGAAATACCAAAGTGGCTGAAATACTGAAACAAAGATTCAAAACCCCAGGCAAAGCAGAAAGTGAATGCCCCTTTGTGTGTTTTTAAATGAGAGTCAGACCCACAAGTTTCCCAGTAAATGTTATCATTACTGCTTGTGTACATACCTCTTGCACCAGCTGTCCAAGAAAACTTCTGGATTAATAAAACCTCAATATTGAGGTTTCACTAATCCACATTTTAAATCACCCGCAAGTCTCACGGACTGTCACAGCATTCATGTCTGAATGCCAAGTCACATGGGATTGCTGACATATTGTCCACACTCTCCCTGGCTCCCCTGACAAATTGCTGATGGGGATCGTGGAAGTCTTTTGAACCTGTAAATTCCCCCACTCCTCTAAAAACACTCTTTGTATCTGCTTTGCTAAATTAGATTCAAATATACTGAAATTTACTAACTATTTGTTTCATATATTTGTTTCAGCTATTTCAAGAAACATTATTCAAAACATTTTAAAACAAACTTTCAAACATCTTTAATTCAGGGATGGGTATATATTAGGGTTCAGTGTTGAGAAGAAATATCATGTATTATTGTTGTTATTGTTACTTATGTATTAATATAGTACCTGTTGCTGTACAGTCATGATTTTTGAAAATAAATATAATATAATATAATATAATATAGCAAAATTATTATGATTATTATGAGTTATAACCATAATTATTATAATTCTATTTATGCTTATAATTTAAATTATTCTATTTTATATTATATTTCTTACTTCCAAATTGTATATTATTAACATTAACAATAACAACAACAACAACACATACTTTTTATCCCACCCACATTTTATATAAAGTCAACATATAATTTTGAACTTGGTGAACTTTTCAAAAGCCAGCAACTTTCCCTTCATAGTAGACTTGGCTCGTGAAGTCAATGGAGCAACAGCAACTTACAGGAGCAGAGAAGCTGGCCAGATGCATTGGTGTTTTTGAGACCATGATATACCTAAATGTATGAGCAATTCCATGCTCTAGTTGTGACTGATTAATCCCACATAAGCCAACTACAGTTCGGACTGAATTTCTTCTGAAGACAAAAGGATTCAGAATTGATATTTGAAAGAGAAAATATTATTGTCTCACGACTTTACTATACTTACAATCATATTCTCCAAAGCATGTTTGGCAAGCCAGCAATTTAAAAAAACAGGAATAAATAGGTTTCTTAATGTAGGCCATAAAATCTGAAGAGAAAAAAAAAAAAGGAAAGAGAAACTCTTGAGGAAAAAAATACATCTTAAACACTTTTCTAAGAAAATGCATCTAATATTGTCTTATAATATTGCCTTTATATAATATAGAATTAAATTGGAAAAGAAGCAATGAAAGAGGTAGAAATCAAATTTGGAAAGTGGAAAATTTCACTCCTCTGTACACCATAGATGATATGCATCATGGCTAGCAAACTCCTCAACTCTGGAACAAAAGCAGCCTGTGGCTGGTGTTTATCTGGCCACTTGCCAATTCCTGGATCTGGCCTAGGGCTGAACCGAATAGTACTTCTGGGTATTGGGACTGATTTTCGAAACTTCCGAGTAGTCGTTCTGAGTCCTTGGAGGCAATTTGGTGTTCTTGCTGAAGCTTCAGACTTTGAAGACTGAAGCACAGAATGTCAGAAAACTTCAGAAACTTCTGAAAGTTGTTGCAAAGTTCTTGAATCCACAGCCAAAGCACTACCCAGAAAAGGACAGGACAGGACAGGACAAGCCAAACCAGGCCAGGACAGGCACCCCTCTCTCCCCTCAGTTGGTTACTTACAGATCCAGCAGCACTGTGGCATGCAGCACAGCCAAATTCACCAAAGAGAGTGCACAAAATGGCTGCAGTGCAGAAGCTTTTATTTTGCCCTGGCAGCCAATTCAAAAGCTGACCATCTGACTTGACCAGAGAATCAAAACTTGCCATCTGGCTTACCATCACTCAATTGTCCCCTCCCATACCCCCCTCCTACCAAATATGGCACTACGTTTCATTTCCAGAAGAAGGGAAGATCAACTGTCCACCAGTCCCCGATGCACACAGAGGTTTTGGAATTTTTAGAAGTTTTCTGAAGTTTTCCAAATAACAGCCTTGGTTCTGAGAACTTCAGAATTTGGCCTTTCTGAACCGATTACCTTAATATTCGGCAAATTCAAAAGTTTTCCGAAGACTTTGTTTCAGCCCTAATCTGGCCCATGCATCCAGCTCATAACCATTAATACTAAAGAAGCAAGCATGCTTGTGGGGAGACAGCAATGATAACAGTGTCCTCTCAAGTCGGTAGCAGGATCTGCGGGCTAGATTCATGATCGAGATTAGGGCTGTACTGAGTAGCCAAAAAATATTTGTAAAAATTTCCAAGTTTCCAAGAACCAGGCCTGAGTGTTCAGCCTCTCTTCAGAAACAACAAATGCTTAGAACTTGGGTGTCAGGCAGGAAGGGGGCAGGAAAAGCGGTCAGAGGGCAGCAGGCAGGGAAGGGGGTAGGGGGTAGCAAGCTCACCCAGAAAGCAGAGAGAGCTGACATGCCACTGTAAAATGCTCTCTTTCTCGCCCAGAGAGCATTAGAACACAGTGGTCTCACTCCACAGCTACTCACTGACTCCCTCCATTTTCTGAGTTTGCTGCCCCCTGGGAAGGGGCAGGGAAGGGGGGCAAGTACTTGGGCACGGGGGCAGGGAAGGGGGACAGAGGGTATCAATCAGGGAAAGGGGGAAGAAAAACCCCTGGAAAGCAGAGGGAGCTGACACACCGCTGTGCAGTGGATCTGCTGTTTTGCTGTCTGGGAGCATGATCTCTAATGGTCTCTGGGAGCATGCTGAGAAAAATAGTTCAACATGCTCCATCCCAGAGAGCATTAGAACAACAGCTACAGTTGGCTCTCTGGGAGCATGCTGGACTACATTTCCCAGCATGCTCTCAGAGAGCATTAGAGTGCATGTTCACAGAGAGCAAAATGGTGGACCCACTGCACAGCTGTATGCCAGCTCCCTCCACTTTTTGGGTGAGCATGTTGCCCCTGTCCCCACTTCCCTGGCCCAAACTGCCCTCTTCCCTGCCTCATGCTGCCCTCGGTGTTCCTCAGTCAAGGATTTGTTGAGTACCAGATGCCGGATCCAATTCCTCAGTCCACTCGAAACTTGGCAAAATGAATCTAGTGTCGGAATACTCAGTGAAAACTGAGTAATTTCAAGTGCCAAGTTTCAGCCCTAATATAAATCCTCCTCTTCCTTGAGCACCCACTCAGCCATGTACTCTATCTCAGCTCACCATCCCTGCATCTCTTCACCACATATAAACCTTTCTACGGTTCATACCTTGGACCCTGCATTCCCCACTTACCCATGCCCTGCAAATTTGTCCTCATTGCTATCCCAGATAATAATACTGTTGTGGGACTGAAATAACTCGGACACTGTGATTGAGAATATATTTGAAACATGGGAAATTTGGGGGTCAATATTTCTCTATAGTTTTGGTGTGATGCACTTCCTATTTTTAAATTGCCAACATGGAGCCCAGACCAAAAAAAAATAAGGTTTCCCCATTCCTCATGTATACACTAGCCTATTGGGAAAAACAGACGTGATGGTGACCCAATTTAGCCTGCTCTGGCCCGGGTCCCACTCGCACATCTTTTTAGACACTGGCAGATGTTAGCCCAGAACTGCCCCAGGGTGGCTAGCCTGGGCTGTGTCCTCTGAAAATCTCCGAGGTCACAGCCTAAGATAAGGGCCACTTATTCAGGCCAACATAGGCCAAAGTGGGCTAGCATGTCTGTTCAGCCCCACCATACCCACCCCAGGGAAGGAACCACCATGGCCAAGCACTGTGGCTGGTTGCCATGGCTGTCCATCATGGAAGAGGTGGGGTGCTGGGAGCAGGGCACGGATGGAGCCGCCCGCCCGTATGATTATTTAGCTCCCTGTCCTACCTGGGATGTGCGGGCAGTGGGGCAGTTCTCTGGCTGTGGGCACATTTATTCATTGTCCCTCTCTAACCCTGGCTATGTTAGCTGCAGTATCCTGCCCTGAGCCAGACCAGGGAGTCACCATGCCACCCACACATCTGTTTTTACCCTGTGATACAGAAAGAAGTTATTGTCAGTGAGGTTAACATTGTTCCATATAAGAAGCTTATCTTGTTCACGACATTGTTTTTCCTTAATAATAATAAAATATATAATTATATATATAGTAAAATGTTTACTTAACAGTTTGCTTAATTCTGCTCTCAGCTTGGGTTCAATTCAGCACGAGCTTGATACACCTTGTGCTACCATGAACTCATGCACACATATGTACACACTCACACAAATTCAAATAGACTTACAGTGATGATGAAAGGAACTGCATTGATTATCTCCAGGAGGAATGGTACTCGCAAAATCTGTTCCCATATATTTCCCTTTTAAAAACAAAATAAAATATGCCCATGATCAGAAATAGACTTGCATTGAGTCACATGTGAAGACAATATGCTGCAGAGAATTCATTTGTAGGCACCAGATTCTGAAAAGACTGAGGCCACTTTCAGACCTTCCCCTCTCCCCCCCCCCCACACACATATTCTAGCTGTGGGAGGGACTGTGCAGCCAGGATATGCGCAGGGTGCCGCCGGTCTGGAAGCCTCCACCCCACCCCAGTTTTTCTGGCAAACACCCACAAAGATACAGAGCAGGAAATCCAGCTCTGTATGTTTACGTGTGTTTACCGGCAAAGCTGGGTGGAGGGAGGGGGGGCTTTCAAACCGGCTGCACCACATGCATATCCTGGATGCACATTCCCTCCCGCAGCCAGAATATGCGGGGGGCGGGGGAGGGTGTCTTAAAGCAACTGAGTTTCTCTCACCTCTGTGGCTCTTTATCAGCCCAAACTCCCTATGATGTTAGTGTGACTTTTGTCTGAGACAGGACTGCAGAAGCTGGCTCTAGTGATGATATTACTTTAACAAGTACATATGAGGGTTTGTCTCTAGAATTACAGCAAAAAAATGTCTGACCTTTTTTCTTTTGAAAAGGAAGGGGAAAGTTTACCAGAAAAGACTTGTAAATGTCATTTCATCTACTCTCTGACAGCGGTTGATATAACCAGCATAAAAAACACCTTCAGCTGAACCACTGTAATAGAAATGGGTGCTTTGTCCAAGACAATTTTTTACAAAATTGAAAATCATCATTAAGAATTTGTCCATTCATGGATTACGTTTATTAATACAACATATTAGAGATACCAGAAAGTCAGATTTTCCTATTTAAAGCCTATCTGAATTAAAGTTCTTTTAAAATCCATACTAGTAATATTTATAGGACTAGTGTTCCTATAAATAAGGAAGGGGAGCTTAAAAATTCCTGGAGATTTCCCTTGCAGAGAGATCTATTGACTAACAGATGTGAAGGGTGGCATTTGCATTACAATGGAACTGTCAATAATTCCATGTGGAATCCATTTGCATTCTGGTCACTTCCCTGTTTGCACAATTTCTGTGACCTCAATAACAAATGTTCAATGTTAATCGGTGACTCCACAAACATTGAATTGCTTGCCATGAAATACAGCTAAACAGGTTTTTATAGCTAGCATTAGTTCAAATAAAAGAGGGATGCAAAGCGTTCATCTATCAAATTGATGACCGCTTAGTCCAAGGGAAGATTTGGACCCTTCATGGTAGTTAACTCTGGCAGCACAAGATGTGTCCCACATTCTGTAACCAAGGAGCAATATTGGGGCTGATCCCATGCCCCGCATGCATTCACGCGGTTTCCATGCAACACAATGTACCCGCATTGGAGGTCGCGTGCAGTTTGCATGCGACTGTGTACAAAATTTGTGGGGCATGGGATCAGCCCCACCGTCTATATACGTTCAGCATTTTGCATTCTGCATAAAGAGTCCTCTTTATGCTTACTCCACCTGTTTTCCTTTCTCACTTGCGAGAAACATTAAAAATAAAACAGATTTTACAGAAACTTTGTTAGGAAACAGAGATAAGCTCTCTGAATAATAAAATAAGAAAAGATGATATTGTGGTCAAAACACATCGTGGGTATGTTTATAATGAACAAAAATTTGAAAGTCAAAACATCACTTTGTTTTTATTGTGCCTGCAGATACAACCACAGTCTTTAACCATAATTTCAGTCCTGTGTACAGTTAGCATGCAGAACATTTAAAATTATCCAACTATAGTATCAATCATTTGCCACATTAAAAACCCTCTGGCACTGCACAGCACTTGCTTCTGTGAGTGGTGGGAAAACAAGGAATCCTTTTTCCACAGTGAAACTTTTATTTAGCTTTCAGAAACTGATTCATACATTAATACATTACAACACAAAGGATTAATTGGGTTATCATCCTAAATATTTCTTCAACAGATTTACATTAGTTATGCATTGCAGCTAAAATACAGTTAATATTTCTTGTTGAAATTATCTACTATCATTTTAACTCAATCGTCACAGAAATTTTAGACCCTTGGAGAAAATTTGTGTCAGCAGCCACTTGTTAAATATAATAAAACATTGCTTTGTAACTTGTAATTTTATTATAGATGCTAAATAATAGGGGTGGGACATCGGGTCAAATACTGGCTACCGGATTTACCAGTTACTGGATTTTTAAAAACCGGATTGCCAGATCTGTGTACCGGTTTACCGGTACTGGATTTGTTCCATTGATTTCAATGGGGAACTGTCCCCATTGAAATCACTGGAAAAAACACAAAAAACCTCCCCCCTCGCCCTCCTAGACTGTGTGGATGGAAGGGGGGCACCCCCCACCCACCCTGCCCAGCCTGGCTTTTTTTAAAAAAAATTCCCACTGAAGTCCCTGCTAGTGCGGGCTCCGGGCCACCGCCGGCGACCTGGAGCCCGCACCAGCAGGTACTAGGATGATTCCTGGGGTGGTGGGTGGGTTTAACACCCCCCTCCACCTCAGGGATCACCCTACCTCCCCACTCAGGGATCGCCTACCTTGTACTCTGGGTGGCGGCGGTCCAACTCTGGCGGCTTCAGCACTGACTGTGGCTGCCGGCTTCAGCGTTATTAGGCCTTCCGGTGAACTTCCAGGTTTTCCCGGAAGGCCTAGTAGTGCTAAAGCCGGCAGCCACAGCCAGCGCTGAAGCTGCTGGATTTGGACCACCGCCGCCCGGAGTGCAAGGTAGGCGATCCCTGGGTGGGGAGGGTGATCTGATCCCTGGGGTGGGGGGATGTTAAACCACCCCCCACCCCAGGAGTCGTACATGCTGGTGCGGGCTCCGGGTTGCCGGCAGCAGCCCGGAGCCCACACTAGCAGGGACTTCGGGGGGGGGAAAATTTTTTTAAAGCCAGGCTGGGCAGAGTGGGTGGGGGGTGTCCCCCCTTCCACCCGCGCAGCCTGTACTGAGGAGGAAAAGTAAAGTGGGGGGGTTTTGGTGTTTTTTTTTACATTGCGGCCATTCATTTGAATGGCCGCAATGTAAAAAATCCGGTACTGGGGAATCCGGTAAACGGGCCGGATTACCGGATTTAATCCGATGCCAGTACCCCAAATACCGGCAGTATCAGATACTGGATGATCCAGTAGTCCCACCCCTACTAAATAATACTAATTCATAGACCAGCTGGCAACAAAATGCTTTCTTATGTGGTATAAAGTATACCAAGGATGGCCAAATTGACTTGGGAGCAGCATGTGGCTCTTGAATGGTCCAGTTGTGGTTCGTGGCTTGGACAGTGTTACCTTAATAGTCCTATGTCTTACTTCTATGCACCTCAGTCTCAACAGCTGACTTTCAGCTGCTCTTCAAAATTAATTATTAATTATTATTATTATTATGAATTATTATTATTATTATGCCAGAAGTGTACCTGGAACTGTATAATCAATAGTTATAGACAGAGCCCTACTGAAGCTGCGTCAGGTGGCACTTTAGCACCCTGCAGATAATATCCACATTTTTGGGGCACCCCTAGTGGGCAAGAAACGGGGTAACCGCCCACCCACCCCATCAGGTACCCAGTGTCTGAAACCATGGGTATTATTGGGACACCCCAGGATGTCCACGGCTCCATTGGTCCCAGGCTGACTCACTACACCAGGTGGCCTGCTACTCCTTTGGACTCCTGGCTGTTCACTGCTGCTTCCCACCCTGTGTGCTCCTCAGCTGAGCAGGAAACTTACCCACTCAACTTTTTCAGGGTGGGGGGAGTGAGGAGGTCTCTTCCTGTCTGCATGTTCCCCCCAATGGACTCCCTGTTCCCAAGGGGACTCATATATGGGGACTGCAGCAGAAGTTCCCCGCTCATCTCCCCGTGCATGAACCAAGGAGAAGCAGTAACCAGTCAGAAGTCTGAACCAGAGGATCAGCAGCCCAGCTGGTGGGATGAGTCAGTCTGGGGAGTGGAGTAGCCCATTGGGATGGGTTCAGGTACCAGTTGGTCCCTGAACATGACTTGGGCAGGTTGGGCACTCCAAATCTGACAAGGTACCCAACCGCCCAGGTACCCACTTACAGCTCTAGTCCCTACCCCAAGGGACTTACAATCTAAGCAGTAGGCAGGACTGCTTAGTGCTGGCTCTGCTAGCCTATCATAAAGCAGGAGAAGCAGGAACATAAGAGTCTGCCTTCTGAATATTAATTAGTATGAATGTAAGTCTTATATGCTTAAATACTGAATACATGTGCACATGCAGAAACAAGGTACCGTCTTGTGGTTCTCAGCCATATAAAGGCTTCGTTATGCAGCTCTTGGATATTGGCCACCCCTATAATAAACTTTTAAAAACAAAGGCAGTTTTTAGACAAGACGGTACCATGCAAAGTCCACCCAGTGGACATGTGTGGTACCACCTATTTAAAAGTGGTGGTGTGTGGGTGTGCGCTCCCGTGACCCACACACCTCCAACCATCTCCCCACATGGAGCAACCGGGAAAACCAAGATTGCTCCATGCGAGGGCATGGGTTACTGGTGGGTGGATGGGGTGCACTCCGAGCACAGTATCCACCACCATCTAAACTTTCCCCCATCCACTGTAAGTGCCTGTGCTCTCCACCGAGCACACACAGACTCACCCCCTCATCCCTCCACAGTGACCATCTAAAAATGGCCAAAGCCCTTTCTTGTCTTGCTTGGTGAAATGGTTTTACTTTATCCTGAACAACTTCAAATACTAATTGTGGAAATTTTCCTGTAATACCATATAATAAAGATAAGTACATTTTGTGTAGGGAAAGCTTATAAAATAAAGGGCATAATAAATAGGGATGGGTGAACAGATCGCGGCTCGGGTTAGGACGTTAGGTCCGATTCGGTTCAGCCATTCGGTTCGCTCACCGCATTCGGGTTCGGCCGTTCGGGTTGGTCATGTTCGGTTCGGGCGTTCAGAAAAAGTATTGCGGCAGCCAATGATCGTGCCGTAAACTGGAAATTCGAGTGCATGCAAAGCTTGTGAGGGTGAGAGCATGTGTAGTGGCTGGCTTTGGCTGTGTGTTGTGTCTTGGTTTTGGTTTGGCTGTTTGGTGGGTGCTGTGTGTGTTGTGTTGGCTGTGTTTGGCGTGTGTGTTTTTTGTTTTTTTGTTTAAATGGAGAAAAAGGTAATCAGTGCCACCACCATTAAATGCCAGGCCTGGGGGAAGGCCAATGTGGCAGAGCCAGTGGTGGAGGAAGAGGTTCCTCCGGCCACTGCTGGACCTTCGGTGGTGGAGGAGGAGCCAGAGCTGGTGGGCACAGGAGGTGCTGCTGCCACTGCTGCCAGGCTTGTAAACTTTTTTTTTAACTTTGAGGACAAGAAACTTAAGGCTTTATCCATTAGAGTGAGCTCACTGGTGTGCGGGTGGGTGCATGGGTGGTGGGCATCAGTCAGGCACAAACACTGGGCATCAGCGGGTAGCAGAGGATGTCTGCCACAGAGAGAGAGAGTACTGTAGTGTGGGGGGCTCTTCCAGCAGTCATGCATGAGCACAAGCAGCACCCCCATGCAAACATGTGCCAGGCTAGCAAGGGTCTCCACTCTCCAGTTGCCATCCCATTCCCTACGCACCCCCAAATAAGGGCAGGATTTGCACATGCCATCCACCAGGGTTTTTCCATTTGCCATCCATAGCGTCCCAAGGAGGGCAAGATTTGTACGTGTCAGCAAAGGTAATTCAAGTTGCCATCGCTATTAGCACCCAAAGAAGGGCAGGATTTTCACATGTCAGCCAGGGTCTCCCCCCTCCGCAGCACGCAAAGGGCAGGATTTGCATGTGCCAGCCAGGGTCTCCCCCCTCCGCAGCATGCAAAGGGCAGGATTTGCATGTGCCAGCCAGGGTCTCATCCCTGCGCAGCACCCAAAGAAGGGAAGGATTTGCACGTGCCAGCCAGGGCCTTTCTAGTTGCAATCCATAGCATCCCCTAGCACCCCAAGGAGGGCAGGATTTGCACATGCCAGCCACCAGGGTGTTTCCAGTTTCCATCTATAGCGCCCCAAGGAGGGCGGGGTTTGCACGTGTTAGCAAGGGTCTCATCCCTCTGCAGCATCCAAAGGAGGACAGGATTTGCACGTGCCAGCTAAGGTCACATCTCCCGTTGCCATCACTACTAGCACCCAAGGAGGACAGGATTTACATGTGCCAGCCAGGTTCACATCTCCCGTTGCTATTGCTACTAGCACCCCAAGGAGGGCAGGATTTACAAGTGCCAGACAGGGTCTTTCCATTGCCATCCCAAGCACCCCAAGGAGGGAGGACTAGAGGCATCATCATAAATGTATGATATTACTTTGGTGTTCTTAATGTGTTCTCATTTCAGAGAGGAATTGGATGCCGGCCCCAGCGCTGGTGCCACTGCCAGGCCTAGGAGGACCCCTAGGCCAAGGTCACCAGTGACACCCCCAGGCATTCGGCGGACAAGGTCGAATGTCTGGAGGTTTTATGACAAGGGCAAGGGATTCGCCACATGCAAGGTAAGGCACAGGGACTGGAACAACAGGGAATTAATTTCCCTATGACCTGTTAGGAATGGAAGTTCCCTGCAGAGAGAGATTGGCCTCCCAGCCCACCCACTTGTGGAGACAGAATGCAAGCAGGATTTGACAGACCATTGGTCTGACACGGTATGGCACTTCTTATGTTCCCATCTTTTTATACTCCTTTTACATCTGCCAGAAAAGATTCCAGCTGCAAAAAGAGGGAACCACATCGGGGCATACTGACCACATAGAGCGAATGCATGACAGGAGAGTGAGGTGGCAGGAGAAGGACTCTGGTGTGGCCGCTGTGGAGACTGAGCACCAGAAGAAGGGGGAGAAGGCAACCAAAAAACCCAGAGCATTTAAGCCCTCCCCCCGCCTCCAGCCCCGATGTGGAGACCCCTGGGCCCCAGGAGTCTGATGAGGTCAAGACCTTTTGGGCCAAGTTTGAGAGGCCCACCCGGGACTTCATGGCTGGCCTGCAGCAGACAGCAGCCACCATGGAGAACTGCCTAGTGGAGCAGTTCCAGGTGTTCCAGGTGGAGAAGAAGAAGGTGGAGGCGTACAGCCAGTATGTCTCCACCAAGATGGAATGCCTGGAATTATACCACCAGACGCTCTCCAGGTAGCATTGGGCCATGGAAGGGGCTGTGGAGTTTGTTGTGGCCCACAGCTTCGACCAACAAGAGTCCTGGATGGCTGCCCCTCAGCCCTGTGCTGCGCCCCAATGGCTGTTGCCTTTCCCCCAAGTCCCGGGGGACAGAGATTGATAGTTTAATTTTTAAGTTACCTTTCATTATTTGCTTTCGTTTCCAGAATGTTGTTGTTGTTGCTTTGTTCTTGTTGTTGTTATTTAAATAGTTTTAATAAAAGTTGTTGTATTTCTTGTTATGAGTTTCTTTTGACCTGTCCAATCTTTTATCCCTATGTGCTGAAGTTCTGGCTGGCAGATGGCAGAATCTCATACAGCTTGTTGATCCCTACCAGCAGCACCTGCCAGATGTGCAGTGCCAGCAGCAGGGTCTCAACTTGCGGACAACCCCTCAGGAGGTGCAGGGCTTCTGTTTGTGTGGGTGGGTGTGACAGAAAGAAAGAGAGACAGGCTCCTTGGCAGCGGGCAGCAGGCAGCGGGAGCTGGTGGTTGGAGGGGCTTTTATTTCCAGCAGCTTCAGTGGGCATCCACAGGTGGGTGCGGAGGAGTAGACTGTTGGGGGGGGGGGTTGGCTGGCATGCGGGCACTGGGCTTCTGGATGCAGTGGAATGGAATGCGGCCCCCAGTGACTGGAATGATGGTCCCAGAATCTAGCTGATGGTTCCTAAGAAGGGCGGGCATGACTGATTCAGGGATAGTGGAATGACAGCCTAAAGCCTATCGGGCACACTTCATTCAGTTATGCAATAGGTGGTAGCAGCATGTACAGGAATGCACACAGGCAGGCACATATAATATGGTGTGTTATATTCCATCTCATTACAGTAGGTTTGCTGCATGCTGAATGTAGGCAATGGGCATTGGGCGCATGAGCACAGAGGGGAGTTCTTCCTGGTTCTGGCAGGTGTTAGCCAGGGTAGCTGGATTCACCTACCTCTACCCCTCCAACCCCCATCTCTCTTGTTCTAGCTGGGTACCTCTCTCTCTGTCTCTCTCTCTGGCCATATAATGCAGGTGACAGCATGGGTGGGATCGTGTCTGTCTCTCCTTCTAGCAGTGGGGAGAAGCTCTCTCTCTCTCCATGAACATCAGGTTGCATAAAGAAAAGGTGGAATGACAGTGCCCCATGAGCAGAATAATGGCACAAGAACCCTGAGGGTGGGTCCTGGGGCTGGAGTGGCAGCTTCTAGATATTGGCTACAGTCCTCCCTGCCAGTAACTTTCCCCCAGAACCCTGATGGCGGGTCCTGGGGCTGGAGTGGCTGTTTCTTGATGCTTTGGAAAATTGTCTCTTTCAGCGAGGAATGATGGCCATATAGTGCAGGTGGGTCCTGGGGATGGAGTGGCTGTTTCTTGTTGCAGTTGAATGATGGCTCTCTGTGAGTGGAATGATGGGCCCTAGAACCCATGGCACAGACAGCATGGGCGGCATTGGCAGCAGCAGCAGACATTTGATTGCCAGGGTGCAGAACCCATGGCAAAGACAGCAGAGGCAGCATTGGCAGTAGACATTGGCTTTCCCAGAGGCAGCATTGGCAGCTGGTGCAGATATTGGATTGCCCGGGCACAGGACCCGTGGCAGGGACAGCAGAGACAGCATTGGCAGTAGCAACAGCAAACATTGGGTTGTCCAGGCACAGAACCCGTGGAACAGCAGCAGCAGGATTTGCCTGTACACAGCACCCATGGATCCAGAATTTTTGGATTTGCCAGGGAATAGCTCCCATACAGTAACAGATGGCAGAATCAGGATTGTGTGGGCACATTTGGATTGGCCAGGGCAGAGCACCCATGGACAAGCAGACAGCAGCAGCAGGATTACCAGACCAGTGGTGCACATCACCCGGGGTATCCAGGGTAGGCATACAGGCACTGTGTCATGAGAGGCAGGCAGACTGAGGCAGGCTTTGACCTATGCCACCTGGGAGGATGGGCAGGCATCATGGCATGAGAGGCAGGCAGACTGAGGCAGGTTTTGATCTAGGCCACCTGGGTGGACAGGCAGGCTGGCAGGCAGCACGGCATGAGTAGAAGGCAGGCAGACTGAGGCAGGGTTCAAGCTTTGCAACCTGGGCAGGTGGGCAGGCAGTAGGGAAGGCAGGCTTGGGCAGACTTTGAGCTAGGAAACCTGGGTGGGCAGACAGGCACCTAGGCATGGGAGGCAAGAAGGCAGACTGAGGCATACTTTGAGCTTGGCAGCAAGCTGGGTGGGCAGACAGGCAGCATGGCATGAGAAGCAATAGGGCAAACAAGTTGTGACATTGGCATCAGGGCACTCAGATAGGCTAGCAAAGACTGTGCAGCACGAGAGAGAGAGAGCCAGTCAGTGTCACATAGGTGGGCCGAGATATTGTAGCTAGCCATAGGCCAGCTGGCAGACTTACAGTTTATTTCCCAATGCCACCCTGCATCATGAGGTCAGTCAGATAATGCAGCCGAGGCTGTCTAGTATGAGAGAGAGAGGGACAGAGAGAGAGGCAGGGCGGGTGCCAAGGAGGGACAACACCTCAGCAACACAGGAGCAGTAGCCCTAGCCCGGATTGAGGAGGAGGAGGAGTCCCGTCCCAAGACTGCCCCTGGTGGAGACATCCTGGATGAGCGTGTGCACCGGGGACCCTTGCTCGGCTTGCTTCTCCCAGAGGAGCTTGCTGCCCTTCACGCTGCAGTTGAAGAACCCCACCAGCTTCCTCCCCCATTCGACCAGGGAGCTAAGGGTTTCTGGCCCAATTCCCTTCTCCCCCAAGCCCAGAGTGTCCTTGACCACAAGATTGAGGGTGTGTGTGACTCAAGGGATGCTTGCGAAGCTCCCGTCCGTGACCATACATCCCATGGTGAAGGCCGCACCTGGTGTGACCCACTCCCTCACCATGGTGGCCAGGGCTGCCTCGAGGTTCCTTGAGGTGTGGGAGCTGTCCATCACTTGTGCCTGAAGCAGGGCCCACCTATACCCTGCTTCAGGACCCCTCCTGCCACTGACAAGCGCTGCCTCTGCATCCTGCCACCAGTGTGCAGTCACTGCCAGGTGGGTGTTTATGGAAGACCACAGGTCAGTGATGAAGTGGACCATGGCCCCCCTCAGCCCCTGCCAGCTGCTCCCTCACCCGCTCCTCCAAAGTCCTGTAGAGCTGAGACACCACAGTCCGACTCAGGGTGGAGCAGGAAAGCAGCTTAAAGTTGGGGGCCAGGAACCCAATCAACCGCTGGAAGCCCTTGTCCTGCACAGTGGACAAGGGGTGGCCATTCAGGGCCATCATTTCTGCCAACAGGCACTTTGCTTTCTCTTGGAAGCCAGTGCCACGGTGCCCTGCCAATGGCCTTGACAAATCCCCCCACCCCAGCTCCTCCATGGGGGACTGACTGTGCTGCTGGCGAGGCTCCTGCTGCTGTTCTGCCCCCATACTGCTCCTGCTGCTAGAGGCAGCAGCAGTTGGTGCAGGATGCTGAAGGAGCCGGGTGACTGGACACTGCAGTCGGGAACCCAATGGCATCTACTTCCCCTGCCTTCCTGCTGAGCAGCAGAGCACTGTGGCATGACTTCAGGTGCCTCGCCATTGCAGTTGTCCCAAGATTGGCGAGCACCCGCCCACTCTTCGTCACCTTATTGCACAACGTGCACTGCACCTCTCTGGGATCATCTGCCCGCACCTGCTTAAAATGATTCCAGAATGAGGATTTCCCCTCCTCCTTCCTGCCTTCTATATATATATATATATATATATATATATATATATATATATATATATATATATATAGAGAGAGAGAGAGAGAGAGAGAGAGAGAGAGAGAGAGAGAGAGAGAGAGGAATCACAAACAATATGAGGGGTACAAAACTGAAATGAAACCTAAATCAATCTAATAATAGTCCTACTCTAAATGAATACAAAAACAGGGGAAGGGAAGGGAATCAGGGATGGAATATATGGGAAAGGGAAAAGATTCAATGGAGGGGGGAGGGAGGAAGGAAGATTGAACACAGGTAACACAGGGAGGGATAAAAAACAAAAAATAACAATTAAATCTATCTAAGCTAAGCTAAATAAATGAGAATATGGAGTTAGATGGGTTGGATGGGTGAAATAGGAGGAGGATGGCAATGGTTTGGGAATAGGAAGGAACAAACACTGGTAGGAGAGAGGGAGCCTTCTGAAACGCCTCCTGTCAGGAACAGTGACTAGCTCAGAAGGTGTTGGGAAGGGGGGAGGCAATTAGTTTGGTTTCTTGCTGCGCCCGCCTCACCACAAGTCCCATTGGCTCTATGTAGTCTAGTCTGTGGCCTATCGCAGACTGCAAAGCCAGTGGTCTGAGGTGAAAAGGGATGGTGATTGGGCAGGCTGGCTGCTATTAACTCCAAGCCTCTCCACCTACCCCTGGTGCCTGGAAGTCTGCTCCTTAGCTGACTCCCCCTCCCTGCCATGTTTGGCCTTCCAGTGACACCACGTTTTAGCCACCCAAACGCGATCAGAACTGACCAAACTGTTTGGTCATTTCGGCATTAGGAATTGAGTTCGGTTCGGTCGGTTCATGTTTGGTGTCGGGTTCGGTTGTCCGAACAGGCCAAGTTCGGGCCAAACTCCGAACTTCCGAACCGTGTTCACACATCCCTAATAATAAATGCCATTTTAGGAGGAAAAAAATAAAGCCAAGAGGATAATGATTGTCACTCACATCCACATCCTTTCATCCTATAATTTGATGAACAATTCTATTTCAAATGTTTTCATCTACTATTTTACCTACTTAACAGGTGGGATAACAGAGTTTGAAAGAGATAAAGACCCATAACTGTTTTTCATTTTTGATTGCTATAATTTAGAGCCTTGACACCTGATCTTTCAATGAGACTAGGTAGCTGAAACTGAACCAGAATATAATGAAATCTGTAGGTATGGGGTGTGCACCAGGGACCCAAGTCATTTTTCATTTTCATTTTCATTTTTGTTTTTTGTTATTAACAACTGTCATTTTTGTTATCGTTAAAAACAACATTTTTTAATTTGTTATCGGTACCGTTATCGATTTTGGTATCTATTTTGAGCCATAACAAAGATTTTGTTTTTGATATAGTTTCCATTGTGTGTTGCCACCAGTGGCAGAAGTGCCAGCAGACACCTGCGGCAGACTTCTCAGAAGTTGAACTCCTTCCTCCCTTTCTCATTATAATGCAGTAGCAATATGTGCACAATGACAATATGAAAAATTACTAATATGTATGTCTAACCTAAACCTACACATAATAACCTATACTACATGCAATATATTCCTAAGTATCTATATATCAGTAAACGTCTATCTGCTATGTGTTCTAAGTATTTATCCTATGTCTATCCTATAATGCTAATATATATATAATAAAAAACCTAGTCTCTCTCTCTCTCTCTCCCTGTCTCTCTCTATATATATATGTGTGTGTTTACAGGAGGAGACAGACAGGGGAAGGGAATGGTAAAATAAAGGGTATAAGGAAAGTTAAGGTATAATACTGAGGGCTGGGAAAGATTTTAGTGCAAGCACCAGAGTACTGTAAACACAACCTGTCTCATCAAGAGCTAACACAGAACAAGAGTCAAACAGCCTGGCTGTATAAAGGGTTGCAGTGCCCTCCCCAGAGTCCCTATGATTGGTTCTGGGAGGCAGGAGGAATTGAGAAATCACAGGTTGCCATTTAACTGCATTGGACCTGCTTGTGCTGCTCATTTACCAGAGATTACATCCATCAGACCCATCCCCTCCCATCACAGGCCCAGTTCAAGAGTTCAACAGTGTTGCTGGCTCTGAGGTGTCTGCTCCCTCCTCCCCTCTCTACATTTCCCCTCAAAAAAACACCTGCCAGGAAATAATGAAATCAATAACGACTGTCATTATTGTTACTGATTTTGTTATTGTCTTCGTATAATATTTTTATTATATATATTATAATAACAATAATTAAATCAAGAATGTCGTTATCATTATCAATATAATGAAAACCAAATGCACACCCCTACTGTAGGTGCACAGCTTAATCCTTAAAATGAAGGTCCTGCACATCTAAAATTAGACTCCCAAATAAAGAAGCACATAAAATGACAAGCTACTTTACAAAATGTGGTCCTAAAATTTCTTGCTCACACTGAGCCAATGACAAGATTGGAAGTTGGGTCTTCTGTCTTCTAGTTCCCTGTTCAGGTCATTATACTCTGGTATCCAAGAAACTTGAAAAAACAAATAGAAAAGACTCTCTGAAGCAGCATGTCATCCTTTATGCAGTCCTCTAAAATCCTGACTTACTGGTTTATTTATTATCAGAGCAGAAAAATATCTCCATTAACAAATACAAATCTTGGGACTTCTTGTTCAGACAGGTATTCAGAAGTTTGAATCTTTGTTATTGTGGGGTAGAGGGTGAAGAATGGTGAAGGGATGTTTGCTTATTTGGGGGCAGAGTGGGGTTGTGTATATTTTGGTTCAGTAAGTGGTACCATCTTAATTTCTATGGGTGTAATCCAGCTCCCATTGAAGTCAATGAAAACTAGATTGTGCCCTTTATCTTTTTCTCTGTCCTCAGAGCCATGCCAACTACTAATTCTCAACAGAGGTTAATAAGGCAGAAGCAGAGCCCCTGGTATTCAAAGGGTGTGGGGATATTCACCCAGTGCACACTGGCTCTCATCCAATAGTGAACCAAACTGCAATTTTGTAAATCTTAGACATAAATTACAGTTTGATAAATTCATAAACTATATTTTTCCATGATCACCAGCTGTATTGCACAAGATTCTACGTTAAGGGATAATTTAAAAATAAGCACACGTCAAATAAATTTCTTTGCAAATGGTTCATCTCCAGTCAATGAACATACACAGTCAGGGCCGTCCCTGCCACTAGGCAGACCTAGGCAACCACCTAGAGTGGCAGATTGGGGGGAGCAGCAGCAGCAGGGAACTTTTTTTTTTTTTTTATAAACTTCCCTCCTCCTTTACTGACTCACTGTACAGCGTGCGTAGCTTGCGCAATAATGCAGTGCACGCATGTCTCGGAAGGTAGAGTCAGACTGCACATGCGCCGCCGCCGGCGTTCTCAGTCTCTCTTGGCGGCGGTGTGGTGCACACGAGGTCAGGGAGCAGCAGAGCATTACTGCAGGACAGACTAGGCGGCGAGGCTCAGGCAGCCAGCAACTGAGGCGCTGCAGAGAATTGCGAAGCAAGCAGGCAGGGATCATTGATTCAAAGTGCAGCTGCCAGCTCCCTCTCTGACCATTCCTGACCTGACTGCCCCTCCCCAGCTCCCCCCCACCTCGCGAGTCGTGGCAGTCACTGGTGCTTCGGAGGAGAGCGAGGGGGTGTCAGGGCAACTCAGACCACACACCCCTCGCTCACTGAAGTGGCCAGTGTCCCTGCTCCGGCCAGTCCAGCAGCAGCAGCAGCAGCAGCAGCAGCAGCTAGGGGTGAGTTCATGGCTGTCGGCTGGTCCTTTTTAATTGTAACTCTCTCTAAGTGGGGATCAGAGGCCGGGGGTAATGGGGGGAGGCATCTTGGAGCTGGGGAATGTGTGGGGTGGGGATTGGGGT
>QEPC01006176.1:975442-987800 GCA_003113815.1 Sphenodon punctatus
CCAAGTGGGCTAGCTCCCCAACCCCTCCCTCTGCAAAAATGAAACAGGAGAGGCTAGTGGGTCTTGCAACAATATCAATAGAGCATGAACTAGCCCAAACTGTGGATCTTAAGGAAGCAGTTCATGTCTTTGCATCCAAGAAGGCACGGAAAGCACCACCGTGATCACCCGCAGGAGATAGTGTGACACAGTCACTGGCCTGGTGGGGAGTGATAATCATTTTTTAAACACAATTTTAGATGTGTTATGCATGCGCTTGCATGTAATGTGTTATTACTGTTTAATAAAACTAAATTTTAGAACAGCACTTGTGTGAATTAGTATATTTCCGCACCATCCCTTAAGCCCCGCCCATCCCTTAAGCCCCGCCCACTTTGGGTTCTGGGCGCACATACTTCACACCCCTCCATTTCGAGGGGGGGGGGGCGCAAAATTTTGTCTTCGCCTAGAGCGGCAAAATGTCTTGGGACGGCCCTGTGCACAGCTCCCATTATCTCTGGTATATATGGAGACTGACTCCAAAGAAAATTACCAAGAGGACTTACCTTGTAGCTGAGATAGCTCAGCAGCGTTGTTTCAAACAGACTTATCAAAGCCACTGAAACCTAAAGCAAAGTTATTTACATTAATGTGGGGCTAGCCAATATGAATTGAAGAATGAAATTAAAATGTCAACTAATCTAAGCTAGCTGTAAAATGGGTAAAGAAATCCTTTTGCAAATCCTTTTTATCAATAAAGATTAGTTGTTACCTTATTATATGCTCTAATCCTGCCAGTAAATCCACTAATATTAACACACCTTCCATGAAAAATGCCATGTTTTCAAAACTTTATTCTTGAGCTTCTATACAAGGTCAAAAATTCAACTTAAACTAGCTGCATAAGTTAAGGTAGTTGCATAACTGGAAAGCAGCTTTTATAACAGACTAGCAAGAAATAGCTTAAAATATACATATACATTAAGAGCCAGATCCAAGAACCTTGTGTGAGCACATACAGTGTTTGTGTACATGGTGCGCCAAGCAAAGCCCACCACTTCCTAACTGTGCTGTAACCTGGCAGAGGAAAGGCAGGGTTGGAGTGGCAGATGCGGGCGGTGGCACGGTTGGGAGGTGGGAGATTTGCCTGGGACACCATGCAAGAGTATACTGTATCACATGTGCACATATGCACTTTTAACATGGGCCTAAATACTAGGATATTTTATTGTACTGGCTGGGTATTGTAAGAATTGGTATTTGACCAAACGTATCTCTTGGCCTGAAGCTTGGAATCCAATTATCCTCCAAATTCCTAATTTAAAATTAATGTTCACTGCTAATGAAAACTCATCATGCTGTGCTACTTGCACTTAGAATGACATTATCCAGGTTCAGATCAGATATTATGAATGAAAGTTATAAAAATACCATAATCAGATCATTTTACTGTCGCCAAATAATTAGCATTGGTCTAGTTTAAGTGAATTTTTCTTATATAAAAGTGAAACTTAATTGGTTGTAATGTTGCACCTATATTCTCCTATCTTGTATGATATACGTCTCCTCCAATGTTCATTGAGTAGAGTAAGTTAATTAAATAAGGCAAAGAATAGCAGTGTAAAATATTTAACTCGTCTTAATATTTTAAAATTATATCAGACAAAGTAATCAGAGATGTGTATGTCAAAGTTTATTTGCTCAAGTCTTGAATATTTTTTACAAAAAGTGACTCAAAAGTTATCTACATTAAAAAGCTATTGCTTTAACAAACTACTGTACAACACAGAGGTGTAAATCACATTAATGGAACTCTACTGAGCTCAGTGAAAGAATATAATGGCATAATTATACTAAATGGTTAAGGAACCATTAACAGAAAAGTGAATTACTTAGGGAGAATTCCCCACAAATGTATTAGAAATTTTACTGATGGCTTAATACAAACAACATTTTACTGATTTCATAAATTATGTAAAGTTTCAGAAAGCTTAATTCTCAAGATGCTTAATCCTTAATGGTAGTCTCTGGAATACCCAACAATATTTAAATTGACAGGATCCACAGTAAGGTCCCTACTGAAATGACAATACCATAGAAATAAACTAACTGCCAACTCAGAAAATATGAGAAAACTCAATAATCTGTAACAGCACAGATCAGAAAAAGCAAACCCTTAGATCATATCTCCCTCCATATAACACACCCCACCCCATCAAGATATCATAACTGAAGTATGAACAAATCCAGACCATTTTTTTATCATTATGGAGGGTGAGTACCAAAGTCAAGAACTTCTCACAGAGAGTTTCCCGGTCTCAGCACTATGTCTTCCTTATCAAGGGAAGGAGAACCAAGCAAGAGAGAAGTGTTTGAGAGGGAAAGAATCTTTCAGTTCGGCATATCCCATATCATTTAGGGCTTCGAAGTTAAAACCAATATCTTAAACTGCACCCAGAAACCCAAAGATAGCAAGTGCAGCTACAAACTATTACAGTAGTATGTGTGTGGCAATCAAGCAGGCCATCACATTCTGCACTAGTGTCAGCTTCCAAATGCACCTAAAGAGTAGTCATAAGTAGAGCCAATGACAATAGTAGGAGCCTGTCCCATGTGGTTGACTAGCAAAGAATTTAAAGGATCAGAGTATATGGGTATTTTGAATTTTCAGACGTGACAGTGGCACGGTTTAACCCGCTTTCATTAAATTTAGCGGAGTTGAACAAGGATACTACCATTATGTCAAAAGGGGCCCACCAGATGTTAACATATACTGGATCCTGACCCTGGTGACGGCTAGCCCAGGTTGTGACTTTGGGAAATCACCAAGTTACAGTCCAGGCTAGCCCCTCACCATGGTCAGAATCCGGCCGCTGGACTCGGGGTAAAGCAGGTTTTCACGTCTGAAAGCTTGCTTTACTTGGACCCAATCCAGAGTAGCAAGTGAGGGGGCAGGTGCCCTGGCAGCCATCATTGGATCCCTGGCCCTTCAGTCAGAGAGTGGGCCACTGCACATAGTGCAGGGTGGAGTTGGGGCCACATAGCCATTGGGGTGGAGCTGCAATGCCTGCTCCCCAGCCCGGACACCATCACATTAGTTCGCTGGCTGGGCCAGATCTTGAGGAGCGACAGATCCCACCACAGCAAGTGTAAGTCCGTGGCAGCGGTAGGCACTGTCACTTCTGACATGTGTAATCCTCGCAGCACATGCACCAGCAGGAACAAGTTAAGTTAACAGGGCTTCTACAAGCACAAACTGCTTTGAGGTACAGCGCCTTAAACTTTAGGGCAAAACTAAAATCAGGAGTGATCACCTTAGTAAAGACTGTAATTATATCTTTCTTTCTGAATTTGCCTTGCTTAGTTTAGATTGATCTTCATATTTTGATATCAGTTAAGCCTTTTATTTTGTGTATGTCACCCTCTCTAAATCATCACCAACTTCCCTGACATCCTAATTCAAAGTCTGCTGGAACTGAACAAAATCCTTATTGATAAATACCTATCTTATTATTAAAAATATCTTGATTGTACTTTACCTGCAGTCCCCATAAAGGCAAGCTTCTGTTCACCCAAATAATGGGAGACCTGTTGAATTACAAAGGATACTATGAATGTGACAGCAATCAAATGTGGTTTATAGGCCTGATCTAAAGCCTGATGAGGTCATGAGAAAGTCGCCCATTGATTTCAGTGGCTTTTGGATCTGGCCGTAACTTTTTAATTAAATTGAAATATAATTATTGATTAAATATATAGAAGAAAGAGGATCATAGCAGAACTGATGTAGTGCACTTTTGATTTATTGCTCCCCATAATTAAGATGAACTCCTTATATGGGTTGGAAACAGCCCAGCTATCCTTTCCACCTCTGGACGAATGAAGAACACTTTATGTCAAATCCTGAATACACTTGGGGTGTGCATGTTGTTTTTGTTATTACAATAACGATAATGAAAATTGTTTTCATTATCATTACTGCAATAACAAAAATGGCAAATAACAATAATGAAAATAGAAATGAAAACAACTTTTTGTTTTTTAAATACAGAGAAAAACCTGAAAAACTTATTTCCAGCTATAGCTTTTTTTATTCTTATTCAATTCTAATGAAACTTGGGGAGATTGTACCCACAATGGAGGGCACTAAGTGTACCAGTTATTGAAACAATTAGATAGAGGACACCGATTTTAGAAGCAATTGGAAATTGTGATTTTAAGAAAAGTTCCATACACATTCATGGCTAAAACTTCTTTATCTTCCATCCAATGTGCATGAAACCTGTGAATATTATGCCCCCACCCCCCTACAAAAGCTTAACACTCCTGCCAATTTTCAGAAAGATTGGATAAAGGGACCTGATGGTATAAGACATTAACTTGAAACTACATTTCCAACTGTAACATTTTTATTTCCATCCTGTTTACAAGACATTTGGCAGAAATGTATCCCATAGCTTTCCTGACATCTCTGACAAACAAAAGGACAATTTGATAAAGGGACCCAATTTTATAAGTAATTTACGTTGTCCCTTGAAGACCATTATTCAGATAAATAGCAGCACATGCAGTTCCAGTCAGAGGCAGGCACCTCGCATGGCAAGGGGAGGGAGGCTGTAGAAGGGAGGATGTGGAGCAACCCAAAAGACTGACAGACATATTCACTGGCCAATTACTGCATGCTTCCAGGTTTACAGGACCAATCAGTAGTGCCGTCAAGGCAGGCAGAGGGGGCAGCCCTGAGGTGGGCATAGAAGGGACATAACGGACTTTGGGGATAGCATCCCAGCAATCAGGACACATAGTTTACACATCCAGGATGGCAATTATCGTCACAATCACATCCTGCAGCACTGTGACAGAAGACATAAGAGAATCTTTATTGGCTCTTTCCTAAACAGATGCTTCTAACTTCCCAATAACAAGTGGGAAAAAGATGTTGAGATGGTCACAGTACAGAATGAGGATATTTGGTTGACCTTTCTGCTAGCCAATTGGTATCACAAACCAATATTTTACCACAGTGACACACAAGAGAATCCCTGGCATAGGCTCCTTCTCTGCATATACTGTGCAGGCATATAAAATTGGAAACCTTTATCACAGATCGTGAGGGTGTTTCAGGGCATGTAGTGTCATCAGTATGCTGATGACACTCAGCTCTACCTCTCCTTTTCCATCGACCCAGACCATGCGGTCTCCTTATTTTCCCAGTGCCTGTCAGCTGTGGGGGCTTGGATGAGGTTGAGCCATCTGCAATTGAATCCTGACAAGATGGAGGTGATGTTGGTGGGTGAGGGCTTGGGGAATCTGGGGGTGGTTGAATCTCCTCTTCTTGGGGGGGGGTTCACCCTCCCATGGTCTCTCAAGTGTGGAGTCTGGGTGTGCTCCTCGATTCACGGCTCAGCCTGGAATCTCAGGTTGTGGCTGTGGCGGGGAGTGCGTTTCGGCAGTTACATCTTGTCTGTTGGCTTTGGCCGTATCTCTCAGACGCTGACTTCGCCAGTGTCATCCATGCCTTCATCACCTCGAGGCTGGATTACTGCAACACGCTCTACGTGGGGCTGCCCGAGAAGCTGGTCCAGAGACTGCAGCTGGTGCAGAATGCCATGGCCCGTCTCCTTACGAGGGTGGGTTGCAGGGAGCACATGACACCAGTGCTCTGAGCTCTGCACTGGCTGCCTATAAAGCACTGGGCCAGGTTCAAGGTGCTGGTTTTAACCTTTAAAGCCCTTCACAGCCTGGGCCCTGCTTATCTGTGGGACCGCCTCACTCCTCATGTGCCCGTGCGACCCTTGAGATTGTGCATGGGAGCCTTTTTGGAGGTTCCCCGGGCGAGGCGGGTGGCCACCGATGTTAGATGTTTTTCGGTGGCCACCCCGTGCTGTGGAATTCGCTCCCGGAGGAGGCTCAGTTGGCTCCCACTCTCCTGCTATTTTGGCGTATATGTAAGACCTGGCTGTTCCATCAGGCTTTTGGTGAGGGGTAGGGGTGGGGTTGGGTTTTCCCCACATATTGTATTTTAAAATTGTTTTAAAATTGTTTTTTATTGTTTTATTGATTGTTGTTCGCCGCCCTGGGCTGCCCTGTGGGAAGGAGGAGCGGGATATAAATTTTAAATAAATAAAAATAAATAAACATCTTTCTGATATTTATCAGAGATGATAGTGAAAATGTGATATACAATCCTGCCAAATTTCATGTACACTGACTGGACTACAAAGACATTACAGTTAGAAATACATTTATATATTAATTGCTTATACCACCAGGACCCTTTATCCAATCCTTCTGAAAGTTGGCAGAGATAGTAAACATGGGATGGGGCATAAAAGTGACAAATTTCATCTACATTAAATATGAGACAAAGAAGTTACAACTAAGACTGTATATGTAATTTTGTTGCAAAATAATATAATTAAACTGCTTATAAAAGTGGATTCCTTTATCCAATGTTTTTGTAATTTGATACACCTAATTCTGTCCATTGGAGATATACTCCCTCCAAGTCTCAGGTAAATATAATGCGGGGAAAAAAGGTACATCTGAAAATGTGTTTTCCATTGAAACCAGTAGAAAATGAATACATAAGCAAAAACGAAAATGAAAATTTGATATTTATGAAAATGAACATGACCAATTTAAATAATGAAAACAAAAAACAAAAATGAAAATGACATGAGCCCCTAGTGCACACCTCTAGAATACACTAACAAAACCAGATTAAGGATTATGGAAGCCTGTTATGTAGGGACAGCCACCAGCTCTAGAGGGTTTGCTGGAGATCTGCCTATCAATACTGGGCAGAAAAAGATGTTACAGCGGACTGATGTGGGCCAGTTTGTCACTCTTTGGCTCAGACCTCACCTGCACATATGGGCAGGTGTTGCCAAATGTTGGCCTGGAATTGCACCAGGCCATGTCAGCAGCTAGCCCGTGATGTGCCCTGGGTGCACATTCCAGGTCAAGATTAATCTGACCAGGTGAAAGTGGACCACAGCGGGCTGTCGTGTCTGTTACTAGTGGTAGACAAGGCCCGGACTGGGACTCACCATAGCCAGCCACCATAGCTGGCTGCCATTAGCCACCATGGCTGCCAGTCAAAGTGGCGGTAGGGTGCTGGGTGCAGTGCAGGTGCGAGGCCAGCCAGCCACATGTTTGTGTGTCTCCCTACCCCAGGCCCTGGCCTCAGGCTTGTTTGTTCTGAAGCCTGACCCAGTCTGAACTGTGTCTGCTACGGCTTCCTGTTCCAACCTGGGATAGGTTGCCACCATGGTGCATTCATATGTGTTTTTACCAAGTGCTGCCAATGCAATTACAACATCAGCAGGTGCCCAGATGAACAGAATACACTGCATGATGATACAGCAAATCTGCCAAACCTACGAAGAGGCTCTAACCCAGGCCAAAGGGGTGGCTGAACAAGAGCTTGGACCAGACCCCCAAAGGGCCCAGCTCTCTGAACAAGAGTTCAATAGTAAGTGGGACCACAGCCACCCTATGTCAGCCACAGAAATGGTCAAGCTCAGGGACAGACATTTGTTACCTGCAGGTAATTTCCGCACTTTCAGACACCCCAAGCAAGCACCCAACAGCGTACCCGTCACCCCATCAGGTTCCCAGTGCCCAAAAATGTGGGTATTACTGGGTCATCGCAGGATGCCAATCCTGGCACTCACAGCTCCCTGGGCTGACTCGCCCCACCACCAGACGACTGCTTTTCTGGTCCTGGTCACTGCTCCTTCCTCCTTGCTTCTCCCTGGCTTGCACACTGCTCAGATGAGCTAGGGACTTCCCCACTTAGCTTTTTCTGAGTGAGGGGAATGAGGAGGCCTCTTCCCACCTGTGTTCACCCTCTTAATGGTCCCCCTTTTCCTAGGGTCACCAGGAAAGTCACCAGGCACCAAGATGAACAGAAGGTACTGCATAATCAAATCTGCCAAACCTGCTCCAGCTGGGTCCCCCTGGGAACACGGAACCCATTAGGGGGTGCATGCAGGTAGGAAGAGGCCTCATCACTCTCCCCCATTGAGACAAACAGCCAAGCAAGCATGCAAGTTTCCCACTCTGAGCAATGTACAGGCCAGGGAGGAGAAGAAGAGCAGCAAGCACAGTGACTGGAGCAGAGGAGAAGCAGCCTGATGGTGAGGTGAGTCAGCCTGGGGAGTTGGGTAGCCCATCAGGTTGTGTTTGGGTCTCAGTTGGTCCAGAATGCAACCGGTGCAAGTCGGACACCTCACATATGATAGGTTGCTCGACTTGCCAGATACCTGGTTGCAGCTCTAGTCCAGACCACAGGGAAACTGGAGTTAGGTCCCTTGTATAGATTGGACTTGGTGACTGGGGCAGTGAACCTACCTCTTGGAGAGTAGGAAGTTGTCTGGTAACATCTGTGCACAGTAGGCCCAGAAAACTGTTCCTGACTCTTGATAGCCCAGAGTAAATACTCACCTGGTGGGGCCCAGTCACAACAACCCCATTCTTGGGGGGAGAGGTAGATGCCCCTCTATCACAGGGTCTCCAAGGAAGAGGGATAGGGGGTGGAGGGAGATATTAGTGATATTCTAGCCCCTAGATAGAAAATGAGCAGCAGTATCCCTACCCCTGCCTCTTCCCCACTCCTCAACAGCGCCATCCTCAACCACAGTATTTCTTCAGGTGGGATTAGAGCCGGAGCTGTTGGGAGGATGTTGTGTGCTGCTGCTGCTGCTATCACCCATCAAAATACAATAGCAGCCAAAGAGCTGTTGAACAGCAGTGCATCTGTAGCACTCTGCCAACCTCCAGGCCTAGCACCTCCAGTCACAGTGGAAGACAGCCTGGTGCTGCTGTAGACTGGGAGCATGCTATTGATGGGGGGCGGCTGGAAATTGGGGACCCAGGGCTGCAGCCACTAAAGCACCTGCCAATATCTGGTCCTGCCCACTGAATTCAATGGAAAGATCTCAAATTGATTTTAAAGGGTATGGAATCAGGCTTTTTGCTTACAGTGAATCAAGCACAGTTTGAGAAGTTTACACAGTTTGAGAAGTAAACCATTCTGCCAGCCTTCTTTGGAAGCACTATTTTGTGGCAGTCAGACTAATCTAGCCACTTTCTTGACCCCTGTCAACACTTTGCGTAAAATCAGAACTGACCGTGACCACAGTGGCATTCTGACCCAACTTGGGCCAGAAAGCCACCGTGGACACGGTCCAGACCTGGTCAGGACTCAGAACAAATGTTCATGAGGCCAGGACTTGGGGGTGTGGAGATGCACAAATATGCAGTCACCTGGCCCCTCCCCTGCACTGTAGTCAGCACCTCACCCCCTACCTTGATGGGCAGCCATGGTGGCCTATGATGGTTACCAAGGTGGCTGGGCATGGCAGACCCAATCCAGACCAGTGAGAACAGATGTGCAAACACACTCTGGCCCACTTTGCCCCAATCACGTTTGCTCTTGCTCAGGCTGTGAATTTGGCCATTTGCCAAGATGAGAGCCCAGACTACCTGCCAACACACCTGGGGTCAGTCTGGGTGAACATCTGACAGCCCGGTAACAAACATGACATTGGCCCACTGGTCAAAGTGGCCAGAGTGAGCCACAGTGGGTTACTGTCACATTTGTTTTACCCTTTGTCCGATAAGACTGGACACTCAGTTTAATAAACTTGTATCTAGATTGGTGAGCAGTTAGTTTTCACCAATCATTAAAAAAAAGGAAATGTGCTTTTCATCAATTGCAAATCCATATAAATTTACAATGTATTTATTTTACAAAGAAGCTACCTTTGTGATACTGATCCTCCCTCACCCAACACAATAAAATGTGTTCTGTTGCTGCTAATTCCAACATTTTGCAGAGTCACATACAGATGCCCACTGACAGCACTAGTTGTGCCACTAGATCACAAGAAGGTTGCCATCAGATGCCCTATGAAATAGGTTATGGATAGTAATCTATTAAATATTTCACATGTCTGTTTTTATCATTATGTTTACTTTCCCCCAGCTATATATGTGCCTCAGTAAAGAAATAAACTTTTGCTGGAGTCCAACTTTTCTTGATCATCTGAGTGCCTTAACAAACACATTCAGTAAGGCAGTGCCTAGATATCAGTAAGTGATCAAAATAGTCAACCCAGTGCTAGGTTCCCCCAAAGTTTGATGTTTTGGAAGTCCTTGGTCGATAGGCCCACTTAAGTCCCATAGGACTGCTCCAAAGGTTTGTGGATCATGGCTTTAGAACCTTAAAATCCTAATTCAAACCTTTCCAAATTGCTCGTAGGTTTCAGTCATTTTAATAACTATGGGCTATTTATTCACATCTCCCACATCAACAGCAGTTATTCTGATGCAATAAAGCTAAAACATTTTATCATTTTCTGGACTATTATGTTGGAAGGAAATAAAACCTTAAACTTACCAATCAATTTTTGCAGGTGTGTAGTTTTGACTGGAACAACCCCTGTTTAATACTTTGCTACCAAAAGTCGACATTTCCAAATGCAAAGTCGATTTCCAGTTACAGTTGTATAGGGCAACATAAAATAAGTTTAAAAAAACAACAAGGAAGTTAGTTAGCTTGTTTGCAATAGCTGAATAGTATTCTATAAATAACTTCAAAACATCAGGTAGAATTGTTCTATAGTGTCCAGAACAGGAAGCAATGGAGTGAAGAAGAAAGCCAAATTATTTTTACCAACTTGTTCAGTATGCATTTTAAAATTAACATTTCCATGTGAATAAAACACAGATACCCATCTCTTTTCTTAGGAGATTTATTTTCATATGTCATCTAAAACTTTTAAAAATCTAACGGGACAAAAAATATGATATTTTCAAATGATTATCACAAGTATGAAATGATGAAAATCTTCCTATCTGACTGGAGGTACCAGTTATCCAAGAAACCATGGCTGGAAGGAAGGGTCTGGAAAGAGTACTAGCAAGCAAGACATATGCTGTATCTTTCACAAGGACTGCAAAAAAGTACAGTTGCATCATCTCTGGTTATGATAAAAAGAGGATTGTGGACTGGAGGTAGTTGTGAAGAATAATGAACAGTACTTGGGTGAAACAATTTTATGAAGGTTTGATTAATCCTGTCCTCATCAGATACCATCACAATGATAGAGAGAAAATAAATTACTATGATGCCTTTTTAAATCGGAGAACAGAAGTCCTTACCCCATTTATGTAGCGTCAGGTAATACAGAGGGATTTTGTTAACCAGAGGCGAGTAGCAAAGGCAAAACTCTTCAGCTGTGAGAGTGGAAGAGATTTTCTGAGAAATTCATGTATTATCTATGTGGCATTCTCTCGATCTTGACTCCCTTGTATTTCAACTACTACTCTATTTCTTCTTCTCTGTATCTAAGGGAGCTTCCTCCCCTGGAAAGTTATTCCTACCAACCACTCCCTAGATGTTCAGCTTGCATATTTCTTAATCAGCATTTACTGTTATGATCATTGATAGTTTGTTCATTGGGTGTTTTCGGACATGATGGTTGCCACAGACTGCTCCGGGCCATGGCAGGAGCTATCTCCCCAGCTGGGACATGGCCCAGCAGCCAACCAAATGTTATGGTGGCTGAGCCAAGGAGAGGTTGGTGAGATGCATGAACATACATCCGCATGTCCCTGACCCCTCTGTACATGTAACAGGCCCCCTGTATGACAGGGGGCCATGGCAGTCAATGACAACCGCCATGGTACCCAGCACCTGCTGCCATACCAGACCGTACCATGTAAAATGGCCAAACACACATTATGACATGCTTTACACCAGGTTGGGCTGCCAATTCACAGCCTGAGCTAAGTGCCAATATCGCCTAGGGAATGGCCTGGGCTAACGTCTGGCAGTGGGTTTTGGCATTACGATAGCCCACATTTCTATGTGGTCAAAATGTGAAAATGAGAGCTATCATAATGTCTGAAAGAAAGCTATCATAGGGTGATTTCAGACATTACGGGCGGGCGGTTCACCACAGTGGATCCCCGGTGGGGGTGAATGAAACTACCACGCTGCGGGGCCAAGAAAAGCCCCAAACAGACGTGACGGGACTGGGACCACGACCGTGAATCGGGCCGACACATCACGGATCGGGGCAGCGCAACAGACATGACGCCCATCCCCGGCCATGGTCAAAACTCCCAGAAGATACCGGGCAGGGGCGGGACACAGACATGGCTGACGGAGGGCAAACAAAGCCAAAAGGCACACAAGGGAACGCCCACACATGGGAAATGGGAAGGGAGGGGGGAAGAGGGAGAAGCGGCTGACTGTTAGGGCGCGGGGACAGGCGGGACGTACACGGGGGAGGAGGACGCCGCAACCACGCCCGAAGGGAGTGCCCGTTAGACAGGGCCAGCTGTCGGGCCCTTCAGGCCAGGC
>QEPC01006176.1:1001374-1029500 GCA_003113815.1 Sphenodon punctatus
AGGGCTGTGGCCAATACCTAGAAGCTGCCACTCTAGCCCCGGGACCCACCGTGATGGGTTTGGGGCCATCATTCCTAGCACATTCCAATGTCGTTCCAACACATGACACGAAGCAGCCACTTCAGTGCCAGGACCTGCCACCAGGGTTCTGGGGTCAAGTTACAGGCAGGGATGGCTGTGGCCAATACCTAGAAGCTGCCACTCTAGCCCTGGGACCCACTGTGATGGGTCTGGGGGCCATAATTCCTCGCACATTCCAATGTCGTTCGAACGCACCAAGAAGCAGCCACTCCAGTGCCAGAACCTGCTGCCAGGCTCCTGGGGCCAAGTTACAGGCAGGGAGGACTGTGGCCAAGATCTACAAGTTTCCACCTTTTCCTCAGCACCCACCGTGATGAATGTGGGGCCATCATTCCTCACGCATTCCGATGGCATTCCAATGCACCAAGAAGCAGCCACTCCAGTGCCAGGACCCACTGCCAGGGTCCTGGGGCCAGGTTTCTCGCAGGGAGGGCTGTGGACAAGATCCAGAAGCTGCCACCTTAGCCCCGACACCCACCGTGATGGGTCTGGGGCCATCATTCCTTGCACATTCCGATGTTGTTCCAATGCACCAAAAAGCAGACACGCCGTCAGGGTCCTGGGGCCATGTTACAGGCAGGGAGGGCTGTGGCCAAGATCCAGAAGCTGCCACCTTAGCCTTGGCACCCACCTTGATGGGTGTGGGGCCATCATTCCTCGCACATTCCAATGTCATTCCAACACATGACAAGAAGCAGCTACTCCAGCACCAGGACATGCCACCAGGGTCCTAGGGTTAAGTTACAGGCAAGGAGGGCTGTGGCCAAGATCTACAAGCTGCCACCTTTAGCCCTAGCACCCACCATGATGGGTGTGGACCCATCATTCCTCGCTTATTCTGATGTCATTCCAATGCACCAATAAGCAGCCACTCCAGCACCAGGACACGCCACCAGGATCCTGGGGCCAAGTTACAGGCAGTGAGGGCTGTGGCCAAGATCCAGAATCTGCCACCTTAGCCCCAGCACCCACTGTGATGGATTTGGGGCCATCATCCCTCACGCATTCCCATGTTGTTCCAACCCATAACAAGAAGCAGCCACTCCAGCAACAGTACCCGCCGCCAGGGTTCTTGGGCCAAGTTACAGGCAGGGAGGGCTGTGGCCAAGATCCAGAAGCTGCCACTCCAGCCCGAGAACCCACTGTGATGGGTCTGGGGCCATTATTCCACTCAAAGGCTGCTGAAAGCACATGTCCTGCTGTAATGCCCTTGTTTAGCTCCAACTATCAAGCCTAGTTAATAGAGGTGGGACTTGGGGCAAAAAAATGGATACCGGTTTTACCGGTTAGCAAAAAATTGGTTTACCGGATTAAATCCCCCAAAAAACCCAATACCTCCCCCTCCCCCTCCCAGGCTTTATGGGTGGAAGGGGGGGGACACACTCCACCCACCCTGCCCAGCCTGGATTTTTTTAGTACCTGCGGGTGGTGGCGACCCAGAGTCCGCACCAGCAGGTACTAGGGTGATCCCTGGGGTGGGGGGTGGTTTAACACCCCCCGCCCCGGGATCTCCCTAACCCCCACCCACCCAGGGATCACCTTACTTGCCCTCTGGGTGGCAGCAACAGCAGCATGGCACGAGTCCAGCTTCACCGCTGGCAGTGGCTTCAGCACTTCACTAGGCCTTCCGGGGAAACCCGGAAGTTCCCCGGAAGGCGTAGTGAAGCGCTGAAGCCACTGCCAGTGCTGAAATCGGACTCATGCCGTGCTTCCACCACTGCTGTTGCCACCCGGAGGGCAACTAAGGTGCTGCTTGGGATGGCAACGGAGAGACCCTGGTTGGCTGGCATGTGCAAATCCTGCCCTCCTTGGGGTTCTTGGTATTGCAACGAGGAAGGCCCTGGCTGGCACGTTCAAATACTGCCCTCCTTGGGGTGGTAGGGATGGTGACTAGAGATGTGACCCTAGCTGGAGGAAAGACCCTACCCTTATTTGGGGGTAGGAATGGGTGAACGTGGTTCAGAAGTTCAGAGTTTGGCCCGAACTCAGCCTGTTCGGACGACCGAACATGAACAAGAACAAACCGAACTGAACACCGAATGGCGAAATGGCCAAACAGTTCAGTCAGTTCGGATCGCATTTCGGTGAGTTCAGGTGGCAAAAAAAGGTTCACTGTAAGGTGACAGAGAGGGGTAGTACTAGTCACTGAGGAGCAGACTTCCAGGCACCAGGGGTGGCTTGCAAGAAATGAAACTATCTGCCTCCCCCCTTCCCAACACTTTGTGAGCTAGTCACTGTTCCTGAACAGCAGGTGTTGAGTAGGATTATTAGATTGCTTTAAGTTTCATTTCAGTTTTGTACTGAAATGAAACTTAAACCTTAAACTGAAACCTTGTGTTTGTGATTCCCGCCCCCCCATCCCAGATAGAGAGAGATAGAGTGATATAGATATAGAAAGATAGATAGGTTAGGGATAGTAGTTGTAGGAGCTAGCTTAGTGATAGGGATAGCGTTAGTGATTTAGTTTTAGTGTTTGTAGGAGTAGGCCTGTGTACTTATTAGAGAAACCATTTAGTTCATAGCATTTAGAATAGTTAATAGCAGTTAGATTTAGTGTAGATAGATAGATATAATATTAGATTAAAAAAATAAATTAAAAAACTCCATATAAAAACCAAAAAACCAAATAAAAAACAAAAGAAAACCATATAAAACCCAATAAAAAAACCAAAAAAACCCCATATAAAAAACAAAAAAAACACCCATAACATTTCCCGAACGCAGCCGAACCGAATGGCTGAATGGCCGAACAGAACGGTAGAACGGCTGAACCGAACGGCCGAACAGAACGGACAAACCCGAACCCAGCGAACTAACCGAACTGCCGAACCGAACGGACGAGCCGAACTCAGCTGAACCGAACGGCCGAATCCGAACCGCGATCTGTTCATCCATCCCTATTTGGGGGTGCATAGGGAATGGGATGGCAATTGGAGAGTGGAGACCCTTGCTAGCCTGGCACGTGTTTAGGTGGAGGTGCTGCTCATGTCAGAGTCCCCCACACTACAGTACCCTCTCTCTCTGTGGCAGACTTCTGCTCCCACTCACTGATGCCCACTGTTTGTGCCTGACTGATGCCCACCACCCACGCACCCACCTGCACGCCAGTGAGCTCGCTCTAACGGATAGAGCCTTTCTTGTCCTCAAAGTAAAAAAAAAAGTTTACAAACCTGGCAGCACCTCCTGAGCCTGACGCTTGCTCCTCATCCGAGGAGCTGGCCGCCAGTGATGCCACCACCACCGGACATGTAGTGGGGCAGTGACCTTGACTTCCTCCTCCTCCTCCTTGACCAGCAAGTTGGTCCCCAGTCAGGGAAGAGACACCGCAGTTTTCTTCATTTTTTAAAAAAAAAATAATATTTTTTTTTATCACACACACCCAAAAACAAACACACACAGTCAGTCACCCACAACACACACCAACACTCACCAACCACAACAACAGCAGCATACCCAAACACAGCCAAAACACACAAACTGAACAGCCATGCAGCCAAACACACACTCACTCGCCACACAGCTCCGCACGCATTCGAATTTCTGGTTTCTGCCGCGCCTGTGCTCTCGCAATATTTTTTTCTGAATGGCCGAACCTGAACTGAACGGCCAAATCGAACGGCCAAACCCGAACTCGACGAACAATCCGAACGGCCAAACCGAACAGCCGAACCCGAACCACGATCTGTTCACCCATTCCCTACTAGCACAGACGGGTCCTGTGGACACTGAGGGGAATGCCCCGCCCAAGCATAGTGCAAGCCTGGTGGAGTGAAGACAAGCATTGGGGGCGGAGGCTCAGCACACCTGGTACAGCAAGCAGGGATAAGAACACCAGCGGGGCAAGCACACCACACTAGTAATCATTTGTGAGAGACTGCCCCTTCCTTGAGAGAGAGAGGGAGAGAGAGAGAGAGAGAGATCCTGGTTCTTGTTCCCTGTTGTTAGTGTCTCGTTCAGTGTCGTGAGTGTGTCCCCAATTTTCTTTCCCTTCCCCGAGTAAGTGCGAGTGTGTGATTCCTTGTTGGTCCTACTCCCCTCACCACCTCCCCTCCCTTGTGCTCCGTGGCCCCTCAGTGTTCCCCGCACATCTCTGGAAGCAAGACCCTTCCTCCCCCCCTACATCTGCACTCCCCTTTCTCCCTTCCCTTTCCCACTCCCTGGACCCTCGCCCCTGGCACCCTCCTATTCACGAATCATAACACAGTTCCCCGGGTCCCACTGCGACTGGAGAACCATCATAAGTGTCGCCCTACGTCCTTACCCCTACCTTGGCTATTGGCTCCCTCTCCCTCCCAGTGATGAGTCAGGTTGCCCTCCAGACAGGAGGGAAAGCCCACACAAGACCCTGAGAAGATTACCTTTGCCTCGTTGTGCCAAAAGGAGAGAAGCCCGCCTCCCCTGTCTCCCGTCCTTACCTCACCCCTTCTCCCTCCCTCTATTCTACCCCTATCCCATAACAATCTGAGAATTTAAATTTTTAATAGTCTGACCTTTAACTTGAACCATATGTCTTGAACATAAAACATATGTACACAGAACCTCTCACACCTTCTCAGCTGCAAAGTTAGTCAGTGGACTACTACACAATTTCATAAACCCATGCAATTTTATGCAAATTAGGAATGGCAGAAAGCATACAGATTTCTCTTCATCAAATTTTGGAGCATATGTGCTAATGATATTATTGCAGAGCAGAGCGCATAAAGGTCAGTGAGCCTTTTAAGGGAGAACAGTTAGCATCGGCAGGGGAACTGGGCTAACAGAGCTGTAGGCACATCAATAGAGACAGGACAGCACCTAACTGATTACAGCTGTGTGAGGGCATGGCAGAGCCAGCCCTGAAGAATAAAGCTGTGCCAGAGAGAGCTCAGGAGTTAGTTGGAAGCAGACTCTGGCCATTTTCACAGAGATGCCCCATCTGTGTGTGGGGGGGTGGGGGGTAGCGCCCGTGCGAACACCGTGGTGATTGGGGGGGGGATTGGGGGCACCCGTGGGAATGCTGAAGGTGGTGGGCATGTGTGCATGCTCCTGCTCTCCACCCACTACCCGTGCACGGAGCAAAGGGTTCCAATGCTCGATGCTCCTTGTGTGGAGATGAGTGGAGGTGAGTGGGGGGGGGCGTGTCCGTGGGAACCCGTTTAAGAACCCTCATAAAAAATCCCCTTAAAAACCCTGAGCCCCTGAGGAGGCTCAGGCTTAGATGAATCTCCAAAGGCAGGGAGTTCCATAACTATAGAACAGCCACCAAGAACACCTCTATGAGTACCCTTGTTGTGGAAACTTGGCAGGCAGATTGAGCCTGCAAGAGGGCATTTTCAGCTGAACTCAGAGGCCGTGATGGCACATGAGGCATAGGGCAGTCTTTCAGCTATTTGAGGCCCAAGCACTAAGGGATTTATTGAATTGTGCCTGAAAAACTAGTGCAGACACTTGAACACTGGTGTAATGTGTTCCTGGTGACCCTCCACTAGAGAAGATGCGCTGCAGTTCAGCACCAACTGCAGCTTCTGAACAGTCATCAAGGTAAGCCCCACGTAGAGCACATTGAAGTAGGGATGTGCAGAAGACACACCATTCATTTTTGTTTCACAAAAACAATTTGTTTTCATATAAAATCTGTTCCTCTTTTGGGCTTTTTTGTTTTGATTTTAATTATTAAAAATAATAATAATAAAACACAAACTGTGAATGCGCAAAATGACCATTTGTGCATGCAAATCCTTTTCCAAAATGGCACCGACACTGTATGTACAAAATGGCCACTAAACATGTGCAGACTGGCTGCTCATTTCCAAAATGGCAGAGAAGCTGCTGGCACCATTTTTGAAAAGGGCATTGCATGCTCAGACCAGGCTGGGGGCCATTTTGCACATGCTGAATGATATTTATTCATTTATTTATTTAATTAATTAAATTTAATTAAAATGCCATTCTGCGCATAAGTACCTTTTTCCAAAATGGTGCCAGCAATGTCATCACCATTTGGGGGAAGGGCAGCCATTCTGCACATGCACTGACCAGCTACCCTTTTTCAGAATGGCAACGATGATCAGTTCCAAATGGCCAGTGCCATTTTGGAAAAGGGCATGCATGTGCAGAATGATCCCAGCAGCCATTTTGTGCTTGCAAAGGGTTTTTTAAAATTTATTTTTTAATTTTTTTTAAATGAAACGAATGAAAGCAAATTACAATAGTTTGCTTATTCATCCATTTTTATAACATTAGTTACTAAAACGAATGGCGCTCCATTCATTTTAGTAACTTAAAAACGAAAACAAATTGCACCCCGCCCCCCCCTACATCCCAGTACTCTAGCCCTGATGCATGGATGATGGTGGCCAGATTTGAATCTGATAAATATGGTTACAGCCTTCTCACCAGATGGAATTGGTGAAAGGACTCCTGGACATTTTTAGTCAAAAATCTTTGTGGTTCTTTATTTCAGGCCAGGTTGTAGAAGAAAGAGATAACTTCCTACATTTTAGGACAGCAGGAGGATGCAGTTGGCATCCATCTTAATTCTCCTATGCCTTTGGAACTTTTCATTTTATTTTAATGGAATAAAATTAAACTTATTTTATTTTAAATAATACAATTAAAATAAATTTTATTTTATTTTAATTAAAATAAATGTAAATAAATGTATTTAATTAAATACATTTATTTGCAGCTTGGGAAAACTGTAAAGCTCCAAAGTCCAACTGTATTCTTGCAGAGTGTAGAAAAAGTGACTGGCAGGCTCTTCCCCCTGCAAGTACCCACCTGCTCTGTCTTAATTTGCTTTCTTCTCTTTCCTTTGCATGTTCTTTATTTCACCCATGCTCTGAGTAATCACCTCCCTGAACAACTCCTAAAATATTAGGCCAAGGAGCAACCAATGACAAGATGCTCTTTTTCAGTTGTAAATGAATATGAAAACAAATTTATGGAACAATTTGGGGGGGGGGGGGAAGATAAGTGATGGAGATATATACTGGGATCATTACACAATTTAAACCACCACATACTTAGATGCCTTTTAAAAAAAATAAAATAATGTACCATTTCAGTCATATATTTTTTATCAGATTTATTGAGTAAGGCCAGATTCATTTTGTAATTTATGCTGCACCACATCTATCTACAAAGCCTAAAATCAAATTCCTGTTGACAGAACATCAAATATTTATAAGTGTAAGTATGATTGATCTAGTACATACAATTTACAAAGTGTTTTGTGAAGGAAATAAAAATTAAAACGTTACCATCCGTGTCCTTGTGTAGGATCGTCCAGGAGCACTCGAATTATATATAACAAACAGCTTAATAACTTGAGGGAAAAATTGAACAATCGTATTCTGAGACCTGTTCAAAGAGAAGAAAATACAAGTTCAGTTTGTTTACATGTTATGCACCCATAATTCATGTATAATAACTTAAAAGGAGGAAGACATCTCCTCAGACATAGACAGAAAATTGGGGCCAACAGCTATTCAAATATTAATTATTATTTGGAAGCTTTATACAGCAGCTCTGCAGAAGAAAGGGATTATTGTTGCTGAAATGTATAAAATATTTGAACTATATAAATTCAGGTTCCAATACACAAAGGATGTGCCAGTGTGGTGCTAAGCTGGAGCCTCAGTCTGTAATACTCCAACCACTTACGTCAGAGGAGTCCCACTGATTTCAGAGCTCATTCCAGGGTCCTAATGATTTCAGTGGGACTAGTCTGATTGGAGTTTCATTGTTTAATTTGCACAGCTAAGCACCAAAAATCAGAAAATGCGTGGGAGTGCTGAATACACATCCAAGTGTGGGAGTAAAATGATTAAATTATATCACTTTGATGTTTCATATACCACAGTAAAATGTAATTCAGCAATTCTTCCAAAAGAGAAATAAGTCTATTAGTCATCAGAGCATACACGGATAGATGCCTGCCTATGTGCACCACCTCAGTAAGGATAAAGAGACTCCATGTGGCCATAGGAGCTGAAGGTGACTGGCAGGTTCTTCCCCCTGCAAGTACCCTCCTGCTCTGTCTTCCATTGGGCATGTGACCAGACTAAGAGCTTATTCCAGGGTCACATCCCAAAATGTTCCTAGGGCCTTGTAAATTGATTGCATGTATGAACATTTCACCAATGTACACTTTTTTAAAAAAATGCTCACATTTTAAAAAGAAGACTTCTGCTCATAGTGACAGCACTTCTTTTATTTGAATTGAAGTTCTTAAGTTAGTTTAGCACCACTGAGTTTAAATAATAGACTGAAGGAGCTCCAATGGGGTACCAGTGCCTGTGCAGGGTGGGGAACTTGCTTCCCACTACAGATCAGTCATACTGGCAGCCCATAGTGCAAAGTTCCAAAGGTTCCAGGCAAGTTCCAGGCACCTTCAGGGGTGGGATAGGGGCGGGAAACCCCTCTCCTTCCACAGATCAGTCACACTGGAAGTCTATAGTGCAAAGTTTCAATGGGGTCCCATATGCCCCTCCGTCCACAGATCAGGCACACTGGAAGCTAATAGCAGAAAGGTCAAAAGGGGTCCTGGCACCTGAGAGTGGGGAACCCTGCTCCCTCCACATATAACCCCCCATTGATACATGTCCCGCTGGTAGCTTCTCGCCAGAATATGCTGTGACATCTTATATTAGGGGTTGAAACCATACACACACACCATAGTGAGATGCACCTCTGGTCATGTCCAGACCCCATACAAATCACAAAGCTTGGCTGCAGTTGGTTATTCCACCCGGTAGGCAGCCCTCCCCAACCTTCCGAGGAGGTCCAGCTCCAGCATTTGATCAAGGCACTTGTAGGGATGGGCGAACAGAACCAAGTTCGGAAATTCGGTTTGGTTCAGTTTGGAAATTTGGTTCGGTTCGGAAGTTCGGTTCGGTCAACCAAACTATTTGAGTTTGGTCCAAACTCCGAACTCCCAAACAGAGTTCAGAAATTCAAACCCCATTGAACTAAATAGAATATCATATTTTAGGGATGGGCGAACAGAGCCGAGTTCGGAAATTCAGTTCAGTTCGGTTCGAAAATTGACCGGTTCGGAAGTTCAGTTCGGTCGACCAAACTGGTCGAGTTCGGTCCGAACTCTGAACTTCTGAACCACATTCACCCATCCCTAGGCACTTGTACTGGCCCCACTTGTGTCCCCTCAGTCTCAACAGGGAAGTAGAGAAAGAAAGTGGCAGAGACGGTCCAGGCACCATAAGGCATAGATGAAACCCTGGAAGCTCAGAAATCTCCTCCTAAGCTATGCTCTTGTTATCAACCCATGGTCCCATTGCCCCAGTGGGGGGCACAGCAGCAGGCCACAGCACCTAGAATCCCAGCTGGACTGCCCGTTATTTGGACTTTATCCTGCAGGACCCAGGCCCTGCAGTCTCGGTGCTTACCCAGTTTCTGGCTGCTATTGGGAACTGGATATGGGTGAGCCATCTAAAACTTCATTCAGGCAAGACTCGGGTGATGATGGCTGGCCAGCCCTGTGGCCTGGGGGGATTGGGACTCCTATTGCTGATGGACTTCTGCCTCCCATCGCTACTCAACTATGAAGCCTTGGAATGCTCCTGGATCCTCAGCTGCATGTAGAAAGTCAGGTTGCAGCTGTTGTCAGGAGTGTCTTTTGCCTGCTCCATCTGGTAGGAAGGCCATATCCCTTTCTTTCCAATGTGAATTTGGTCACTGTCATCCATGCCTTCATTACCTTGAGGCTGGACTACTGCAATACGCTTTACATGAGGTTACCCTTGAAGATTGTTTGGGGTCTGCAGCTGGTGCAGAATGCGGTGGCCTACCTCCATGAGGATGGGTCAACGGAAGCACATTACACCAGTGCTCAAGAGTAAGGCAGAAGTCGCAACTCCTTTTTCTGCCCCGCTATTTCATTCCACCATTTCAGAAATCCCCGCAACTTTCTGCAGCTTTTCTTCTGGCATTCTGCTAATTCCACCGGCATTCTGCTAATTTGGAAACTGTCCGAACAATTTTGGAAATTGTTGAAACAAACACTGTTCCGCTATTTCGCAGTGCCGGTGGAAATTGTGGAAGACCAAAACTGTCAGAACAAACATCATTGCACTATTTTCAGAGCCAGTGGAAGTAGCAGAACGGCGGAAGTAGCAGACTGAAACTAGCAGAATGCCACTCATTGTGGAAGAGCTTTTTCTGGTGGAAAAGCTGCCACAGCGGTTTGCCATTTCAGCCTTACTCAAGAGTCTGCACTGGCTGCCTATAGCATTCTGGGAACAGTTCAAGGTGCTGGTTTTGACTTTTAAAGCCCTAAACGACTTGGGCCCTACATATCTGAAAGAACGCCTTTCTCCTTATGCACTCTTGTGGGTTCCATCGCTAGCCAAGTTTCATACGACTTGGGTCGGCAGAGAGGCATTCTCAGTGGCTTCCCTGCAGCTTTGGAATGCCCTTTCTTTAGACGCTTGCCTGAGCCATAGTTTGAATGTCTTCTGGAGGCAGCGTAAGACCTTTTTTTCTTGCCCCGGCATTCAATAGACAGGGATAAATTGGGGGGAGGGTGATGGGGTGTTTTTAGTTTTGTGGGGTTTAAATTATTTGTATTTTTATGTGTTTGAGAGCCACCTGAGCACCTGGGATAGGGCAAGATATAAGTCAAAATTAATTAAATAAATAAATAAATATCCTACACACATGGTGCCCCACGAGCTACAAATATTGGCTTACAACCCCATACCTAGCTGCTCTGGAGGATGGGTAAGCCAGCAGCCCCTACACATACCCCCTCAGCACAAAAGTCAGCCAGGACCACAGTGTCAGATACCCCCAATCTCTCCATGCCCCATATATTTTATTTTATTTATAAAAGCATTTAGTATCCCGCCCCTCCTGCCACAGGCTGTTTGGAGTGACTCATAATATAAATTCATTATTAAAATAATAAAAATATAAAACATATTATTACATGGCTATCTCAGTCCCTACCCATCTCCCCTGCCAAATGCCTGGTAGAACAGCCAGGTCTTACAACTTTTATGAAAGGAGGGAAGGTTTGGGGCCAGACGCACCCCCACTGGAAGGGAGTTCCACAGCCTTGGTGTGGCCACTGAGAACACCCTCCCCTGTGTGGCCCCCCAGAAGACTCAGGGAACCACAAGGAGGTCATATCTCGTTGACCACAGGGGCCAGTTCAGTACCCGTAGGGGTGAAGTGGTCTAGCAGATAGGCAGGGCCCACTCCATTTAGGGCTTTAAAGGTTAAAACCAACACCTTGAATCTGGCTCAGAAGACTATTGGCAGCCAGTGCAGGGAACGGAGCACTTGTGTAACGTGCTCCCAGCATCCCAGTCCCACCAAGAGATGGGCCACCGCATTCTGCACCAGCGGCAGCTTCTGGGCCTTCACCATGGGTAGTCCCACGTAGTGTGCATTACCATAGTCTAGTCTAGAGGTGATGAAAGCATGAATGATGTTGGCCAGGTCGGAGTCCGAGACATACGGCCTAAGACGATGTACCAGATTTGTGAAAGGCACCCTTTGCCACAGTCTCCACCTGGGCATCCAGGCAGAGCTGCGCATCAAGGAGTACCCCCAGACTCCATACCTGGGGAACCAACGGAGGACACATGCCATCAGTGATGGGGGCAGTTAACTTCATCACCTTCCCCACCAGCACCATATTGTGTGTCAGTAACTGAAACAGGCAAGAATACCATGGTGGGCCAGTCCAGGGACAAGTACACAGAATGAGGCCAGGACAATGGAATGGAGGCCAGGAGCAGATAAGGAAATACCTGAGTGTGAGCCAACGAAGTGGGAGAATTGATCCCACAGAGCAGTCCCCAGAAAGAGACGTTGAGCATCCCAGGGAGTCACACACCTGGCCACTTCAATACATGGGGGTCAGTTCTGCCCCCCCCCTTTCCCAACCTCACTGGGTGGGACTCCGTGATCCCACAGTTCCCATAGGCTACAGATGACCAAGCACAGAGTTGATAAAGGACCACTGCCTGAATTTATTTTTATTTATTTATTTATTTGTTCAATTTATACCCTGCCCCTCCTGAACATAGCTCAGGGCAGCTTCCAACAATAAAAAATACATACATATAAAACAATTTAAAACATATAAAAATACAATATCAAATATTATGATATTAAAACAGGACCCGGGATACATTAAACAATAGGGATGGGGAGATAAAAATCCACTAAACCCTCCCCCCCTCCCCAAAGGTCTGGGCGAACAGCCAGGTTTTACACCTTCGCCGGAATACCAAAAGGCTTGGGGCCAGGTGATCTTCCTGCGGTAGGGAGTTCCAAAGACGCGGCCCGGCCATGGGAGGACGAGGGGGTCCTGGACTCCCTACCTTTTTTGACAGCCCTCTCAGTTACTGGCTTTAGAAGGCTACAGGGGGGCATGATTTCATTGAGCCCCCACACATACACACACCTTTTTCCTTATAATTCAAGCCCTGAACAGGGCAATAGCACCTGGCTGATGCCAGAAATAGATTCAGCTTTGCAAGGACAATCTCATTGGCCTCTCCACCCCCACCCCCAGAGAGACCTCATGATTCCACAGAGCTGCAGGTGTTGTGATGCAGTTGACTGCAGATAGAGGATTCAAATCTACACTCTTGATAAGTTGGAAAACTGGGCTGAAACTAACAAAATGAAATTCAACAGAGATAAACGTACAGTTCTGCAATTAGGTAAGAAAGATCAAATTTACAAATACAGGATAGGGGATACCCAGCTTGGCATCTAGGGATGTGAGAACACCGGGGGGTTTGGTGCTCGGCCCAGGGTTCGGCCCCCCCGAAACTGTTCGAGTTCGGCCTGTTCGGCCTGAACCAGTTCAATTTCACTGAACCCATTCAGGGGGGCGGGGGGAATCCAGTTTTCCCTTCCCCCTCCAAGCTGCGCAGATGGAAGGGGTGCTGGGGATCACCTCCCCCCCCCCCCGCCCTGCCCAGCCTGGTAAAAAAAATAAAAAATAAACAACAAAAACACTCCAGGGATTGACCTACCTGGTGGTGATGGGGCTCTGACCTTGGGTCCGGCGGTGGCAGCAGCAGTGGTGGCAGGTCCAGATCTGATGCCAAGACTCCGGCCCTGGGTCTGGTGGCAGCAGTGGCACTGGTGGCAGGTCTTGCTCCAGCGCCTGGGCTCCAGTGCAAGGGGTGTGGCCCTAGGTCTGGCGGCAGCAGTGGGTCCGGCTCCGGCGGTGCTCCAGAGAACTTCAGGCCTCTTCTAGGCCTTCTGGTCAGTTCCCGGAAGGCCTAGAAGAAGCCTGAAGTGCTCTGGAGCACCACCAGAGGGGGACTCACCACCGCCGCCGGACCCAGGGCTAGAGTCGAGCCCTGTGGTGGGGGTTAAATTGTTTACCAGGCTGGACAGGGTGGGGTGGGGGAGGTGAGTCCCAGCACCCCTTCCACCCGCGCAGCCTGGAGGGGGGAGGGAAAACTGGGTTCCCCCCTGTCTGCCTGAACAGGTTTGAAACCTGAACTTTGTTCGGCTAGTTCAGGCAGGGGGCAGTTTGGGTTCAGGGTCTTCGTAAACAGCCCAAACACCCCAAGTTCGGGATGAACACCGAACCACCGAACTCTGTCCCACATCTCTGTTGGCAGCAATACATGTGAAAAGGAACTGAGGATTGTAGTTGATCACAAACTAAACATGGCTCAGCAGTGTGATAACACTGCAAAAAAGACGAATATAATTTTAGGCTGCATTAACAGAAGCATCTTTTCCAAGTCTGGAGAAGTAATAGTTCCATTCTATTCTGCACTGGCTAGACTTCATCTGGAGTACTTTGTCCAGTTGTGAGAACTGCACCTTAAGAAGGATATCGACAAATTTGAACGGGTTCAGAGGAGGGTGACAAAAATGATCAGGAGTCTTGAAACCAAGTCCTATGAGGAAAGGTTGAAGGAACTGCATATGTTTAGCCTAGAGTGGAGAAGACTAAGGGGAGACATGATAGTGGTCTTCCATACCTGAAGGGCTGTCACAGAGAGGATGGCAAAGACTTGTTCTCGCTTGCGCCTGAAGGTAAGACTAGAAACAATGGGCTCAAATGACAACAAATCAGATGTCAGATAACCATTAGGAAGAGCTTGGTAATGGTAAGAACTGTTTGAGAGTGGAACAAATTGCCTAATGTGTGGTGGATTCTCCTTCGCTGGAGGTTTTCAAACAGTCGGGGATGCTGTAGCTGCGGATTTCCTGCATTGAGCAGGGGGCTGGACTAAATTACCTATGATGTACCTTCCAACTCTATGATTCTATGCAGGTTCTGGCAGATATGTGATTACAGGTGGCACATCACCACTTCATAAGCTCTGGTGCAGTATCTGAAGGCACCACAGTCATTTGTTTATTTAATTTTATTTATTTATTTATGTTTATTAGCCGCCCCCTCATGCCTACGGCATCTTGGGGTAGCTTACAAAACCAGAACAACACATCAATAAAAACACTAAAACCACAACAATTTTAAAAATATCTTACCCTCAAAGTAATGCCCAGTTACCCCACCCTCCCACCCCGCTCTCTGAAGGCCTGGGTGAACAGCCAGGTCTTGTAGGCTCGATGAAAAGCCAGCAGACCTGGGGCCAAGTGGGAAGTGAATTGTCTCAAGTTTGCCAACAATCCCAGACATTCACCCCCTCAGCTAATGTTAGCCCTTGCATTTCTGGATTGTCTCTTTCTGTAGCATGGGATAGCTGAGGGGGAAAATAATTCAGGAGCCACTGAAGTCAGCGAAATTGCAGCAGGGATTACTTTGATAACAGTCCATAAGGTTTAAATTCCTATCTCCGGTTGAGTACTGTTTTTCTATACTGACTGATTTGCAGAACACTGTGTATTTTCACAATCCACATTTTCCCATTTCTGGATAGATTTATTCCCCACCGTCTAGATTTATCCACCCCCTTCCCATAAAGCAAAACTACACAGAGCCCAAGTGTGATGCCCCAGACTCACTCTGACATAGAGAGACCTGCTCTGGAGACTGAACCCCCTTCTCTTGGAAACCTCTGCACATAATCATGGTCTGAAGTGGGGGGAGGGCAGCCCCACTCCCTGTTCCCCATGATAGAAACTGGGGCAGGGGCAGATGAAAGGGGCACAGTCAGCAGTTTGAGGTGCACTAGACAGTCTCCTAAATTCTGGCCTGCCATGGTGAGGGAGGCTTATTGGGGGGATATTGACCTCTGCACTCCAATCTTGGGTTCGTGTCTCCTCCACCCTCCTTTAACTCCCCATTAATGATCAAAAGGGTGCAGATAAATTGAACACTCCCACTTGTGGGATCTGTAACATGCCCATGTGAGATGAGGGATGAAGCCCAGTGGTACTGATGGGGGATGGGGGAATTCTCAGTTTTAGTGGGAAGCATCTGATTGGAATGTGGGGCAGGGGAGGGGAGGAAATCCTGGAATCAGTGTGGGGGAAAGCTCAAGGTTTTCCAGGACCTCTTGGCTCAGGGTGGGTTTGTGAGGCATCTGCCAAAACAGCCCCAATTCCGCTGAACTCAGACCATGCCCCCCCCCTCCCCCAAGTTTCCCAGACCTTGCCTGCTCTCGGTCTAATAAGAGTGAGCTGCCGCAGTAGGGAATTTCAGAGGCAAACTGTCATAATTGGGGCAGTAAGAATGTAGCTGAGGACAAAATCTGGTGCTGACAAGGCAGCAGAGTCCCATTCTGTGCAGGATTTACAGGGAGTTCAGAATGGTGCTTCCCTGCTCACTGCTGCCAGCAGCCCCCCCCCCCCCTTTTGCATGCCTGTGCCCCTCTGTGCATGCACTTTCTCTAAGCAGCAGCTCAGGAGGAGGCAGAAAAATGACCACAGATGAGCTCCCTCCAGTCCAGACTAATGGGAATGAGGCTGGAACAAATGCCAGTCACTGGGAAATCCTACATCCATTATGGCCAAATGGAAGCTAAGTTACTGACTTTAGCTTGGATGATCCCTGTTTTGTCCACACACCATGCAGGGATCGAGTCCTCCTCCAGGAGTGACAGCCCTCAGTTCCTGAACTGTCCTTGCCCACAGTAGCCTTGCCCTTCCCCAGGGCACAGGAGAGGCCACTCCTGGCCCCTGACAAACTCTTAGTGTAAAAAAAACCCTTCCCTCTTATTCATTTGGGATCAGTTGGAAATCCAGCCTTGAAGAGGGCTTCAGCACTGTGGGGGAAGGTCCCCAGAATTCCTATAATGATGCTTATCATCACCCTTGCATAGAATCACCCCCTGCTCTTCCCCTACACTGTGGGGTGCAACATGATGATGGAGGGGAGTTAAGGTAAGATCTGCCAAGCCGCTAAGCACCCTGGGCTTCCCAACATACTTCAAGTTGGCTAGGTGGAGATGTGTGCCGTATCCACTCATGGACAAAATAATTCCAGACCTAGAGCGAAGTTTCCCCATCTACGGGTGCAGGAGCTGAGCTGGGAGCCCCTGCAAAGCAGCTATCCAGAAAAAAAAATGGGGAGGGGGATACGAGTGGGAGTCCCTCCACCATTTCTCTCCCATTAGCCCACACTCTCCATCAGGTACACTCTCCATCACCAAAGGCAGCAGGCTTCTTCTCCTGCCGCCCCTGAGGTCAGAAAGGTGCCCCCGGAAAGAAAAGCTAGCACTGGAGGCAATCACATCACTACCTACGGTGGGAAGAGTTGTGCAGGGGTTGAGAGTAAGTGTGGGTCTGGGGCAGTTGTGGGGGGGGGGGGGGAGTAAAAGGTGGGGTCAGTTTGGGGAAGATGCAGTAGCTGCCGGTGGGCAGAGAGGCGGCGGTGGGGGAGTTCCTGGAACTTCCTGCGGTCTCTTCTCCAGGGAGAGCGAGGAGGGTTGTTTGGTGAAACTGACAAGGTAATCCTCCTCTGCACTCTCCCCAGAACAAAGATGGGGAGTTTCCCCCTTCTCCCCAGCTGCTTGTCCTGTTACCATCAGGGATTGCAATGAGAAGTGAATGAACTGGAGCTTCTGGTTCTCCTGCTTCCATTACAATACCCGAGGCAAGCGTGTCCCGCTGATGCAGCGGCTGCCAGGGACTAGAGATGTGCAAACATGGATCAGAAGCTCAGAGTTCAGACCGAACTCAAATAGTTCAGTCGACCAAACCGAACTCAAATAGTTCGGTCGACCAAACCGAACTCAAATAGTTCGGTCGAGCAAACCGAACTTTCGAACCGAACTTGAATTTGACCGAACTCTTTGGTCGAATTTGAACCAGTTCAGAAGGCAAAAAAACCCGGTTTTGAATGTACGAACTCGGTTCAGAAGTTCGGAATTCGACCAAACTTGAATAGTTCGGTTGACTGAACCGAACTTTCGAACTGAACCGAATTTCCAAACTCGGTTCTGTTCGCACATCCCTACCAGGGACTTACCCTGAAGCTACCCTCCCCTGACTTTCTCCTCAACCAGCCCCGATTCCATGAAGCTACTCTTCCTGCCTCTGTGCCCGGCGCTGCAGCTGCCTGGGGAGGGGGCACTCTGCTCTGCTGTAAGGTGTGGCTACCTGGGAGAGCCCGATTCTGGAACAAGGGAGAGCAGGGGTTGGGGCGATTAATGAAAACATTACAATTGTCACTCCGTTGTGACAGAGTTGGCACCTAAAGTTACCTGATTTTAAAAAGCAGAGTCACATAACTTTCGCTATGTAAGAAGTAATTTACATGAAACTGACTAGAGTGTCCTCTTGCCTGCGCTTTTGAGAAAAGAGTGTAATTGACACAAAACTAACTAGAGCTTCAAGTCTTTGTGGCAGAGCTGGCTCCTGATATAGTTATATGATTAATCACGTAACTTTCCTTGGGCTGTTTTTTCTAACACCAAAAATGGCAGTCAGCAGCTGATTGACTACGCATATGCCAGGCAGTAGAACAGATTTTTTAATGTTTAATAACTTTCTTTGTGCTGCATCAATCATTATCACACTACACCAGCACTTGATCTAGATCTCACACTCCAAGGCTGTGAAATCTGGGGGTTCAACTCATCAGGGGGGAGGAGATATCGATGATTCAAAATGCAGGACTCTGAATATTGACCACAACCAATTAACTTTTAAACAGTTATAACTGGCCTGAGCTGCCGTGAGGCTGGATGGGGCGGGGTATAAATAATTAAATAAATTAAATAAAAAACTTTTGATTTCCTGGATGGATCATCTTCAAATTTTGCACATATGATGATCTCCATAAATATAAACCATGGATAAATTTTCACAACTGTAGCTCTAGTGGTTTCCACATAATCAGGGCTTCAGAAGTCCCCTGTTTATAATGGAGAGCAGTTCTGTCTTTGAGGGAGCCAGAAAATTTAGCACTGTAGATAAAGTCAGTCTTTCGATTCTCTAACGAGACTTCAAAAATATTTTTGATTGGTTACCAACCCACTATTAAATAGGGATATGTTTCTCTTACTAGTAACATGGATTTAGTTTTAGGGTCCCCCCACCACCACCACGCAGTGGTGTGAGGCTGTATCCAGTAAACATGTATGTGTATAATTTAGCTGAAGCTTTGATCACAGTGAGACTGAGAAGATCACCCAATGGCTAGTGTACTAAACTAGGACTGAGTCATCCTGGATTCAGCACTGTGCAATGATGTACAATTTGTGTGACAAAAGATAACATAGAGACAATAGCACCCACTGCATGGGTTCAATCCATGCAGTTCCCACTCATGTTTAGCTTGTAGAGCCCAATAAACAGGAAGCCCCCTGCAAGAATTTCTTGTGTGTTTGGGCAGCCCGCACTTACAGGTATAGCATGACAAACCTAAAACACGGGCAGACATTCTTCCCCACCGTACTCTGCCCACCAACCCCCCCTTCCCAGCATCTTGCCCCTGACATGACTCACAGTCACAGCAAACCATGGGAAGTAGAAGACATCCCAGCTGGAGAAACAAAGAATGGTGATGCAGTTGTCCATCCCCATAGAAAAGTGTGTTGCCATCACCAGTTGACTCCTGATACTTTGTCATCCAGTAATCTGGCATTGGAACTTGTATGGTGGGTACAATACTAGTGGAAGATTGCACAGCGATTGTGGAAGTGCTTCTGGATGAGGTGGTGCAGTTAGCTGACCCCACAGAGGTGATGGAGGCCTTTCGATGGAAGGAAGCCATATCACCAGCAACTGCCCACTTCCTGAGTCAACCATTCCCTCTAGGTGGAGCTGTTTCCTGGCAATTTCCCTGCTTCTCCTCTGCATTCTCCTGGCAGCTTGTCTACACAGTAAAGAACAAAAACCATATAATTAGATAACAGTGAATGGAAGCCTTTATCATGCCACTGTGTAACCACAAACACTACCCTCCCCCAAGTGCATTAACTTACCGTTTTCTTCCACCTCCACCATTTGCTCTACAAATGTGGCATCCAGGTCCTCCATGCCCTTGACCAGAATCTTAGGTGGCTCCTCAAATAAGGACTGGCTCTTGAGCTGGAAGAGTCACAGTTTCCATGTCTACGTCAACCTGTGCTGGCTCTTGGGAGGGGACAGGCATGAAGGAATTGGCAATTGTGGATTCTGTTGGGAGAGCGAGGAGAGCAGGCATGGATTCAATGGGAGTAGTTGCTGTTGGGAAGCCATAGCCACACAGTTCTGGCCTCTGGCAAAGATGCAGCCATACAGAGAGGATGCAACGATTGCTACAGTCCATCCACACATAGGAAGCAGTTAAGGAGCACATAATATGGCAATGTTTGCTTCCTTTGTCTGGAGGCAAAGTTGTTGTCCCAGATTTTGTTGTGTACACTCCTCAAATCTGTTGATCACTGCCAGCACTGGTTCTCATGTCCCAGGTGAATCCCTGCTGCACCATTTTGACCAAGTTCTCCTGGAACACCGCTTTGTTCTTATAGCACTTTATCAGAGCATATTGGACTTTCTGTTCCCTCCATAGAATGATGAAATCCTTGGTCTCTTCCTTGGTCCTGGGAATGTAGCATTGATGGGTGGATCTGTGGGCAGAAAGTTACTGCAATTGCACGGTGGTAGTGGTGATCGTTGTTGCCTGCCTGTTGGTTTGAGCCATGATAATGGTGATGGTAATCCTCTGCAAGTCATTACAGAGAATGCAATGGCTCAGAAAGAGGTAGCACCGGGCATGTATTACCAACCAGAAAGAGCTGGGAGAATGCATGTTTGAAAATGGCACAGTGGACATTTAAGGCAGATGTTATGAGCATGTCAGTCAGAAGGGACTGAGGAGCTGGAAGTGGTCGCTCCTCAAAATGCTATAGGATTTTTGCCCATGACTTTTACCCATGACTCTCTGATGCTGGTGGGTCTGTATGCCCGAACATCTGCACACAACCCAATTGATGGAATGCAGACACATGGACACACATTATCCTGCATTTAGGCCAGAATCAACAGCAGATGCTCTCATTCCTTCTGGAAATACCAACTTTTCAGGAGTGAGGAGAAAATCTACTGACATTTTTGACATTTTCTGTGATTTTCTGCTATTTTCTGCTATTTTCCGTGATTTTGGTAGTTTCCAGATGTTTTTGGCAATTTATGGTAATTTCCAATATCACCAATAATACTGGAAATTATCTTAAAATTCAGATAATACTGAAAATTACGGAAATGGCAGAAAATAGCAGAAAATCATGGAAAATGTCAAAAATACAGGTAGATTTCCACCTCATGCATATGAAGGTAAAAAAAACCTGTTTCTGTTGGAAACAGAACTCACAGTGATTTTTTGCTTTGGCTCTACATGCATTCATCCTCACTGTGAGCTCTGTATGCTCTGGGACCCTGCCGTAAGTGGGGTCTGCATGTTCAGTGAGTAGGGATGGGCGAATGTGGTTCGGAAGTTCGGAGTTTGGACCGAACTCGAATAGTTCGGTCGACCAAACTCGAATAGTTCGGTTGACTGAACTGAACGTGTGAACTCAACTTGAATTTGAACGTTTGGTTCAGATGCATTCGGTGAGTTCCAATTGAATTTCCATTGGTTTCAATGGAAAACACATTATTGGCTGTAACGTTTATGTTTCTTAGGCTATGTGGCTGAAAATTGGGGTGCCTATACCTCCGCTAGAACTCATTATTTGTACCAAATTTCAAAACGATTGGATAAAGGAATCCGATTTTAAAAGCAGTTGAATTATTGTATTTTGCAATATTCTACATATACATTCTTAGCTGTAACATCTTTGTCTCACATCTAATGTTGGTGAAACTTATCCAGTTTATACCCCTTCCCATATTTACTATCTTTGCCAAATTTCATAAAGATTGGACAAAGGGTCTTGGTGGTATAAGCAATTAACATATAAATGTATGTCTGACTAATGACTATAACATCTTTGTAATCCAACCAGTGTACATGACATTTGGCAGGGCTATATAATACACTTCCATGATCATCTCTGCCAAATATCAGAAAGATTGTATAAAGGTTCCCAATTTTATATGCCTGTATGTAGAGAAGGGGCCTATGCCTGGGATTCTCTTATGTCACTGTGGTATTTGATTGGTTTGTGATGCGAATTGGCCAACAGAAATGTCAACCAAATATCCTCATTCTGTGCTGGGACCATCCCAACATATCTCCTCCACTTGTTTCTGGGAAGTCAGAAGCATCTGTTTAGGAAAGAGTCAATAGAGATTCTCTTATGTCCTCTGTCTCAGTGCTGCAGGATGTGATTGTGATGATAATTGGCCAGCCTGGATGTGTTTAAACTATGTCTCCTGACTTCTGGGATGCTATCTCAGAAGTCCCAGTTATGTTGCTTATGCTTGCCTCAGGGCTGCCCCCTATGCCCACCTCGAAGCCACTACCAATTGGTCCTGTAAAGCTAGAAGTTTGCAGTAATGTGTTTGGCCATTGAATGTGTCTGTCAGTCTTTGGGGTTGCTCCACATCCTTCCTCCTACAGTCTCTCTCCCCCTGCCATGCAGGGTGCCTGCCTCTGACTGGCACTGAATATGCTGATATTTATCTGAATAATGATCTTCATGGGGACAACATCAATTGCTTATATAATTGGGGCCCTTTATTGAAATCTCCTGTACATATGCTAAAGTGGCAACAAGGTATTTGATACACTCTTGCCAAATATCCTGTAAACATAATGGAAAATAAAAATGTTATAGCTGGAAATGTATTTTCAGGTTAATGTCTTATACCCTTGGGACCCTTTATCCACTCTTTCTGAAAATTGGCAAAAGTATTAATCATATGGAGGGACATAATATGCACAGGTTTTATGAACATTGGATGCAAGATAAAGAAGATATAGCCATGAATGTTATGGAACTTTTCTTAAAATCACAACATTCAATTGCTTTTGAAATCAGTTCCCTTTATCTATTCATTCCTAATTTTGGTACACATTATTCCCTCCATCGGGGATACGATCTTCCTAAATTCCATCAAAATTGAATAAGAAACAAAAATGTTATAGCCAGAAATATGTTTTTCATTTTTTCCCCTTTATTAAAAAAACTGAATGTCATTTTCAGTTCCCAATTACAACAAACTAAAGACTGAACCAAGACTGAATGAATTGAATACTGAATCTGAACTCAAAATTCGACCTGAACCACCAAACGGCCACACATGGTTCTGTTCAAACATCCCTGTCAGTGAGTGGTGGTCACATGACTGATGGGGATGAACACCTATTAAGTGAGCAGGTGGACAGCCACTTGGTGTGGGCTACCATCTTGTTTGTTAATGGAGGTGATGTTACTGGGTAAGGCATCTCAGATCTGTAGTCTGGGTGTGGTTCTCAATTCTCAGCTCCACTTGGTTGTCTAGGTGGATGCTGTGGCTAGGAGCACATTTCACCAATTACATCTGGTGCAGTGGATCCAGCTGTATATCACAGACTCTCACCTGGGCACTGTCATCCATGATTTCATTACCTCAAGAATAGACTATTGTAATGCGTTGTACTTGGGACTACCCATGATGACAGTCCAGAGACTGCAGCTCATGAAGAATGTGGTGGCCTGCTGCCTCCTTACGGGAGTGGGCTGCCGCGAGCACATGATACCGGTGCTCCATTCTCTGCACTGGCTGCCTATAGTTTTCCAGGTCTGATTCAAGGTATTGGTTTTGACATATAAAGCCCTAAATGGTCTGGGTCCCACCTACCTGCAGCACCACCTCACTGCCCAGGCCCTGGAGCAGCTTGTGTGGTTGGCCGGGGGTGCTTTCCTGGAGATTCCTCGGGTTTCCTGGGGGACGCGACTCTTCAGAGGGCATTCTTGGTCGCTGCACCTAGGCTGTGCAACTCCCTTCCAGCAGAGGCCCATTTGGCTCTGGACTGCCCGTTTTTAATTAAATTGCAAGACCTGGCTGTTCCACCAGGCATTCAGTGAGGGGGAAGGGTGGTTGAGGTAGGGGGATATATTTTTACCCCCACTTTAATTTATTGGATAGTTTTAGTGTTTGATATATATTATTGTATTTTAATCTTTATTTGACTGTTGTTAGGAGATTCGAGCCACTGCTGGTGAAAGAGGCAGGATAAAAATATTTTAAATAAACAAATAAACAAACATCCATCCATCCACAGGCTTTGCTAGGGCTGTAGCAAGATTTTGCCCTTCTCAAAAATCTCATTGAGAAAAGGTTTCTGGATGAGATTTTTTTCGTCTTGAGAATCTCACGGTCTCAAGAGATTCTCAAGAATATCAGAATAGCCAAAAGCAGTCTGCAAATGTGCAAGAACAGCCATCAGGGACCTTCTGCAAATGCACAACCATTTTGTACATGCGCAGTCCATTTTGGGGGTATTTTTGAGAGTCTTGAGATTCTAGTAAGATTCTCAAGAATCTCATGAGTTCTCACGAGAGCTTGCCAGGGTGTTGAGATTGTCCTGAGAATGAATTTCATTCTTATTTCACCCATATCTTTGGTCCTCAAAGTGCTGCACCAATGAACCCAATCTTTCTCTGTGCCTAAACATCCAACCTTTAAAATTAGGTGTAAAAGTACTTTTCACAGGGGGAATGCGATGACAAATTAATGTTGAGACTACTGGCTATTCTGGTAACAGGGGGGCAATTTAAATACCCCAAATTAGCAGATATTCAAATGTTTAAAATTAATGTCTGGATTTTAGCAGACAAAACCCTATAAATAATTCTGGTAAGTGCAAAGAAACCAAGGTAAACTATATGTTGTGACTGTCTGTCATTGGTAGAACTGAAGCCTTGGAGATTTATTCTGGAAGAAGATTGCTTAGCAGCAGGAGAGGGAAAGGAAGTACGATAGCAGGCTGTGTTAGCAGAGAGAGAACGGAAATAAAAATGTGAAGTTGTGATTACATAAACTGCTTGTTATACTCCATGGGATTATTTTATAAACCACTAGCCTTCATACCACAAGTAGGTATTTACGGACCATGAAAGCTGAGAAGTTTTCAGCAGGTTTGGCATATTTAAAAGACAAAGAATGTTTAAGGGACTGGGATTTAGTTTCATTGGGAAAGATAAGGCCTTGGAGGTGAAAATAGACTTTTTAAATGCAAGAGGGACTGATAACCTTGATAGAGAAAGTATGAAACTGGAGGCCATCTAAGTAAATGAATCCTAACCAAAGAGAAAACTCTTCAGAATTTGCGTAGCACTTAATTGAGACTTCCTATTGTCTTTTAAAATGTAGTTCATTATTATATGAATCAATCAGTGAGGATTTGTTTGTATACTTAGGCCCTTTTCAAACAGGTCGGCAGTGCAAGGGGGATGGGTGGGCAGTGCGTTCCCATGGATTGCCACCTACCTCCACCCACCAAGCATCAGGCATTGGCGTCCATTGCTTTGAGCGTGGGAGGTGGGTGGAACGCGGGAGCATGAATACACGGGCATGCTCCCGTGGGCATTCACCCATCCCCCCTGCATCCACTGTGGCCTTCACACAGGTGCCTCACCCCACCTGCACATGTATGTGAGAGGGGTCTCCATGTGAAAATTGCCATACACATATCTCATGACTTATATGAACCACTAAGAATGGTGTTCTGGTGTAACACCAAACTGTTTTGTGAAAAACAGGAATTTTCAAAAATAGTTTTGTTGTATAAAATTCATCTGAACTCCTGGCTCGGTTCCCATAGTTCCTTCATTAGAATCAGTAGGCCTGAAATGAGAGCTAGTGCTCTCATTCCATCAGGAAATACCAAACTTTCTAGAGAGGATTGGAGGTTTGTTTTTTCTTTTATTGTTTTATGGATTTTTAAAATATGCTTTCATTTGTGTTTTACATGTTTGTAAGAGGCCCTGAGCCTTTTTGGGAAGGGCAGGATAGAAGTTTAAATATATAAATAAATAAATAAATAATGAAGGACTGTGTGGAACTTTACATTGGGTGATTTCAGACGTGAAATCATCACGTCCAACCATGGTCTGGGATATGTTCTGGATCCCAGACAGGAATCAGGCTGGCCATCCTTCAGACGTGGTGGCCTAATTCCGACTGGGGATTGGGGAGGGGTGGGACTGAGCGGCACAACGTGTGGGCACTCCCCCGGCCACCTGTCCTCCTGCAGATGGGCGGGCGCAGTGGCCAATCCTGCCGTTGTGCTTGATCCCGTCCCGGGGTCTGGACCATGATCTGGAATCAGCGGAGGTAACAGACGTTACCTTCCACTGATTCTGGGCCATGGTCCAGCTAACCATGCTTTCGACGGTCAGAGGTCCAAAAGCGTAGTCAAAGAGATTCCTGCCAGGGGTTCACTGGGGTGAACATCTGGCTGGAATCTCTTTGAGAGCGATCAGATGTTACAGTACCACGGCCACCACAGGGGGTTCACTGTGGTTGACCATGGTATCGTAACATCTGAAATTACCCATTGACTCCCTCATTTTCAGCACCCAAATTTTGGCAGATTTATAAGACTTTGTGTCTGAGAGTGAACCTGGCATAAAGTCACGGCACAACAGATCAGGAGTACACTACACACCAACCAGACTCTTTGGGTGAAAACAGACATGGCAGTAGTCCATATTGGCCCCCTTTGACATGGGACTAGCCTGCACATTTGTTCCGTCCCCACCAGATGTTGGCCCACATCTGCCCCAGGGCAGGTGGCTGGCTGCCAAAGTTTGCAACCTCCATAGGTTGCATATCCTAGAGACATATCCTGGACCAAACACCAACCACCCTGGCCATTCCAGGTCAATGCAGGCCCACACATCTGATATTTATTTATTTAAACTTAGATACCACCCTTCCCAGAGGCTCAGGGCAGCTTGCAAATAATAAAAAACATGAAAATAAATAAAAATAAAAACCAAAAACCCCTAACCCCCCAACTCTACTAACCTAAACAATACCATCACCCACTTCCCAAACTATCCCAATCCCCTATCTCTGCCCACCAAATGCCTTTTCAAATACAATGGTCTTGCACCACCTCCAGAAGACATATTCAGCCAAGTGGAATGGCTGATGGTGGCTGGAGCTCCTCTAAAAACCCCCATCAGCCATTCAGCTGGGCCAGGTTAAGCACACTCCTCCAGGCCCCATGATCAGCTGTTTTATGAGTGCATCCAGCCCACCAAACAGCTGATGAGGTGTTCCTGAGGGAAGCATCAGCTGGCCTTGCAAAGGGACAGCAAGCTGTCCTTGGCTGCTGCTGAGGGGCTAAGCATTGCTGTCACTCTGAAAGTCACCCCCTCCAGTGCCTCCCAGCTGAGAAATGCTGGAGAGGGAGGAGCGGCTATTCAAAGTGACAACCACATGACCTGTGCCACTAGCATGGGGCCAGCTCACTGTCACTCTGAAAGTCTAGGAGTTGCTTGGCCTTGGGTGCCACTCAGACTTTCCGAGTGACAGCAAGCTGGTCCCGCAGCAGCATCCCAGGCCAGATGGCTGTCACTTTGAATGGCCACTCTTCATATCCAGTGTCTCCCAGATGGGAGGGCGGGGAGATGGAGAGGGGCAATCAGCTCCCAAACTTTCAGAGTGACAGTAAACTGGCCCCATGGTAATAGCTAAGATGAGCTGGCTGTTCCTTAAATGGCCAGTTGGTGCTTCCCTCAGGAACACCCCGTCAGCTGTTTGGCAGGTCCAGTGTGTTCACCAAACAGCTGATGAGGGATTCAGGAGCACCCTTCGCCAGTAGCTGTTTGGCAGCTGGATGCATGCACCAAACACCTCATGGGAGGTCCCAGGAGTACCCCCCATCATCTGTTTGGTTGGACAGGTGTGTGCACTAAACAGATCATGGACGCCCCAGGAGTGCTCCCACCAGTTGTTTGGTAGACAAGGTGCATGCACCAAACAGCTCATGAAGGCCCCCCCAGGAGATTCCCCCCCCCATCAGCTGTTTGGCTGCAGCTCTTTCCAGGCCTGATGCGGCTGCGCTGGATTAGCCCAGGAATCCTGGCTCATGTGGACAGTTCCTCAGGCTGCCCTGTGAAAGAATCTTTGACGGCACTGCCTTGCCCGGGTTAAGGGATGCTCATATGAACAGCCCTCCCCGGCATCCCAAGGAGTGATGACTGCAGTGGCTCACACCACGTCACATTTGTTTCCACCCTCGTTTCAGTGCAAGGCTCAATAAGACTCCTGAGTAGAGGAAGTTCACACAAAATGTAAACATTATCCTGGACAGCTGAGGAGTCAGGAACTGGCTTCTTGGTAATCAGGAAGGCCCAACACACAAGGTAACATGTTCATTGAGCAAATCTTGCCAGCAGCCTTTGTTTATGATGCTTCTATGGAGCATAGACTGGAACTGAAAGCTGTCATTGCAGATCCCATAAGAAATGGAAAGTCAACCGAAGTAAATCATTCAAGTGCCATTTTTGCTTCTGAAATTCTAGTCCATAAATTACATTTAACAAATACTAAATGACCTATTTAAATTATTTTAAACTTATTTTTAATATACAATTATGTGGGAAAAAAACCTAAAGGTTTTTTTTTTAAATGTTAAAGACAAAACTGATTCCAAAACAAAAAAACTTTTCCTTTTCAAAACCATTTCACAAAATACATTTCCCCTAACTTAAACTAAAAAAAAAAAAAAAAAAAAAAAAAAAAAAAAAAAAACATTTAACAACATACATTACAACAAAAA
>QEPC01006176.1:1029564-1040199 GCA_003113815.1 Sphenodon punctatus
TTTCCTTTTCAAAACCATTTCACAAAATACATTTTCCCCTAACTCCAAAAAAAAGAGACAAATAATGACAATTCAATTAAAAAACATTTAACAACATACATTACAACAAAAAAGCATGGCCAGATTTTCTATCTATATTCCATAATTTACCATCAACATGAACGGAAGATATGTACTTAATTTATTGCCATACATACTTACTCATTACTTTTTACCACTAACTAAACTTATCACATTGTTTCTTTAAAGGACATTTATTTATTATCCTAAGTGACCTACAAACATTTTTTTCAAACTGCCTTAACTCTGTCTTTTTGCGCAGAATTACATTGCATACAGCTGATTCTCTAAAGGGTGAAAACAGATATGACGCTAACTACCCTTTAACCACCCTTGGTGGTCATTTATGCATGGGTATTTTCAGACGTTATGAGACTACGCTCAACCACAGTCAATACCCTGTGGTGGGGAATGGGCTCGTAACATCTGTTGGGGAACCGGAAGTTCCCCCCCAGATGTTAGCCATGGTCAATCGCGGTGGGGAATTACATTCACCACGTGATTGGCGGGACCAGCGGGGTCGGCACTGATCACGTAGTGAACGCGATTCCCTGCCGCAATGAAGGGGCCCGTCTCATCTCGACAGCAACCATGGCCCGGAATCCCCGGCAGGATTCCAGGCCATGGTCAATTTGGGTGGGCGCTGCGGCTGCATTAGCTGTGGCACCCACCCATCTCCCCAGAGGGCTGGCGGCATGGGAGTGTGGGGGGGCCATGCGGCTGCACGTTGCACCGCACAGCCCTGCCCCCTCCTCGATTCCCCACCGGAATCAGCCGGCACATCTGTTGGACGTGACGGGCTGATTCCGGCGGGGAATCAGAAGGGTGATTCCGGGACGGGACGAATGCCGCCCCGGCTTGTCTGAAATCACCCCATGTTTCAGGGCTGCATAGGGCACCAATACAGCCCTGCAACATGCATAAATAACCACCAAGGGTGGTTAAACGGTGGTTAGTGTCACGTCTGTTTTCACCCAAAGTTGTCTGCAATGACATTGTCAACATCTCTTTGTATAAAGCGTATACAATTTCTATACATGAGTATAGAAAAAGTTTCAAAAAATCTTTGTGACCAACTTACTCCATACGGCGTGAATGACTAAAAGTCACACAACGTTCCATATGGAGCGAATAAATAAAAGGCATGCAACTTTTCATACCACTGCGCATGTGTGGGCCAGCAGAACTGATTTTTAAATGTTTAATAATTTTGTTTTCACTACACCAAGCACTATAATGTTACAGTGTCACTTGGTGGCCATCTCACACTCCAAGACTATAAAGTCTGGGGGCTCAACTCATTCTGGGGGGAGTAGATATGAGTCCTTCAAATTCCTCCCCATGGAGTGAATTAACAAAAGCCACGCAACTTTCCATACAGAGTGAATTATTAAAAGCCAAACAACTTTTCATACAGAGTGAATAAACAAAAGTCACACAACTTTCCATTCAGAGTGAATAAATAAAAGTAATGCAACTTTCCATACCACTGCACATGCGCCAGCCAGTAGAACGGAGTTTTTAATATTTAATGACTAAATTTTCACTGCACCAAGCACTATCATCTTACAGTGGCACTTCGTTGCCATCTCACATGCCTCTTGCTGGTACTTCTGAGACAAGAGGTAATTGATATGAAACTGACTAGAGCATGAAGTCTTTGTAAGAGAGCTGGCTCCTGATAAAGTTATGTGATTTTAAAAATTAAAGTCATGTAACTTTCCTTATGCTGTCTTTTCTAATACCACAAATGGTGGTCAGCAGCTGCTCAACTGCACATGTGCCAGTCAGCAGAACTGATTATTAAATGTTTAATAACTCATTTTTGGCTTCACCAATCATTATCACACTACACCAGCACTTGTTCTAGATCTCAAGCTCCAAGACTGTGAAATCTGGGGGTTCAACTTGAAAAGCAATGAAAGGGGTTCAGCTGCTTTTCTGCACCCTGGTGAAGCAGGTTCCTGTCTAAAAGGGTTTCAGCTGCTTTTCTGCACCCTGGTGAAGCAGGGTCCCTTTCAATTTCCAGGATCAAGTGGAAATACTACTGTGTTTGAGAGGGTGGGGAATTACTCCTCTTTCTATTTCTAGTAATGACTCTTTTGTTCAATCAAATAGACCTTTTATTCAATGATAGCAACACAATTTAACATACCAATTATAAATGAAGCATTTGCACCTTTAACATATGATCCATCACCTACCCTGACTACTTCAAATACATGCAAAGCATATATTCTTACGTGATCAGAGGTCAATGGTCTGGTTCCAGAAGGAGGGCAGGCAGGAGGCCCAACAGCTTTTAGAGAGAGAGCCTAGTTGTGGAGCAAGTTGCAGGACTTCCTAGGGAGAAGTCCCAAAGGGGGACCAATCATTGAGCCTACCGGCACCCTGATAAGGGCTAGCGGACAAGTACCATGAAAGGCAACTTCTCTGTCTAAAGCTAGCCTTTTTATCCAGTGACTGCCTTATGATTATCCCGAGTGCGGAGTTGTCAGTGCTAAGCCTGTGGAGTACTCCCATTGGCTGCTCAGATCTGGGGTACCTTCTGCTTAGTCATTGTCTTGGGGGTTTGCCCTGACCAATAGGGTCCTATCCCTCCTCCCTCCGGAGGGAGAGCCTGACTCCCTGGCCCTGAGCACCCCACAACCCCCTTGGAGGCGCCTTATAGTCTGACCAAGTCATCTTTCTCTCTCTGGTAACGTTTGATTCTGTTATCAACCTCTGACCTTCCCAATGTTCCGGTGAATTATAAACTATCAATTTTTGCTTGGGAAGACAAGGTCTCTGCTTTCTCTCAGGCACCTAATAGACAGGAATATTGCCTCCTTCACACCAACTCACATAATTTACTTCCTCTTGACCATTTGACCGTTTACTCCTAGCACATTTTGTTCCTTATCTAGATCAATGAATCAATGCATCTGCTAACTAATGTCTTAATTAACTTATAGCATTCTACATATTCTTAACATTCTACATATTCTTAACTAAAAACACAATGGCTTACACAAAAGTTTCATTCAGTTACAGTATCATAAATGTAAGTCCAGCATGCTTTGGCTACATTTCAGCATAGAGTGAGTTACAATAGCATTCAATGTCTGTCCTGGCATACTTGTGTCAAAAGAAGCACAATGCTTTGGTTACATTGTAGCAAGGAAATTGTTAGGCCTATGCCAATTCACAACAAACTCATCAGGGGTGAGGAGATATCAGTGATTCAAAATAGTCAGGACTCTGTGCATTTTGACCACAACCAATTAACATTTAAACAGTTATAAATTTTGATTTTCTCGAACAATCTTCTTCAAAATTTGCACATATGATGGTCCCCACAAATAAAAGCTATTAATACATTTTCACAACTGTAGCTCAAGCAGTTTCTACAAAATTGGGGCTTCAGCTATCCCTGTTTATAATGGACAGTCGTTCTGCCTTTAAGTTTCTTGCAGCTATCACTGGGAAAAAAAAAAAATTGTGTTCCAGTTTCCATTCCTTCAGCTCCTTCAGGCCCAGAGAATGTATGTAATGACCAGAGCTTGAGCAGCATGATCAGGACCGCAGTAAGTGATGTCAGGAAAGGAGCAGGACATGACGGTGTCTGGGTAGGGGCAGGAGAATAGGTCTTTTTTTAGGGCAGAGTCAATGGGGGCAATTGCACCTGGCCTCACACATGGAGGGGGGCCACATCAACAATGACATTGCCACAGGAATGGGGGGGTGGGCGTCAAATGAACAGTTTACCCCTGGCCTCTCAGAGTCTTAAAAAGGCACTGCAGGGGGGTAATACCAGACACAAAGTTCAATCACACACACACACACACACACACACACACACACACACACACACACACACACACACACACACACACACACACAAAGAGAGGGGGGATTACACCAACCAAGGGCAATCCAGGGGGTAGTATCAAAGTCTGAAGTCCAAGGTCTTAGTTGAGAGGTTGGTCCCAGGTGGAAATGGTTTCAGGAGGATGTGAAAGAAGGTATGAGGCAGGAACAGGGTGCTAGTGGTAGAACAACAACTGATACTGGAGTCTGGAGCAAGGTTACAGAACAATGGATACACTGGAGGGAACCAAAAAAGAACTGAGCAGGAGTTTGAAGTTTATATTTGTCCGTAGACAATCATGGCAGAGGTCATGACAATGAGGCACTGCTAATGGATAGGTTGGTGATTGCAAACAGTGTGACATACACTGTTCCCTGGACATCCCTCTGAGCAGAGTCATCAACATCCCTGAGGCCAGCAGATCAAAGTTTGAGTCCTCAGGGGGTTTTGTGTGTTTGCCTCTGTGACTCTATATTCTTCAGTTTGTTTCCTGGTTAACTCTTTTTAATTCAGTGTCTCAATACACTCTCTTTGTGAGAAGACAAAAACTAAATTAAATCAAGTCACAAACCAACCATAAGCTAAGATGTGTGTTTGTAAAACAAGCCTTCATCTACATTATTTTGACAGTGGTGTATGAGATTTGTAGTTAGCTATATCAATCAAATTCTGTTACCAAGTTAGGTAATTTTTGGAGGGATATGGCTGTAATTTCACTCTCTCCTACTTAGATTGTCTTTAAAAAAACAACAGCAGAAGTTTACAATCTGTTGCTTTGTTTTGTTAACTAGACATTTAATTAGATTAAATATTAATGTTTCCTTTTCCCACTTGAAGAAAGATTTTCTTGTATCTTACTACAGGAGATGTATGTATAGGCTACTATGTTATTTTTTAACAGAATGGCTTCGGAAGTGATTTACCCTGGCTTGGTACCATCAAGGGATAAATTGACAGGAGAATGGGAATTTTGGTTTTTTGGTTTTTTTTAAAGGAATTGTACTATATTTTTTGTTTTTAATTCTGTAAACTGCCCTTCCCTGAAGGGCAGGTTCAAAATTTAAATAAACAAACAAATACAGTTCATCCCGCCACCCCTCTGAATTTAAGCTCATTTATTCTATTTCATAAGGCTGGTTTCAGATAAAGAAGCTACAACAATGGCTTCTTGCCCATTTTACTTGGAGCAGCAATTCTCCCTACGGCAAATCTCCTGGCTGGAAAGCTTACGTTTAACTCTGCATGTGGGCATGGGGTTAAAGGTATCATCAGCTGGGTCCTGTGGATTTTTCTTTAGGAATGACATGGCTTGAAATCCAGACCCATCATTTGCAAGAAAAAAAGCTGCAGAAACTGGCTGATCATGGTTTGAACTCCATGCTCACATGCAGAGTTAAATGTAAGATTCTGAGCTGGGAGATTTGCCGTGGGGAAAATTGTAACAGCCTGGGCCCCGCCTACCTATGGGACCACCTCAACCCTCATGTCCTGGATCGCCCCTGCAGTCGATGTGGAGCGCCCTTAGAAATCCTCCAGGTGTCCCTGGTCGCAATGTTTTAGAGGGTGTTCTTGGTGGCCGCACCACAGCTATGGAACTCCCAGGCCTTCTGAGATGGGGAGAGGAGGGTGGGTTAAATTTTTATGGGGGGGAGTTTTAAAAATTGTTTAAGAACGTTGGAATTTTAGATTTTATTGTAGTTTTATAATGTTCAAGATTGTTTTTATTTTTTGTTGGAAGCTGCCCCGAGATGCCATTGGCATAAGGGGGAGGCATATAAATGTAATAAAATAAATAAATAAAAATAAAAATAAAACTCTCTCCTGGTGAAGGTTTCCTCTTCCCAGACCTCCCTTCCTTACATAGACAGTGCAAAACCTGACTGTTTCACAGGTATTTACTGAGGGGGACAGGTAGTGGTATGGGTTTTGTGGTGGGTATTTATTGACCTAATCTGTTTTTGAGATTTTATAAGTGATATTTTATATTTTTGTATTTCTGTTTTTATCTTTATTGTTAGCTTTCCTGAAAGCTGCCATTGGGCAGGAGGGGGTGGGTTATAAGTTTTGATATAAATAAATAAATAAACTACCTTTTCTGCAGTATTTGTTGTAAACAATGTCTCAGAGAAAATTTGTAGGCTGAATATTACAAATTCATTTTTGTCAGTCTATGAAAAGAACAGCAAAATTGGAGAAATGTATTATTGCAGTCCTATGTAATTTATATGTAAAAATGAATTAGGATAAATTGAAATTGTACAGCAAACTTTTTAATCATTTGTTGAAAGTTATCAGTCGGATCCATTCATCACTTTAGGCACATGGCATTGTTAGTTCTGTTCCTTTGATTGATTAAATCTATTCTACAAAGGGTATTTTCAGACATGACAGGGCTCAATTCGCCCCGCCATGGAAACACCCTAATGATTCCCCACCAGGGCCAACACATAACCGCCAACAGACGTGTTGGCCGCTCCCGGCACAGCCCCATGTTCCCCCAGAAACCCGCCCTCCCTGAGACAGGTGGGCGCTGTGGCCAATATGGACGCTGCACCCGCCCGCCCCCGGGAAATTGACCACGGCCCGGAATCGGCAGCAAGCACGGCCGCCGATTCCGGGCCATGGTCAGCAGCCAGACATTACGTTGACACGCTTAACCAGAGGGAATTCCCCATGGTTGGGCATGTCAACATCACGTCTGTTCAGTGTTACGCCAGGTGGTCACCCCCGTGAATCATGGGGGGCGTGTTGATCACATTCAACACGCAAACAGAGATATTCTGGGCAGGACCTCCATTTGCGTGTTGAATGTGATCCCACCCCCCGGTGATTCATGGAGGTGAACATCTGGTGTGGAACTTCCGTTCCCCCCAACAGACGTTATGGGATCACGTTCACCATGTGGGGATTCACCGTGGTTGAGCGTGATCTCGTAACATCTGAAAATACCCAAAGTTAGACGCATCAGAGGAAGCCATTTTGGTTCATTTTCCCCAAAGACAGTGGCTGTATTTTGTGTTGCCTGAGATAGCTAGGGGGAAAAAATTGCCATAAGAAGCAGTAGTGCAGTTCCGTCTGCTTCTTGTTGTAATGAACGTGGGACAAGAATTTAGATACTGCCATTAAGTGCAGTCAATTCTCCACTACAAGCAATTTCCTAATGCAAAGAGTAGTTCTTCTTGACATTTACTTGAAGATATCCTTCTCTGCCAAAGATCCTGAATGGTTTGTAGGACAGTAGCTATTTATTACAGGTTAAAAAAAAAAAGGTATTAAAAGGTTACATGGTGGGATACTGATGTAAAACAGTGTTTCTTAGGAGTTTTCATGGTTTAAATACTTTCACCCTTGCTCCAGCTGCCAAAAATATCAATTTGAAGATGCATCTTCCCTTGACTCCTCCTCCTGCTGTAAGCCAGCTGGATCTTTGTGGATGGGAGACTCGTGCACTGGTTTTGCAAGAATAACGGCAGTTTTGAGTGACAAAACCTGTCACCCTAGGACCAGAGAAGGAGTTCACGACTGACTATAAATAAAAAGGAAAAGCATCACAAAATATTTTCCACAAATTCTTTCTGGCCTGGATATGTTGATTCTTCAGCAAGGTTTTCATTTACAATGGGCATCAAACCAGAAAAACAAAACTCTCTCTAATCTTTTTCTTCTTGGGATTCACAAATGAGATAAATAAATCAGCTGAATTGCAACATCTGCTAATGGATGGATTTGATATGGCCAAACATTGAAAAAATGCAGACAGCAAGGAAAGATAGTTTGGCAAATTGTTTTTAAAAACTGTCTTGGTGTGTGGTGCATTAAACATTGGTGTTTACACTGAATGCCAACGTATGTTCGGGAGTAGGGGATGGGAGACTTCAATTAGGACTGAAACTTGGCTCAATTTTCTCACCGGTTCTCAACGAGAAGGGATGGGTTCCTGTCTCGCCTCGAGTAGAGATGAGAAACCCCCCTCTTCTCACTGAGAGCTGGTGAGAATTCGAGGGGGCAGAGTAGGGGTTTCAGGCTGGGGGGATGGCATGTGGGCCAGAGACTAGCAGGGGTCAGGGGCAAAAACAAACCCCGAGTACGTCCGACACCACCAACCCCTGGCATCCCTACCTGAGGGGGGAGTGAATGTTCAGGCGGGGATAAGATCAGGGGTTTGGGGTCCTAGTGGGGCAAGGTCAGGGATATACTTAACATCTGGGGGGTCCTGAATCCCCCCACAGGTGTTCTGTGCCATGCGGGGCCCCTTCCTGGGTCTTCAGTTTAAAAGACCCCCCCCACACACACAGCTGTAGCATGCTCCGAGCACTGCTCGGCTCTGCGTGCCTTTTTCAAAGGTGGCAGCCGCAGAGCTGAGCAGTTCTTCTGAGCATGCTCAGCCTGACATGCCCTCTTCAAAGATGACGGCCGCCTCTGTCCCATCCTAAACTTTCCCTTCCCCCCAGACGGAGAGGCTAGGCAGGGGCCAGAGTTACTCAGGGGGTTTCTCTTTGCCCCCTGCTCACCTCCGGCCCCCGTGCAGCCCCTCCTCACATGCGACACCCCCTTTGAGTAATTCGCGAGCACTTGGGGGGGTGAGAACACCTGAGCTCTCACCTCATCTCAAGTGTCACAATTTTTTTGTGAGAATTCCCCCACACACACTTGTTTCAGCTCTAGCTTCAATATTTTTTTTAAAATAGCATTAAATTATATGGTTGAAATATAAAGAAATATAAAACTGAACACCCTTCCCAAAGCCAATGGATTCAGAATTTATTTCTATTATTAAACATACATCAGTGTATTGCCATGCACTGAATCTCTGTGCCCACAAAAAGATTACTATCTATTTTGCATGGTGACTCAAATATTCTTGTGAAGTACTTTAGCACTTCTACCTGCATGTGTTCATATGTATACTAAACAACCTAACCAAAGGCTAGGTTACAATACTCTTACACTGTTTACTGTACTGTTTACACTGTTGGTACAGTATTTCCATTGTAGCCAAGTTTGGAGTGAGGTAGGGATGGGCGAACAGATTGCAGTTTGGGTTCGACTGTTCAGCTCAGCTGTGTTCGGTTTGGCCGTTTGGTTCGGCCATTCGGTTTGTTCGCCGGGTTTGGATTTGGCTGTTTAGAAAAAATTATCACGAGAGCACGTGAAGCCGTAATCGCGCCAGAAACCAGAAATTTGAGTGCGTGCAGAGCTGTGCGGCGAGTGATTGTGTGTTTGCCAGGGGGCTGTTCAGTTTGTGTGTTTTGGCTGTGTTTGGGTTGGGTTTGACTGTGTTGCTGTTGTGGTTGGTGTGTGTTGTAGGTGACTGTTTTGGCTGTGTGTGATTGTTTTAAAAAAAATGAAGAAGGCTGCAGTGCAGCCAATGCTTATTCAGTGGCTGGGGACCAACTTGCTGCTGGAGGAGGAGGAGGTGGTGGTGGTGGTGGTCGCTGGCACTGCCCCTACTACACCTCCGGTGGTGATGTCCAGCTCCTCAGCTGAGGAGCAAGCGGTGGGCTCAGGAGGTGCTGCCAGGTTTGTAAACTTTTTTTTAAATTTGAGGACAAGGAAGGCTCTATCCATTAGAGCGAGCTCAATGGCGTGCGGGTGGGTGCGTGGGTGGGTGGTGGGCATCAGTTAGGCACAAACAGTGGGCATCAACGGGTGGCAGCAGATGTCTGCCACAGAGAGAGAGGGTACTGTAGTGTGGCATGAGCAGCACCCCCACCCAAACATGTGCCAGGCTAGCAAGGGTCTCCACTCTCCAGTTGCCATCCCATTCCCTACGCACCCCCAAATAAGGGCAGGATTTGCATGTGCCAGCCAGGGCCTTTCTAGTTGCAATCCCTAGCATCCCCTCGCACCCCAAGGAGAACAGGATTTGCATGTGCCAGCCAGGCACTTCCTGGTTGCAATCCCTAGCATCCCCGGGGAGGGCAGGATTTTCAAGTGCCAGCCAGAGTCTACCAAGCACCCCAGGGAGCGCAGGATTTGCACGTGCCAGCCAGGGGCTTTCTAGTTGCAATCCCTAGCATCCCCTAGCCCCCCCAGGAGGGCAGGATTTGCACGTGCTTTCTAGTTGCAATCCCTAGCACCCCAAGGAGGGAGGACTAGAGGCATCATCATCATAAATGCATGATATTACTTTGGTGTTCTTAATGTGTTCCCATTTCAGAGAGGAATCGGATGCCAGCCCCAGCACTGCTGCTGCTGCCAGGACCAGGCCAAGGAGGAGGACCCCTAGGCAGAGGTTGCCACTGCCAGTGACACCCCCAGACATTCAGCACTGGAAGTCAGATGTCTGGAGGTTTTTTGACAAGGGCGACAAACGCCACGTGCAAGGTATGGCACAGGGACTGCAACAACAGGGAATTAATTGCCCTATCACCTGACCTGTTAGGAACGGAAGTCCCCTGCAGAGAGAGACTGGCCACTCAGTCCACCCACTTGTGGATACAGAACACAGGCAGGGCTTGACAGACCATTGGTCTGACACAGTATGGCACTTCGAATGTTCTTATCTTTTTCTGCTCTTTTTAGATCTGCCATAAAAGAGTCCTCCAGCAGAGGGAGGGGACCACATCAGGGCTGATCAGCCACATTAAGCGCACCCATGGCCTGAGAGTGAGGCAGCAGATGCAGGAGTCTGGTGTGGCCGTGTCTGTGGTCGTGGAGCCTCAGCGCCAGAAGAAGAGGGGGAAGGCAACCTACAAACGAAGGCATGTACGCCCCCCCCCCCC
>QEPC01006176.1:1047200-1058589 GCA_003113815.1 Sphenodon punctatus
TGCCACTGCCAAGCACTGCCTCTGGGTCCTGCCACCAGTGTGCAGTTACTGCCAGACAGGTAGGCGTGCTGGGTATTTCTGGCAACCACAGGTCGGTGGTGAAGTGGATCGTGCCCCCCCCCCATCCCTGCCAGCAGCTCCCTCACCTGCTCCTTCAAAGCCCTGTAGAGCTGTGGCACCACGGTCTGACTCAGGGTGAAGCGGGAAGGCATCTTAAAATTGGGGGCCAGGAACCCAATCAGCCACTGGAAGCCCTTATCCTCCACAATTGACAGGGGCTGCCCATCCAGGGCAATCATTTCTGCCAACAGGCGCTTGGCTTTCCCTTGGAAGCCAGTGCCACGGCGCCATGACGATGGCCTGGTCAGATCCCCCCACCCCATGTCCTCCATGGTGGACTGACGGTGCTGCTGGGGAGGCTCCTGCTGCTGTTCTGCCCCCATTCTGCTCCTGCTGCTAGAGGCAACAGCACTTGGTGCAGGCTGCAGGGCTGCTGAAGGAGCTGGGCCATGGCCGCTGCAGTCGGGAACCCGCTGGCATCCACTTCCTCTGCCTTCCCACTGAGCAACAGAGCACTGTGGCATGCCTTGAGGTGCCTCGCCATTGCAGTTGTGCCAATGTTGGTGAGCACCTGCCCACACTTCACCACCTTATTTCATAGCATACACTGCACCTCTCTGGATCATCTGCCCGCACCTGGTTAAAATGATCCCAGCCTGAGGATTCCCCCCCCCCCTGCCTTCTTGCCCGCCCCGGGGGATGCACTGCTGCAAGCACTGCTGGGAGGGGGAGACGCTCGTGGCACTGGTGACGCAGCTCTGGGAGGGGGGTCAGACATCGCCTCAGCTACAGACATCTCCTCCTCTGCGACACTAGTGTCTGCCTCTGACTCGCTGTCCGTGATCACAGTGATGTCCCATGAAGGGGAATACTGGGACCCTGAGACTAGACTGCCCATGCTCACCATGCTTCTGGCACTCTCCCTGTGCCTCCCTCTGTAGCTGGTAGTGCTGGAGCTGCTGCTGCTCCTCCTCTCCCTATTGACATTGCCCGAGGATCGGGCCCTGCCTCTAGCAGGTGGGGTGGGATCCACCAGCTCTGGACTGCTGGGGATTGCCTAGACAGTGGGGGACATTGGTGGCCATGGAGGAACATCGGAAGCAGCACCAGCACCTGCTCCAGCACCACCACAGCAGAGACAAACGCAGCCTCAAGTCCTGCAGGCCTTCCAGTGCCCTGCATGGCAGTGGAGGAGGGCACTGCCAGGAGGTGATGCTAAGCCACTGAAGCCTGTTGCCCTAAAGCAGACCTGCAGAGTTTGGGGGGTGGGGAATGTGCTCTGTCTCTGGCTACTGCTGCTGCCTGCTGCCGCTTCCCTGACACGGCCCCTCCCACCTCTGGCATGTGCCCCATTGCCTCCCCTATGGGCAGCAGACCGGCCTCTCCTTCCCTTCTCCATTTCTCCCTCCAAAATAATGTTTTAATTTTTATATTGTTTTTTATTTTGTTTTTTTATTTAATTTTTTTTCTAATAATATATCTATCTATCTACACAAAATCTAACTATTAACCATTCTAAATGCTATGAACTATATGGATTCTAATAAGTACACAGGTCTACTCCTACAAAAACTAAAACTAAATCACTAAGCAAAGCTATCTCTGTCACTAAGCTAACTCCTACAACTGTCTACTATCTCTAACCTATCTATCTATATATGGGATGGGGGGAATCATAAACAACACAAGGATGGGTACAAAACTGAAATGAAACCTAAATCAATCTAATAATTCTTCCTACTCTAAATGAAAACACAGGGGAAGGAAAGGGAATCAGGGGTGGAATATATGGGAGAGGGAAAAGATTGAATGGAGGGGGGAGGGAGGAAGGAAGATTGAACGCAGTGAACACACGGAGGGGTAAAACAAAAAATTAACACTAACCTATGTAAGCTAAGCTAAATAAATGAATGAGAATATATGGGGGTACATGGGTTGGATGGGTGAAATGGGAGGAGGATGGTAGGAGCTGGGAAATGCTGGGAGAGGGAGCCTTCTGAAACGCCTGCTGTTCAGGAACAGTGTCTAGCTCAGAAGGTGCTGGGAAAAGGGGAGACAGACAGTTTTGTTTCTGGCTGTGACTGCCTCACCTTAAGCCCCATTGGCTCCATGCAGCCTAGTCCGTGGCCAATCGTAGACTGCGAAGCCAGTGGTCTGAGGCGCAAAGGGATCGTGATTGGGCAGGCTGGCTGCTACTCCAAGCCAGTCTCCACCCTCCAACCCTGGTGCCTGGAAGTCTGCTCCTCAGCTGAGTCAGCTGACTCCCCCCCCATCCCTGCCACATTTGGCCTTCCAGTGACCTGACACTGACACCACGTTTTAGCCACCCGAACTCACCCGAACACGATCTGAACTGACCAAATTGTTCGGTCATTTCAACGTTCGGAATTGAGTTTGGTTCAGTCTGTTCATGTTCTGTTTCGGTACCCTATGGAGACATAGGGTAATTTCAGACGTTACGATACCACAGTCAACCACACTGAACCCCGCATGGTGGCCGTGGTACCGTAACGTCTGTTGTGCCCAAAAGCGTGGTCAAAGAGATTCCCTCCAGGGGTGAACATATGGGGAAAATCTCTTTTGGGCCCAACAGACGTTACTGTACCGCGGTCACCACGGGGGGTTCTCCGTGGTTGACTGTGGTATCGTAATGTCTGAAATTACCGTATGGGTGAAAACAGACACGACACTAACCACCCTTTAACCACCCTTGGAGGTTATCTGTGCTTGTTGCAGGACTGTATTGGTGCCCTATGCAGCCCTGCAACATGCATAAACAACCACCAAGGGTGGTTAAAGGGTGGTTAGCATCATGTCTGTTTTCACCCATTATCTCCATTTATTTAAACCTGCATAATTTTGGTGAAGGATATCAGGTCTAGGTTTTCTGATATAGCACAATCTCTCCATATGAAAGAAAATTATAAACAGTCACAGTTTCAAATTTCTGTTTGTTTTGCAGTATCTACTGCTTTTTGTGTTCCATTAGAACCAAATCAATCTTTATTAACATAGACAGTAGTAGGGATGTGCACAGGGTTATGTTTTGTACTTGTCTTTTTGTGTTTCCAATTTTTTTAAAAAATCTTGTCTTTCATAGAAATTTTCTGCACATAACATATGAAATGCACTTTACACATTAAATAATATATAATACATAATTGTATATAATCTTTAAACAAGTGTTTTTAAATAAAATGCTTTTCATTGGCAAATTAGCAGTTTCCCACGAATGTCAACTTTGAATTTGCATTCTCTGTGCTGTGTAATAATGTGTCTGCACATTAATTGGCCAGTTTTATTCTACAAATTGGACAAGGATGGTAGAGCCATCCCTCTGGCAGCAGACAGGCTGACAGTGGCTGAGGGAGTGACGCAGGCGAAGGGAGAAGCAGCAGGTGAAGCTGTGACATGGGCAGAGGGAGCGGCACTGTCTTGAGCTGCACAGTTTGAGGATTGTGGTGCTGGAGAAATTTTCAATTTACTGACCAAGTACCAGGGCATAAGTAGGTGGACTTGTAATCATCAGCAAATTTCAATGACAACTGTGTGGAAACTTCAATGGTGTCCCTGTTGCAGTCCCCCAGTCCCCTGGATCCCTATAATAATAATAAGAGTTTATTGCATGGCCAATGGCCTTTGCAAATATAAAAAAGAATAAAACATATAAAACAGGATCAACTTAATACCTTAGGGACCGCCTCGCCCTTCGCGCCCCAGAGCGGCTCCTGCGGTCTGCCGGGGGTGCCCTCTTGGAGGTCCCCAGTGTCAAGCAGGGGGCCACGATGGACCGAGCATTCTCTGTGGTGGGACCGCGGCTGTGGAACTCCCTTCCGGAGGAAGTTCGCCTGGCCCCAAGCCTTTTAACATTTCGGCGGAACTGTAAGACCTGGCTGTTTGCCCAGGCCTTTGGGAGGGAGGGTGGGGAGGGACGATTTTAGTCCCCCACCCATTTATTTATTATTTTATATGTCTAGCCCTGTTTTATATGTTATATTTTATATTTAATATTTGATGGTTTTAAAATGAATTTTAATGTTTTGATTGTTTTATTGTTGGAAGCCGCCCCGAGCTGCATTGCAGGAGGGGCGGGGTACAAATTTGGAAAAATAAAATAAAATAAATAAATAACTTTCTTACAATCACCAGATAACGTATCATCTCATTGTTAGCCGCCCCAAGCGGTTTTCAGGAGATGCGGGATATAAATTGATTAAATAAAAATACATAAATAAATATACAATTCTTGTAAAATTTCCCAAGACATAAATAACCCCAAACAGTTCAATTATCTACAGTCAAATTCATTGAGCAATAACAAACAATCAGGACATAAACAACCAATTAAATCCATACATAGGCAGGTGTACTTAACCTATGATTCAGAATCTATGCCCCATCCTGCCTTTGCTCCTGGAGAGATTTAAAAGTATGTACTTACCCTAAAAATTGGGCCACCTTCCCAGAGACTATACTGGAACGATCATCCAGTAAGAACTTAAGATAGAACTTACCAGGGAAGGGAGAATCAGTCCTCTACGGGCCTCGACAAAAAAAAGGACACTCCAGGATAAAGTGTTCCAGTGCCTCTACTCGGCCAGAGTGACACTGACATAATCATTGGGCTAATGGAATACCCTTATAGCGGCCCTCCACCACTGCCGAAGGGAAACAGTTGAGCCTTGCCAAAAGCATCAGCCTTCTGTTCTGTGGCCACAGGCCACCATCTAAATAAAAAGATGGGACTGGGGAGTCATTAGCCCAGTATAGATGCATGGCCTGGGACCTACATTCCTCAATTGCCGAACTCGTGTTCTGATGCTCAATATCCGCCAGTCTCCTTAAGGTTAATCTTTTTGCCACACTATAACCCCATGGGGAAAGGAGCTCAAGACTTAACCCCAAGGTATTTATCTTCTCCTTCACCTCCAATACCCAGAGATTCTGCGGCCTATCTTTAATTGCCAGTAGTGATAAAGGAGCAGCCAGGCTGAAATGCAGTCTGAGCCAGAAACCAATCGCTGTTGACCAAACCCTTTCTTGCATTGATTGAAGTCCGCATTCCATAGTAAGAGTCATACTACTGGCCCCAGGTGAGGCGGAGAGTAAGGCACGAATAAAACCTGTTTGCAATTTCCCCAAGTTTTTCAATTTCTCCAGTGTCCATAGTTGTGCCCCATATAGAAGAGAAGGAATACACTTTTGGTTAAAAATCCTAACTGCCGGTGCAATCATCTGGCCTCCTTGGGATCTAAAAAAGGACATTAGGACCTTCATATACTGTTTTGCCTTCGTCTGGGTAGCCTGCATTTGAAGCATTCAACCCCCGTTTGCCTGAAACAAGAGACCCAGATACTTATAGCTCTTAATTTGTAAAATCTCCCTCCCACCCATCCACCACTTATGCATTAGCTTCCTGCAAGAAAAAACAATCACTTTTGACTTCTTATAGTTCAGTTCTAAGGAATTCTCACTACAGTAATTCCCGAAGGCATCCAGGGAGCGCCTCAGTCCCACTTGAGAACGAGAGAGCAGCACTGTGTCGTCTGCATAAAGCAGACACATTATATTAGTGTCCCCTAGCTGAGGTGGGTGGCAAGCAAGAGAAGCAAGCACCTGTACCAAATCATTAAGATAAATGTTAAACAAAGTGGGTGCCCGGACACATCCTTGCCTGACACCCCGTTCGGTCTTAATGTTACCAGATAAGGTACCTTGCTAGTTGAGCCTAACCCTAATAGAAGTGTTACTGTATAGCCCCCAAATGAGGAGCAAGAGTCACCTATCTACTCCCCGAGCAGCCAATTTCTGCCAGAGAAGATCCCTGGAGATCAAATCAAAGGCCGTTCTGAGGTCTATAAAGGCCACATAGATCGCCTTCCGAGGACATGCGTATTTTTGGACCAAATGAGCAAGAATGAAACAATGGTCGTTAGTAGAGCATCCCTCCCTGAAACCAATCTGCTCCTTTACTATCATATCATGCTCTGCCATCCATCTTTTAAGTTTCCCCAGTAGAAATTTGGCATACAGCTTGCTAATAACTGATAGAAAACTAATTAGCCTGTAGTTACCCAGAATTGCAGGAAGGCCCTTTTTAAATATTGGAACAACATCAGCTTCCCCCCAGTCCGTAAGAACTTTACCTGTGGCGTTAATCAATATAAATAGAGATGCCAACACAGGGGCCCACCGATCGGCCTGAGCTTTAAGCAGCTCAACTGGCAAAAAATCAATTCCCTCTTTACCTCCTCTAAGGGTACCTATCAACTCCAATACCTCCTCAGTTGTCACTGGTTCCCATTGTGGAATAGCCTCAGTAGCCTCTGGAACGAAAGTTGGGGGGCCTGAGGCAGAATACAAAGATTAAAAATGGCCCACCCAAACCTCCTCCATAACCATCATCTTACCCAGATCAGACTTACTCACACTCGGGTCCCATTTAATTCCCCTTACCAACTTCCAGAATTTGAAAGAATTAGTATCCTTAGAGGCCCTGCCTAATTCCTCCCATACCATACTATAATGTTCCTCTCTTTTTGCCCTTAGCAAGTTCTTATCATCGTGCCTACCCTTTACCAATTTGGGCCATAGTTCCAGCCCATTACAAGTTCTAAATAGCCTATATAGGCGTCTTACCCTCGATCTAGCCACCCTACAGTCTTTATCAAACCACTGGGTATGTGGTCACCCCCCTCACGGGGGGAGCGGCCCCACTCCCCCTGAAAGCTAAAAAGGGGATGAGCCAATCCATCAAATGTTGGTAAGAAATCAGGAACTTTTGGGGAGAATGTGATCCCACCAAATTCTTAGCATGTTGCATCCCACCTGGGGATACAAGAGCTGATGATACTTCCGTCTCCAAATCCTTATTCCATGGTCTCCTAATTAACCCCTGGGCACCAGGAGTATCTACTGCAGCAGCTCTACAATCTGTAGTCGCATCTATAGGAGAAACATTGGGACCTCCAAGGGCAAAAAGGAGTGGTAGATGATCACTATCTTGCCACACACCCACCTCAAAATCACAAACAAGGGGGACGACGTCCACAGAGACAGCCACCTAGTCTATGGTACTACATCCCCTACTAGAGAGGAATGTGCAATTGCCTGGGTAATCACTCCAACCTCGATCATTCAACCAATATAAATCCAAATCACGCAGGAGCTTTGCCAATTCACAGCCATTTAAATTTGAGCCCCCATCTTTCCCACAATGAGGAGGCAAAGGGGAAGCATCCTCCTCAATCCAAAAGTCCCCTTTTTGATTTGATTTGATTTGATTCTTATATCCCACTCTCTCCTGACAAGTCAGCTCGAGGCGGCTCACAAATCGATGCACTCTAAGCATGGGTCCTACACAGAGAACCATGCTATCCAAAATCTAACAGTCCTACGCAGAGGACATCAATATACATATACATATACATAATATTATCATCTCAAATACAACACCAAAAAAGAAATCCCCACATCCACAATTTCATATTACATATTATTACCTTCACAACTCCTCACTTTGGCACCCGACACCCCGGGTCCAGCATGAGTATCTCCTTCCCTCCTCACCTGATGCCACCAGGTGAGGACACCTATTTCTATCTCCTCCTCCCTCTTACTGAGGGGAGATATTCTAACCAACTGCAACATAAACAAATTAACAATCCCCCTACTATACATTACCCCCTCCACCTCCACCGCAGGGCCCCGCCGAAGGGCATGGCCAAAGGCCCCTTTGGACGTTCCCCTTCGGCACATGCCTCTGGCACACGCCTCCGGCACAGCATCTGACCGCCCCCGATGCGCCTGCAACCCTGCCCCCTCAAGGGTGGGGGGGAAAAAGAGCAGAGCAGCCCTCGCGCCCCAGCTGGCATCAGTGGGTCCTCCCCCCCGCACCCAGTACCGGCACAGCTGAAAAGTCTAGAGGGGGGGAGAGAAGCTGCTGGCCTCTGCGCCTCTGCTGCCGCCATCTGCCTCACCCGGGTCCCCGGCCGCCAATGAGTTGATGTCTCATTTTGGGCAATATCCTGATCGCACCAGCCCAAGCGGGCATTGAAATCCCCCATCAGAAGAAAAGCAACCTCAGGATACAGCCTTTGGATCCTTAACAACAAATCCGAGAGGCTCAGTCAAACATTCCCTTCATACCCAGCAGAGTTATTGGGCAGGACATATACGGTAATAACCAGCAATGACCAATTTGGGAATTTTAGTAGGCACCCGCTGGGATTGGGGAAATCCAATGAAAGGAGAAGCCATAGCTTCCAGCGAGTAATCAACCAGGCAGGCTATCCCCCCACCTGGCCTACCCTGCAAAGCTGTTTTTAATGCCTTACTCCAATATACCTTATACCCAGGGCAAACAGGTTGGCTAACACACCAAGTTTCTTGGATTAATATTATGTTAAAATTCTTCAAGAACGAGAGACAACCTGGATCCTGCAATCTAGAGTTCCAGCCTGCTACATTCCAAGATACAACATTCAAACATGGTGTTACCCCTCCATTGTCAAGTCAATTTATCTTGGCTTTGATCTCTAAAGTCCCATTATCCTCCCATTTAAATTAACTTGAACTCAACTATTCCCCAATTGGGGGGGGGGGACCCTCTCGAGATGGTATTACTCTCCGCTCTTCTAGCACTTGGGGGGGCACAATATCCTCCACTGACTGTTTCCCCACCCCACCTCTATTACCATCCTAAACTTCTGGGTATTATGCCATTGACCCTCCATCTCATGGTTTACTATCCCAGATGGCAAATTGCCAGAGACTGATGACCCACCAAACTCCCAACTCTCAGAACCTTGTCCACTCCTGAGTAGTCTCTTCTGAAAGACGTGTTCCAGGGTTGGCAACCAGAATGAAGCCAGGATCTCTGCCCCCCTCAATGCATATCAAATTTTGAGAGGTATCCAAATCATGACATATTACCTCAGCTCCTATTTCCAATGGATACTCCCTAACAACAGCTCTCACCCCTGAAACAAGCGGAGGGGCAGGCACCAAATTACCTACCCCATCCAGACCCTGAGAGCCCTTCCCCTGGGTCTGTAGATCAGATTGTAAAGCTACTTAAAACATCCCCAAGGGCTTCCAAACTGCCAGTAGCACTGAAAACACTTACTCTCCGACCACCCTCCATAGCAGACAGGGGAGGGGCCCCCTTCCCGGGAGACATCCTAGCCTCTAGAGACCACCAACTTGCATAGGTCTAACCTGACTAGAAGGCACCTGACTAGGTAGCGAGCGAGATGCATCCTCAGGTCCGGGCCTTCATTTGGATAGATGGCTATTGACATAAATTTTAGCCAAACATATCCCCCTATTATGTAGATATTCATTTGCCCTCCAAATTTGGTCAGGTAGTATGCTATTCCTGAATGAAACCACAACCCTAAACAGGTCCCTACGTATACACAGTACCCTTATTCCTTTGATATCCCTCAGGTAGCAGGGCACCTGGAGCAGTGAGCAGAGGTGGCAAGACACCAAATAGGGGGAAGACCACTGGGGTACAAAACCTGATGGTTGCGGGAACACAGAAAAATCCACAGCACTCCTACAATATCTGAAATTTGGGCAACCCCCCCAGTTACCCTGGGGAGTTCCCATCCCCCCTTATCCCCAGGTTGACAGAAGGGCTAGCTGAATTGGTGTCCCGAGGTTTGGCAGTCCCTTTCGTAGCAGACTTGGGCATGTTGTTCCTTAACTCAGAATGTAATGGCCCAGATAATTTCTCGGACCCCTTCTTAGAAACCTCGCTATGTCCTTCAACCAAACGGGTAAGCATACATAGCTGAGCAAAAATATGCTTCAAGGTCCTGCTTATTAGTAAAGTTTGCTCAGCCAAAGTGTGAGCTCATTTGGGATCAGGGCCTTCATTGCAGAGCTGAGATAGGGATGGATCTAAGGCCAGGGGACATAATCGAGCCAAAAGATGTTACAGACCCATCCTGTTCACCTGTCTGCCTCTTCCTAGAGCCCTCAATAGTCCTCTCCCAGCCAGCCCCACTCTCATCAAGCCCCTCCTCTTGACCTAAAGCTGAAAAACTATAAGACAGAGGAAGATCCAGGAGGGGAGGGGCATCCTCGGGTGACGACGTCTCCTTGCTTACTGGTAGTCAGAGAAATTTATCCAGTTTTCGCTGTTTCGGCAGAGGGACCCCCTTCCCCTCCCCTTGGGGCTTCCTGTGCAACTTAGCCAGCATCTAGGCTACCCCAGGAACTAGAGAGAGAGAAGGAAAACAGCTCACAGCCTCAGTGCCTCACTCCGGCGCCTAAGACTGTGTGCACAAGGGCGTGCCCTTGCACACGCAGCCCTTAGGCACGTTGCCCATGCGTGCGCCTCCAGCGCCGCCATCGGCGTCGACTAGCTTTTGAAGGCACTGGCTGGTGATGTAGCTCCACCCCTTCCTTGTCAGCGGTCCTCTCAGGTTCATCCGTTCGCACTGGAGTATGACTTCACTCCACCACAAGCTGCCATCGGCGTCGGCTAGCTTTTGAAGGTGCAGACTGGTGATGTAGTTCCACCCCTTCCTTGTCAGCTCTCCTCTCAGGTTCACCCACATGCACTGGGGTCCGACTCCACTCCACCACCACCTACAGTCCAGGCTCTGCCTTCAGGTTGCATTCAAAGGAACTTCCAGACTCTTGGTTCTCTGGCAGCCCTTGCTCCAGGACACAGAGCTCTCTGAACTCTCCTAACTGCCTTCTACCTGTATCTCTGACTTCTCCAACTACTGCATCCCTATAAGCAGTGGCCTTTTTATTTTATTTTTTTAAACTTTTATTTCATTATGGAGCCACACTAGTGAGGGGAAGGGACTGAGGGAGCAGGAGGAGGGAGCAGAAGGGGGCTGGGGGAACAGGAGAGGACTCTGTGTGGCATATGTGTGTACAGCTTTAAAAGAGCTGGCAATAGCCAGCTCATTCTTCCCTCCAGAACTAGGTGGATGGAGTTTCCTGTTCAGTTGGTGTTTGCGAGCTGCAGGGTGTGGTCTCCATTTTGTGTTATTCAGGAGTTCCCTCTTACTAGGATTCTGTACTAAGCAATAGCAATAAATGTGTTTCCTGCTCCCTCCACCAAGTCTTGTGTGTGATGACTGGAGAACAGAATAGAGGGGCTCCCCAGAATCATGAGTAGCCCCATCTCAGGGCCCACAGATCCCCCAGGGATACTACACTCAGGGGGGGAGGTGGCTGAGAGAGCGGGAGGGGGGCTGGAGGAGCAGGAGGGGGCTCTGAGGGGAGAGGGAGGAGGAAATAGGAAGGGGGATTGGGGGGATGTGGTTGAGGGAGCAGGAGGGGGTGGGAAAGCAGGAGGGGG
>QEPC01006176.1:1068467-1109829 GCA_003113815.1 Sphenodon punctatus
CCCCCCCCCCCCCCCCCCGGAGCTGACAGCTGAGGTGGTGACGGCAGTGAGAGCAGTGAGACTGAACCGGAGTGACATTGAGTAGCTGAACCCTGTTTCCATCTCCCCCTCTCCCAGTTGGAGGAGGGGGTGGGGCCAGTGCTCAGGTTTTGACTTCCGGCCCGGTAGGGCCAAAGGCGGCCGACGGCATAGCTAAGCCGCAAAAGGGACCTTCCATCCTCCACCACCACCACACAGAGTTGACAGCTGAGGCAGCGGCAGCACAGAGAGCAGTGAAACCGGACTGGAGCGACAGTGAGTAGCTGGCCCCTGTTTCCATCTCTCCCTCCCCCGGTTGGAGGAGGCGGGGGGGGCAGAGCTCAGGCTTTGACTTCCGGCCTAGCATGGCCAAAGGTGACCGGTGACCCGACTATGCTGCAGGCATGTGCCACCGGCATGTGCCTAAGGGCCGCACCCAAGGGCCCTTAGCAGCATCAGGGGTGGTGGGACAGGTAATTGTGGTTAGGGGTTACAGTGGAGATTATGGAAGATGGGGATATTTTAGTTAAAGATGGGGGTTGTGGGTTGGGAATGGGTTGGTAAGAATTGATTTGTTTAGGGAGGGGGGACTGGTTTCTGGGATGCCCCTCTGTGGCAGAGGGGGCAGGTGGCTCGTGGGTAGAGGGGAGGTGGAGGGGGTGGGTTATTTTGGAGAAGGAGATGGGGGGAGGGGGGATCTCCCTCACAGCCTGGGTGGGACAGCCGGGGAGGGGGGGCTAGGGGGAGTCAGGGGTGGGCACGACTACTGGTGTCATGACAGGTCGGGGGAGATATAGTCTTAGGGGGAGGGGAGTGGGAGTGGTGAGGTGGGACAGATGCTTAGTGTACGTCCCACTTACCCCTCCTCCCCTGGCAGGAGAGCAGGTGGAACTAGGTCAGGGGGCCCTCAACCCAGTTTTGGTGCTGGTAAATGCGAGGTTGGTGGCGAATAAGTCAACAATGGTCCAGGAGCTAGTCCTGGACTATGCTGCCGATCTCATGTGTATCATGGAAACCTGGCTGCACAATGAATCAGGGCCTATTCTGGCTGATCTTGTTCTGGTCGGGTATTCCATGCAGCACCAGCCATGGCTGGAGGGACAGGGGGGCAGTGTAGCTATGATTTTTAAAGAGGGTTAGTCTGTAAAGAGGTACCCAGTGTAAGACCTGGCTGTTCCATCAGGCATTTGGCGAGGGAGGGGGGTACGGGTGGGTTAGGGGTGGGGAGATGGGTGTGTGTGTGTGTGTTTTATTCCTCTTTTTGTATTGGTGTTATGTTATGATGTTTTAACTTTGTTTTAATATTTTATATTTTATGATTGTTGTTAGCTGCCACAGGCTGCATCTGGCAGGAGGGGCGGGGTATACAAATGTTAAAATGAATAAATAAAATAATAACAACAGTGTTTAATAACAAAAAATGAAAATGAAAAATGACATGGGTCCCTGCTGCATACCCCTATGTCTTCCACCCTTGTCTTCCACCCTCAGTCACACAGCACAAAGACCACACTAGTGTGCACCTCACTTTTCCCTGAGGGTTGCTTCCAAAATGTTTGTTAGTCTTAGCGTAATGTTCTGTATGTCTGTTACATGCTAGTTAAGACTACAATAAGGAAGCAAAAAACGGAACGATGAAAGCAAAATGAAAGATACCTCAGGCCAGCAGGTTCTGTGAATGCATTGCTTAATATAGATTCAAGCAGAAAATATTTAACATCTGTCTGTCTGTCTAACACTATGGGTCTTTGCACATGAGACAGGACATCCTGGGGAGGGTGCGCACAGCCACCACACTTTGAGTTGAGGGAGAGAGCAAGCCATATGATTTCCTCACCCTCAGGAAACTGGGCAGGGGGCCGCTATCAAAAGTCCCACCACATCCCGGGGTGTTCTGAGGAGCTGTCCACATGCATGGGTGTCCGGACCCATGCCACCAGCCATGCCCTGGCCCACCCATCATTCTGCCCCTGGCCATGAGATGGATGCATGGAAATGGCGAACTGCGCTAGCCACTCTATGATGCTGGTGGTCTCACCACAGGTCAAGGCTGCATGGGCCCGGTGCTGCTTGGGTCCAGCCACACCGGAAGTGGCTGTTATCCCACACTGCCTGCCCACCCTGCCCCTGCCCACTGCCTGCCCACCAGAAGTGACTGTTATCCCACACTGCCTGCCCACCCTGGGGTGGACCTGGGCGAACAAATGGCAATCACCAGCCATAGGATTTGCTCCATCACAGGGTAAGGTGACCCAGTGTGGACACAACACTGCCCAGAATGGGATAACATATCTTGTGGCCTCAGTCTACTAGTAACTTAAGGAAGGATCCCCAGCAGGAAACAAAGATTGGGTTCTGAACAAATGTGTAATATAGTTGAAGCAGAAAATAAGATTTAACTGACTTCAGTAAATACTAGAAATTATTATTCAGCTTTACATTCTGTCTGTCTGTCTGATAAACACTGGTAATTTAAGGAAGGATGGATCCCCAGCAGGAAGCAAAGGTTGGATTATATGGGCGTTTTCAGACAAGACACTCTTCACCCACTACCCACTCACCTCCCACCCATTATACATGTTACAGGGAACCCACAGGGAAACACTGCAGCTCTGCAACATGTACAAGAAGGTGGGGGGTTTGTAGTGGGTGGAGTGTCTTGTCTGAAAATGCCCCCCCCCTTTTTTTTTTTTTTTTACACTAAGCAGATGCCATGAACAGATCTGGTATCAGGGTGGGGAAGGCAGGGCAGTCCCAGACACCATGGTGGGTAGGGCCCTTCAGTAAACACCAGACCTGGGAGCTTCAGGAGTCCGGGCCCCACAGATGTGACTGCCCCCAACAACTGCCATCAGGGGCAGCAGAGACCATGCCCTCCACTCAAAGCAGCATCAGTGGTGAGGAATTCTGCCATTATGTCTGAGGCTCCCATCGGGGCTCCACCCCTGCTCCTCTTGAGGCTCGTTGAGCCAGCAGCAAGGAGACCCAGTGAGAGCCTTAGGAGTGGCAGCAGGACTCTGAGGGCATTTAAAAACAAGATGATAGGCCGCTGGAATCTGTGTTTGGTCTGTACAGTCCCCATTGCAGCCCCAATCACATTTTAACATGTAGAACTAATAAATGAACAACACCCTGCGTGCATTACATGTGCTGGTGGCAGCCGTCACCACCGGGACCAATCAGTATTTTCCCTCTGCAGGATCTGATGGAAAGGGGGATCATAGCCAGGGAATACTAAGAAACTGCACCTGGTTGTTTTTTCCCTCCCTGCATCACCAGCAGCTGCTGCCCACAGCCGAACCCTGGTGCCTGGGTCCCCATCCCTCACCTGCCTCTGTCTTCTCTCTGCCTGCTAGTAGTGCAGCAGCAGCAACGGGACACCAATCAGGCTGGTAGATAAAGGGTATTTTCAGATGTGATGGGCCCGGAGGTCCACCACGCTGAACCCCAGACCAGAATCTGTCTCAGGTCCCGGTCCATGATGAAGCCGGCCGTCCATCAGATGTGCCTGCTCCATCACTGCAGAGAAATGGGGAGGGGCTGCGCGGCGCGATGTGCAGCCGCACAGCCCCTCCCCCCCGCACTCCCTCAGCAGGCTGCCGTCAGGGAGATGGGCGGGCGTAGCAGCCAATGAGGCTGCTGCACCTGACCCCATCCTGTGGTGGAGGCCTGATTCCAGAATGGGGCTGGTGAGCAGATGTGCAGCGCGGCCATTGCCAACCTCGTCCTGGATTGTGGCCACTCTAATCATGGTTCTCGACCTCCGGCCAGAGGTCGATAACAGTGGTTAGCTTTGACCCCCACCAGAGATTCACTGTGCTGAACATCTGGCAGGGGTCAAACAGATGTTCACAGGAACGCTGCCACCACAGGGGATCCACTGTGGTAAATGGCATTTTTGTAGCATCTGAAATTACCCAAAGTTGTTTGTTTACAAACAACTCCTCCCATGTACGTGATCAGAAGCTTGTTGCCTTGTAAAGAAGGTTCTTCGAGATGGCACACATCTGGGTTGTGCATGCTCACCCTGTTCAAATAGACCAGTGATGGTCTTGAGCTCCTCTAGTATAAAAAGCACTTTCATCCTCAGAATGACAGTTCCTTTCTAGGAATATAAGAAAAAAATTCTATGCAGATCTGGAAGGGTGGTGGTTGTGAGAATGTTCAAAACCATCTTGAAGAACCTTGTTTACAAGGTAGCAACCTTTTGTTCTTCTTTGAGTGGCTCCTCACAAGCCCTTTTTACATGGCTTCACCGGGTGGGGGAGTCCATGGATGTGCCGGTGCATGGGTGGAGCGTGCACACATCCGCACACGCATCCCCACTCACCCCTCACTCATCCGCACCTGCTGTTTTCCCTGGTTGCTCCATGCCTGAGGACGAGTGGGGGTGGGGGTGAGTGGCGATGGGTGCGTGCGCCATGTCATTCACATAGGGCTCCCCCACCCACGAACACACAGCATGGGGGTGGGGCTTGGCTTATGGATGGGGCTTGTGGAAGGGCTTGGCTTGGGGGAAACAGCCTAAGAAGGGCCTAGGGGTGCAAAATTCCAAAGTCTGGCCCTAGGAGCCAGTGGCTTCCCTGGCTGTGGCCCCACTTTCAAAGTAGCGCTGGCACAGAAGTAGCGCTGGCACACTCTCCCAACTGAGAGGTAGCTGCTAGAGAAAAGGGTGATCACACTCTCTCAGTTGATGGGTGGCTGTGAGAGGAGAGAACAGTCATGTGCTTCCAGCTGAGAGGCAGTTGAGAGAGAAAAGAGCAAAGCAGGGGGTACAGGAAGGAATTTCTTGAGGGTCTTTGCTCTGCACTTCTCTCTCCATTTGGGAAAAGAACCAAAGGGAACGAGTGAGGGATGAAGCTCCAGAGGATCCACGGAGTTCCTGTACTCCATTTGGGAAAGAAACTGAGGTGAGTGAGGGTGCCCCATGGATTCTTCAAAGGAGCCTCACCCCTCCCTCCTTCCCTGTGGTGCTGTCACTGCTGGAGGTGGGGGTATGCTGCCACAGCCATTCCTACTACTGAGAACAGTTCTGCAGTGCCATGTCGCTGACACTTGCTAACCCAGACAATCTGCCCCAGTGGTTTTAGCCACCTGCCCAGGGTCTTGGCCCCACTCCCTCACCTCAGGACTTGCCTATTCCAAGGCCAGTCCTGGCCATGAACCCTATCCCTCTGCTTTCTGTGACAATTTAGGAGGGGACCCTTTCTGTGCTATGAGATGCACTGCTCCTTCAAGACTCACTCTCTCTATTAAGACCCTTAGTAGTACAGAGAGCATTGTCACAGACCCTCCACCCAATGAACGAGTTTTAACTCTTTCTATAAGAGTGATGAGAAAGTAGAGGTGCGGGACTATTTCTACCTGGGTACCTCTCCCCCTCGTCGTCTACATACAGCCTAGTTCTGCCTGTCAGAGAGAGGAGGGTTAGGGATGGGTGTTGGAGTTTTCCATGTGGGCTATCCCGCCCCCCCTCCCCGCCCTTCTCTCCACATACAGCCTTTTCCCTGTGGCTACCAAATAATGCTGACAATTGGCATTGGCCTTTAGCTGGTTGTTGATGAATTGGCAGGGGCTCTATGGACACTACTTTTTAATTTTATGAAGAAAGGTGTAGTTTTCAGGAAAGGGATTTATTTACTTGTATTGAGGGGTTAGTAGAAGGAGATGGATTTTGGGATAGCCATGGCCATTCTGTGAGAAACAGGAGAAGGGATGAGAAAGGATGCATTGGTGTATGGAAGGTTTTGTTTTTTTATGGCTTTATACATGTATTTTATTTATAATGGGTCTGATCCTAAGCCTCATGCAGCGTTTGTGCATCCCCTTATGAGGAATATAATATGATGTACGTAAGCCATGTGCAACTTACGCATGCATATGTGCATGTGCATACATGAGCAGCAGTTTAGGATAATCCCTATTATTCTAATATGTTGTTTTAAGCCACCCTGAATCTTTGGGATAGTACAGATTATAAATTTAAAATGACAAGAAGAACAACAAAGACTGGATGATGCATAGGAATTTGTGCAGACCCTCTACAAAAGCATAAAACCCAGCTATTTACAACAAAAATGCCATTAAAAATAAATAAAGAAATAAGTCTGATACATCATACACACACACACACACACACACACTTGACAAAATAAATAGGTTGCTTACTTGATCTTTGATTTTTGATGAAAAATAGCTTTAATCTCTCTTTAAATGTATTTTCATTCATATAGAAATCAACTTGCACCCTGGAAGAGAAAACAGAATATTAGAATCAAATACTAGGGGTGTAATCACACGTGCAGCAATTATCTGGATTTTTTAAAACTGGTTCTCAATAGTTCGCTGTTAACAAGTCCTGTTGCATTCACATGCATGCCATACCGATTTTAAGTACAGCGAAATAATGCATTCAGACCTTCTTGTAGTGCGTGCTTACCCGGCTGCTCAGTACGGTTCAGTTACAGGAAGTGGCCTGTGGGGAGCCAGAAGGTTGCTACTTTGTAGCAAAGTACAACTTTGCTACAACCTTTGCTGCAACTTTGCAAACTTTGCAACAACCTTTGCTACAACCTTTGTAGCAAAGGTTGCTACTTTGTAGAATCAGGGAGTAAAGAGGGAGAGCCTGAGGCTGCTGGAAAGAAGCCCCTCGCATTCTCTCCCTGGTTTCTTTCCGGTATCCCGCTGCTGCTACTGCTGCAGCACTACGGTAGAGGCAGAGGCAGATGATTGAAAGTCCCTTGGAGGGAAGAACTTTTTTGGGGAGAAGCATGGAGGGGAAACATGGAGGGGAAGAACTTTTTTGGGGAGAAGCTGGCTGCAGCCTGCACCCAGCGAGGCAACTACAGGGCTCCAGCTGGTCTCACTGCTTCCGGTAGGGGCAGGAGTAAAACAGCGCACTTGGAAGCACGGTTGCATTCACATCAGAAAAGATTACACACTAGTTAAAACCAGTACGATGTTGCTTTCACACTGCTGTTAAGTGCGGATTTATTGAAAACGGACAGCAAAAAGGTAGGTTTGAGTAGCTTTTCAACACGCATTGCTTTAGTGCGATATTGACTACATTTAATCGAATTTAGGTGTTCAGACAGGCATGAAACATTCGTTTTTTTAAAAAAATCGCACAAATCAGAACGTCTGAATCCCCCCTAGCATTCACATCCTATCGCTTTGGTCATTTGTTCTTAACATAAAATTTCAGGAGCAGAACATCTTGATTTTTCTCTGCAAAAATGCTACCAAACTGGGGTGCACTGATGTGAATCATATGTTGAGAGTGAAAAGTCCTTTTATGTCACATAATCATTCCCTTTTGAATACAGGATTGTCCCCACTGAAGTAGATTTTTCTATTGTGTGAACATTTTAAAACCTAAAATTCGTAACTTCTAACAGTTTCCTTGGGAGACTATTCTGCACTCTAAGGGATCTCTCAGTGAGGAATGGTTTGGGGTTTTTGTTTTTTTTTACTATTTAGCATGCTGTTTTCCTTTTCCTAATTTCACCCTATTATTTTTTACCAGCTGAAGAAAATCCCCTCTCCTTCCAGTACATTTACCTCATCTATGTTTATGCTGTTCATTTTGTTCCACTTTAGTTAATCTGCCATGTTCTCTCTTGCCCTCTTACAGTACACAGGGTGTTTGTTCTTTTCTCACACATCACTCCCTCTAACAATTTAATCATTTTTGTTCCTCTTTTCTGGGCTCTTTCCAATTTGTCAATATTTCTGGTAATGATGTGTTGAGAAATGAATGCTATATTCCTGATGCCAAGCTGTACAGACAAGAGCTATTGTCTCTTTGCTCTCTGATGTGCTGGAGGAACACAATGGCATAATCAAAGTGCACTAGCATTTTTACCATCTGGGAAGCAAGTATCTGACTCGCTGCCACTAGTACACTCTCAGTTTATTCAAACATTGATACTTAATAGCTTTCTCACCCACTTGCAGTACTTCTAATTACTTTTTCCCAGATGCATTGCATTATAGTTTTCAAAGCAGAATCTCTGACTTATTTTACTGTACTGTCTTACATGGAAGCCGAAATCTTACAGCTAAGTGCACCTTGTAAAGTAGAAACTTGGGATGCTGTTACAGGCAGATCCTCAGTAGTTTGTAGGATACAGCCCATTTAAGGAAGAAAATAAATCCTGTCATTTTCAGCTGTCTAGTGGTTTTCTTCTTCATTATTGTTGTTTCCAAGAGCAGGTATGTTACATTTCAGTAAGATGGCAAAAACTTTAAGATGATACAAAATTATTCAACTGAGTTATGTGAAAAGCAGATTGTGAAGTGTTAACAGAAGGTTCTCACAACTGTGAAACTTATTAGTAACATGGTAGATGAAAATTGCTGCCAGTTAATGCAAAGTAATGCACATAGGGAAAATAATCTGAAACATACATACACAATATTGGATTCTAAATTAAGTTGTTACTACTCAGGCAAGTTATTTTGGAATTACTGTGGATATTTCAGGTAAAACATTGGGTGTAAACAGATGGACTCCAGCTCCAGGGATGCACCCGTCACCCCCAGGTTGACTGGTTCATTTAAAGTGCACCCACCAGATGTTCAACCCAGGGCAGGCTGCGACTGCTCCAAAGCAGCCCTGCCGATGGTGCTTTAGAAGATCCAGGAGCACACCATCTGGAGCAGGCCAGCCAAACCTGGGGAACTGGCCGAATGTGGTACTGCTGCCCGTCTGTTGGGTGGACCCACGGTACAGCTCCATGTACATCCATCCATTGCCCCAGTCAACACTATGGGGTCGCAGGTGCCAGTCTAGAGCATTGGGTGAGCCTCCACAAATCTATGGTGTGGGGGATGCACCATCTGGGCAGCCTGCAGCCCAAGGACACAGCTAGTCTGACTGATGTGGACCCAGGTGGAGCTGGTAACTGGCAGATGTAGCAGTGGGCCTTCAGAGCAGCTCTGGGCTACAGCAGTCTCCCTGTACATCTAAAAACATCCATTGTCTCAATGCCCTGCAGTATCCAAAAATGTAAACAGAATACAAGGAACTATTAGGAATGGGACAGAAAATAATGTAGGAAATATCATAATAGCACTATATAGATCCACATGAGCACATAGGGTTTTTTTTGTCTCCCCATCTCACAAAGTACTAGAAATTATCAGGCAGCTGATTTTTAAAAATCCCTAGGTATTATTTTTTCCACACAATGACCCAGTGCACTGAAATGTTGTGAGGGTCAATAGTATATTGACTAGGTCCAAAAAAATGATTAGATAAATTCCTGGTGGATACAGTCACTCATAACTAACATAGATAGGTGGGGATGCAATTACATACTTAGGGTGTTCCTAAAGCCATGGTAGCTGGAGAATGGAATGAAATGAACCTCTCCATAATTATTTTGTGGCTAGGTTAATAAATCCATACAAGTTAGCTGACTAATGGACTTTTTTTTTTAAAAAAAGCTGTTTTTCTGGATTTTTTGATGTGGTTTAAACTATGTTCTCATATTTTAGGTAGAAAAATCATGGTAGTTGTTTTCTATGAAAGAATAGCATCCAAAAAGTAAGTGGTAATTTACTCATAATGAGCAAAGAGAATATGGGGGCTAATCACTTTCCTATCAAATAGCATTATGAGTATCTCTGATAACCTACTAACAGCTGTCTGCTTCTACTTCCCTTTCCTTAGCAACCACTGCTTATGCAGAGATTGGGATTCCAGTGTGATGGTTTCCATGGCAAAATAGATTACAAATGCAGCTCAGTACTTGACTATACAACACTTTCTTAAGGGAAAACTGCATATGGAATTTAACCTGTGCTTAAATACATATGTATATATTAATTCAGTAAACAATGCTAACTTTGAGCCTACAGCACAAATTATAGCATCAGAAACTTAAAGAGATGGCTTTTAACTACAACATATTTTTTTATAAAAGCATGAATGGTTTGAGAACAAGTACATTCACATCATTAAGGACAAAAACATTTGAAAGGGTAATGCTCAGAGCATTTGTGGTGGTCTTCTTATAATATCTTAAAGTACCTGAAGTACTTAATTAAGTCCATGTAAAAATGCTTTATAATAATGAATTGTATCACACTTGTTCCCCCTGCCTTTGTATATCGGCTATGCTTTCGGGACAGGGAACATATTTTTCATTAGTTTTTCTATCCTCTTGTTTTTAAAGGGTATAATGATGAATCTTAAATTTGCTAAAATGAAGCAAATTCTAGGTGTGTTTCATTCACACTAGTGACACCTCATTAAGGTGCATTTCAGCGAGCAGGGCTGCACAAATATATTTTTCTCTCTCCAAAATCATAGTTTAGTTAGATGTTTCGGCTTCCACCTTCCTCAGTAACAACGTTGATTTTTAGATGAGGTACTGTAAGCCAAGGTATGGCTCCATCTTATGCCAGCTTATTTATGGGTAAACTCAAAGCAGTTATCCGTGAAGAATCTACCCACAGAACTGCATGGTGACGATACACTGATGAAATCTTTGTAATCCAGACTAGTGGCAAGGAGGAAAGTTTTGAACAATTTAAAGACTATACCAACTGCATTTATACCACTATAAAATTCACATGTAATAGCACTGTCGATAATTCTTACATCCCCTTTCTTGATATCCTCCTTAACATCAAGCAAAACAAGATAATCACAGATCTGTACAGTAAACCAGCTAATGCTAATCTTTACTTAAACTGGAGTTCTTGCCATCCTAGATACATTAAAAAAATTCATCATTTATAGTTTGGCTCTTAGGATTATACGAATCTGCAGCAACAATGTAAATTACCTCCAACAAACCAAAGAACTCAAAAAGAATCTTCTAAGCAGGGAATATCCTCTCCATGTCATTGATTACACATCCATTGGGCATCTATCCAAACTAGGGAATCCCTCTCCACGAAGGTGAGACAAATACTTACAAAAAACATTGCATCCCTTTTGTGGTAGACTTTCATCCAGCATCTCCTAAGTATCACCTAGCAATTAAGGAGAGCTACCCCTTAGTAACAAATTCACTACATATTTTAAAAGCCATCAGCCATCCTACTTTGCTTGCTTTTCACCAACCTCAGAATCTACATAAATTACTTGTCAGATTTGAACTAAAATTGCCTGTTAGCAACCCTGGATCACTTCACTGTGACTCCAAATGTTGCATCACCTGTATCCATCTGAAAAAACAACAACCACGTTCAAAAGCAGAACAACTGGTAGGAGCTATTACATCAAACAGAATATCACCTGCAAGTCTAGCAATGTAATATATGTGATAGAATGCAAACACTCTGGATGCCACATGCAGTATGTTGGGAAAACAACCATGGACCTCCGTACCCAGTTCAGAAGCCACAAATTAGCTATAATAGGTGGTTGTCTGACAGCTCCAGGCTCATCTATACAATATTGGATTCCTGGACATTTCATTCAGGCTTTTTTCCTGGGTATGGCATGGAGACTGTGCTTGTGGCTTGTGACCTTGGATGATGATCTGTGCCTGGAGATTGACAACGGGAATTGTACCCTGTTGAACTTGTTAGATCTTTCAAAGGCCTTTGACACAGTTGATCAAGAGGTGTTGTTGACACATCTGTGGAATCTGGCAGGGGTGACGGAACTGCTCTTGAGTGGGTCCATTTGTTCCTGTCAGGAAGGTCTCAAAAGGTGGTGATGGTTGATTGCTCCTCATCCCCTAGTGACCTTCCCTGTGGGTGGTGGTATTTATTCAGTCACTTTTGTTATTGACATTCTTTTATGCTCTCTCTTATATTGTAATTTATATTTTTGTACTCAAGTTTTTATTGTCAGCTGCCCCACTCTGCCATTGGGCAGGAGAGGGCAGGATATATATATATATATATATATATATATATATATATATATATATATATATATATATATATATAAAAAAAAAATACTCACTCCAATGACTGGACTGGCAAAAGAAGAAGGGTGGTAAAGGAAGGGCACTGAGTGGGAGGGGGCTAGATTTCATCAGAACACCTTTGCATCATTTCTAGAGCCTTCAGCTGGTCTTCAGAGATCAGATAAGAAGAAGAGCTAATTTATATTATTTTGGTGGGGTCTAGTGGGCTGTACTGTTCCTTTTAGGTTTTCCATGACCTTCTTTACCCTTTTAGAGTTTTGGGGGGGTGGGGATGGGGGGACAGGGCACGGACAGGGTTTCAATCCCTAGCCCGGGGCCCCTGCTGCTTCTGGATTTTTACTGGGCTTGTTTTCCCTTTAGAATTGGTGACATTCTTTTTTTGGGGGGCACGGTATGGATTGGGCTTCAGTCCCCAACCTGATGGGCCTGATCTTTCCTGGGCTTGTTTGCCCCTTAGATGAATTGGGCTTCAAGTCCCAGCCTGAAGGGCCTGATCCTGCTGTTGATGGATTTTGCCTGGACTTGTTTGCCCCTTAGAGCTGGTGTCCTTGAGGTTAGGGAGTGGGCAGGCTGGGAGATGGTGGGACCATGGTTTTGGGAGCAGGTTGAGGCCATGGAGGGTTGTGAGAAAGCTGTGGCCATGGAGTGTGGGGAACAGGCTGGGAGTTTCTGGGGGTTGGGGAGCAGGCTGGGTCCATATGGGGTGGGGAGTGGTCTGGGTCTTTCAGGAGCCATGGTTTTTGTAATGGGCTGGAGTCATGGGGGCAGTGATCAGGATGTGGGTTTCTGGAGTCATAGGTTTGGGAGTGAGCTGGTGAACCAGCAAAATGGCAAACTTGTGATATCATAAACTAGGGAAATAGTGGCATGGTAAACCAGCAAAATTTCAGTCATCGTGGAAACTCACAAATACTCTGAACAAATTATGATAAATCATGAGAAAGCAGCAGGAGCATGATAAAAACAGAACTGTGAAAAAGTGACAGCAGATGATTGCGAAATTGCAAAAGTGATCATGATCACAGGATCACTTGCTATCACTTCAGGCCTATGTGAAAGCTGTGGGGGACTAGGAAATCCACTTCAGAAATGGTTGGGCTGGATGTTGCAGAGCTTCAGGGAGCAACTGTGGGGCCGGATGCTGCAGAAACTGGCCATGAAACAGCAAAGTCTCAGAGCTACATGGAAAGTGCACCACCAGCAGGAGGCAGATACAACACAACTTCAAGGACCTCGGCAATGGAACTGTTGATGTATCAGGAACCACAAGGGAATGGTACCCTGAGGAAATGTTCTTCTTGTGGACAGACAGGACACTTTTGGAGGGTTTGTCTGTCACCAAGTAATTTGATACACAGGACTCTGGTTTTTTTTGGGGGGGGGGCGATCAGAATTGATTATGTAAAAACCCAGGGCATGTGAAGCAAAATTGCTCAGAAGGTGTGTATGTTGGGTTTACCAACAGCCAGGATATTTTAAAAGGGGATGCTCTCGTAAGACATGGCAGGGAAGTAATAAGCAGTCTACCCCATCTGGTCTGGGAAATGGGATCCATGGGATTAGGCTAAAAAAGGAGAGCAGTAACCCCACTAACAAAGGGATTCCAGGGTGTTGGAACAAAATTGGTAATGGGGATGTTAGCAAGGCCCACACATCAGAAAGGGGCTGAATGCACCACCCCAGATGTTGATTACAGCATCGAGAGGGGCATGGCATGGCTCAGCACCTTTGCACATCACTGGTGAGTGGATGCAGATGGGGCCATGTGCATCTCTAAATGGGGCCATGTTTTCTCTAAATAGGGTAGGAGTCAGGTATGGATACAGCCATGGCACAAGCATTGCTGTCCAGCAAGACCCTCACCAGTTAATGTGGGTGGATGAGGTAGGACACCTACAGGGTAGCAACATAATGCCAAATTTAGGTGTGCACCAGGTACCTGTTTCATTTTTCATTTTTTATTATTCAATTCATTATTTATTACAGCACTTTGTTTCTCTTTATTTCATTGCTATTAATGTGCATTATTTTTCCACATTGATCTTTATGGGGAATTAATTTCTACTACAACGTCTTCATTTCTTATCCACATTGCTTGAAATTTAGGTTGATTGTACCCCTTATTCACAGAATCACCACTGCCAAATTGGGTAGAATCCCAATTCTGTAAGTGATTGAAGTTTTGTGATATTTGCACACATTTGAAACTATAATGTCTTTGTTTGTTTTCCATGCATTTTGGGTGAAATTTATACTCATTGTACCCCTCCTGAAAGGGACAATCTCTGCCAATATTAAGAAAGATTAGATAAAGTATCCTGATTTTAGAAAAATAATAAGTTCATGTTTTTTGCACACATTTCCAGCTATAGCATCTTTATTTGACCCTTGGAGAGGTTGTTCCTGTTACCCAAGGGATCATCCCTGACAAATATCAGAAAGTTTGGATAAAAGGTCCCAGTTGTATAAGCAATATAAATCTCATGATTTCAATAGAAGTTGCACAGATATTAGTCCTGAACATTTTGGGACAAAAATTAAAATTCCAGGACATAACTGGGACTTTAAGGAGAAAGGCACGGGCAAAGGGGAAGTAGTCTAGAAATCTAGATACATGATGGACACATGCAGACTGGCCAATTGGCATCCCGAACATATGCTGAACCACAGGGAACATCAGAGAATTCCATAGTGTCACGTTCCTAAGCAGATGCATCCAACTTCTCAGTAATAAAGCAGGGGATAGGGGTGGGGTGGGTATAAGCACAGGATGAGGATACATGATTGACATTTCTGTTGGCCGATTAGCATCACAAACCCAGGCAGGCAGGGATAGGCAATGGTACCCGAATACGTGACAGGGTATCTGAACTTGCGACAGCACCCCAGTGGGCACTGGGCAGCAGCTGTAGCAGTGAGGTGCAGTGGGAGGTCCATCTGGGATCTCCGCCTCAGCATCCCTTGTCAGGCAGGCTGGGCAGGAAATGAATGTTTGCATACAGCACCTAACTGTGCAAGTGTTTTCAGTCCCAGACAAGATAACCACATGGGTAAACGTGTGCAAATTAACTACAGTACTACTCCGTTTCAAGATGGGAGGGGAGAGTTGAAGGGAAGAGTCAGGCTCAGAACAGCTTTTCAAAATTCTATTGATGGTCAGACTTCTGCTAGCCAACAAAATGGTCAAGATCTGCTCCTTCCATCCTACTCTCCCCACTCCCATCTGGAAATGGCTTCCAGCTGAGAGGGGAAAAGAGATGAAGGGAAGAGACAGGCTTAACACAAGTTTTCAGCATTCTATTGACTGCTGACTCCCGCTAGCCAATAGAATGCTAAGGTATCAGTTAATTGTGCCCACTCCCTCCTGTTCTCCCCCCTTCCATTCCTGAAAATTTGCTATTGGGAAGCTTCCTCCACCAAGACAGCCCCAGGCAAGGTAAGAAACCTGGACAGGGAACATCATGGCTTCCTCATCTCCCCCTCCCTTCTACCATCAACACTGGGTATTCTGTTTCTTGAGATTCTCATTTTTCTCAGTGAGAATCCAGCGGATTTTTGTCTCATTCTCATTTGCAAGAATGAGATGAGAATTGTGATTCTTGTCAAGAAACACAAAAAACCTAGAACTGAGTTTCAGATTGAACTGTTATACAGCAAATTTATCTTTATCTTTGCAAAGACTGGTATGACACTGCGTGTAAAGAAAGTAAAGTTTCCATGTTGGTCCCAAATATAGGCAATAGAAACAAAGTAGTACAGTGATATCCAGATAAGTGATATCTGAGCCTCAGCTCAGCTTATGTAAAATCTTACATAAAAATATATATGTAAAGAGCACAACCAGAAATTACAAAAATTTTAAATTAAGATATAATATATACATTTTCTTCATTGCCCTTAATGTTTCCTCTCATTATAAAAGGAAACATTTTGCTGAAATAGTGAATCAAAGCACTTTTCATATTATGTCTGAGGATTACATGGAAGATGTTACCCAGCTGTTCCTCTTCAACTTAACTATATTGGATGTACTGACCTTGCTGCTATCCTCCTCCTCCTCCTCCTCTTAATGCTTCGTGCTTTGTAGAGCCATATGACTAGCATGACTTCCTTGTTAGCCACACTCTTAAATTCTTTTTAAACAATAACCTAACAAGGTAACACACACTATTTTGTATCACATTTTGATATTAATTCATGTAAGCATATAGTTAACAGCTCTCCTGTTACCCCAAGATTACAGAATTATTATCTTCAATCACATCACTTCCTCATAAGATTTTTCTATCAATATTTAGTAAAAAGCATAAATATGAATTGAAAAGTTAAATTTAGCATTGTACTATATTCCGCAGGCCAGACTTTATGACATGGTAACCAGAGTTCCCAACCCCAAGAGTCATGCACCAAAATCTTCATATGACCAAGAAACACATATACACATGAAGACACAAACCTTTCTTGCTTTGCAATTGACTGGTGGAGTTGGTACTTTGCAGTCCTGGCTGCTAAGATTCTGAGGATTCACTGTGATTCAGCTGCTGAGACTCGGGTACAGTGAAGACAGATCCAGGACCAACTGAGAGGTGCTCTGGACTGTCCAAGAGCTGCATGAGGCTTCCAACCCACAGTTTACCCACCCCTTTTCTGTGGTATGTAACTCCTGCTCTACAGTTGCTGAATGAAATCATTGGATGGATTCCCCCCGCCACTTCCACAAGAACTATTTTAAAAATAACGAGAATTATATATTATCTACTTCAAAATGACCACATCACACAATATGTAGTTTCTCTAGCACTACAGGGTGAAAACAAACATGACGCTAGCCACCCTTTAACCACCCTTGTTGGTTATTTATGCATGTTGCAGGGCTGTATTGGTGCCCTATGCAGCCCTGAAACATGCATAAATGACCACCAAGGGTGGTTAAAGGATGGTTAGCGTCATGTCTGTTTTCACCCCAAGTTGCAGGGCTGCATAGGGCACCAATACAGCCCTGCAACATGCATAAATACCCACCAAGGGTGGTTAGCACCATGTCTGTTTTCACGCACAAAGGCAATTTGACATTCTAACTTGGATTTTAATTGTCATTTAATACAAAAGTTCTGTGACATTTAAATTTCAAAATTGAGCAAGGACAGTGAATTTGTGTTTGTTCAAAAAATACAAGAATTTGTAAAAGGCAAAATAGCAAACAACCAGTGGGATTTAAATAGGAATTTCTGATTCACAAGGAATTAAGGAACTATGTCCTTCTTTTACTTCAAAGGATTGGACTGTGGACTATATTCATATCCCATGCAAGTAGGTATATTGAGGGGCCATGATGGATTGGGGTTCTCCAAAAACAATTCAAGCAGATCAACAACAGAAATGCTGAATTGGAGCACAGCATATGTTCTCAACCATACCTGGTCAGTTCTAGTGCACTTAGCTGTCAACCACAGGCATATGAACGCACACACAAGGCATCTTTAGATATAAAGGTGTCGGGTGGCTCAAACGGTGTTGCGGCAGCAATGGGACACTGGTTTGTGTCCCATGTTCTAATGTTACCTTACTTAGATGTGCATGCGCATTCCTGACACACATCCACCTCCACCCAACACCCACCCACAGAGCCATCCGACAAAACAGAGGAGGCTCCAAGGTTGGAGAAAGGTGTGTGTCTGTGGGGAAAAGAGTACACCCACCTCCACCCACCACAGGCGCACACCCATCCCTCCCACCATCCAGCAGCGCCGCGTGAAAATGGCCTTATTCTGGGGAACCAGCGAAACAAACTCTCTTCAAGGGATCAGCTCATAAAAACAGTCACTCTTACGGGAATTAGCTTGCTGCATTTTCCTTTTATTTACACTGTTCCATATCAACAGCAGTTTTTTTATATACATTCTTCCACCATATGTATGTACAGTCTTTGCATGCTTCCTATCACTATTACCGGGAAACAGCCCTCCAAAATCCCAGTCCCTAGCTCCGTTCAGGCCACTGCCTCTGGGCTGGTTAAGGTTATTCCAGAAAAGCAGGGAGTTTCCCTCTGTTTATAGACAAACCCCCTTTTAGTCCATATACATGTTCCAGGCTCCTCAGCAGTCTTCAGCACCTCGTCAGCCTGGGGAAAGTGTTGCTTTGGCTTGAGGAAGCCATCTCTGGATGGGGTAGAATGAGTCATCACATCTGATGGCCCACTATCCCTGACCCCGGTCTATCACCGAGGTTGTTCCAGGATGCGACTGCCCTTCAGGGTCGTGGGCAGGCCACGTTGTGCTCAGCAGCATGGGGGGCGGGACCTGCAAACTCACGTCTGCACACAACCCTACCCTCTCCCCACCCTCTCCCCAGCCCAGGCCACTGACATCTGTTCAGCAGCCAGGCTAGATCCTGCCCAGGATGAGAGCCCTCACTCTGGGCAGGTTCAACGTGTGACGGCACATGGCACCATCATGTTTGAAAATATCCTGACTCTCTGTGAGTCTAGCCTGCTCTTATAAGCCCAGAGTGGGTGGAGGTGGCATCCCAGCACTATTTTCCCATTCTACTTTATTATACCTCTCAACTGGGCTGGCTTTGCTGAGACTATACCCAGTACTTCCTTTGTCAGATGAAGTCCAGCCCATCCAGTCATCAGGCTTGTGCTCTCAGCTCTCTTAAAAGAAACCACAGTCTTCCCTGGCTGCGCCCTGCCACAGTGCCACCTGGATAAAATAACCTGTGATCCTTTAAAAGATTTGGTAGGTTTTTGTGGGGTTTTTTCAAACAAAGAAATGTTCCAGCAAAGAAATAATAAACCAGTTTCATTCACTCTTATAACCAACTGAGCTCAAAGTCATGCAAACCTTCCTGAGAGAAAAGTCCAATAATATAGGATGGCATTCTACTAAAATATCATGGTGCTATGAGATGTCATAAATCTTCTTCCAATAGTTTCACACAGAACAACTTCATTTCCCCCAAGCATTTTAAAAGCCAGTTTAAATTTCTTTCAGAAACTTAACAAGCAATCATGCTTCAGGGTGTTGCTAGGCATACACTTTTTGTATTCTTTAAAAGTGAACTTACTGTATATGATAACAGTATGTTGGCTGGCATAACAGATGGAAATATTATTTATCTATAGAACAAGTACATGAGCAATTGCAGCAAAAGCTACCCAGCACTGCATGGAGAGGCATCTGAATCCAGACACAAAGGGTTATCTTTTATAGTGGGCAGGTTTTCTGGTATTTGATGTTCATACTCCACATCTTCCTCTTTTGTGCCAGAACTAGCAACAAGGATGCATGTTAGCATGGATGATACCGGTTTTTCAAGTAGGCACCTATCTATTACTTGACTCAAAGCAATCAGTTAGATGGTAGCTAACTGTAGTCCTTATCAAGCCACAGGCAACCTCGTAGAGGCAGAGGTGAAAGGATGCAGGTCAGTCCCATTACAAATCCCTGATCTACCCATACCACGGGGAAAGGGCGTGGTGGTGAAACCATTATTTCTGAGGATACATGGCCAGTGAGGAGGTATGCATGCAAACTGTTCCAGGCATTGTGGGCCTTCATCTTGTGATTGATTTGGCCGGAGACCGATTGGGGTTCCTACTGGTATACCTTGCACATACCTGTATGGCAGCATCTCTGCATGCTCTAGCTGAACTGGTGTTGGAGGTGGTCTTGTGGTCCCCAAGGATTTTGGTTCTTGGGAACTTCAGCATTGACACTGACGCCAGCCTTGGGGGGAGGGGCGGAGCGTGAATTCATGGGCCACCATGACAACCAGAGGACTGTCTCAGGTGCTGCTGGCCCAACACATGATTGAGGGCATACACTGGACCTGATCTTTTGCACTGGCCTTGAGGCAGGGGGGAGGGGATCTGTTGGTTGGGGAGGTGTCAACTGTGCCTTTGTCATGGACAGATCATTACCTCCTTCAGGCTGGTCTCCTGGCGCACGTCTGGCCCCAGAGAGGTGCAGAACCAGTTGAATTGGTTCGCCTCTGAAGACTTATGGAACCAGAGAGGTTCCGAAATGCTCTTGGGAGATACCCTCTGCTCTTAATGACCATACACGATATGACCTCATGGATTTTTGGAATACTCTGCTGACAGAGGCCATCAATCAAATGACTCCTAGGTGTCTGCTCCGTGAGCACCAGCAATGCAGGTCCCTCTGGTTTACAGAGGACCTTTGGCAGCTGAAGCATGAAGGGTGGCAGTTGGAGCTGATGGTGGTGCCATTCTCATGCTGAAGCTGGTCGATTGTGGCATAGAGTTAGTTTATGAACCTATGCCGTTACTGCGCAGGAAGCAAAGAAACAGTTCTTTGCCGCTCTCATAGCATCCGTAAAGTTGCGTCCAGCTGAACTTTTCTGGGTTGTGAAAGGGCTGGTCAGTCTGGCCTCCCTCCGCCTGGAACTGGAATCTTCCAGCAATTGCTGTGACATCTTTATCAATTTTTGTGTGGATAAAATTGCTTGAATTCATCATGACTTTGATGCTGTGCTTAAATCAATGGGAGAACCAGAGGTGATGGAAGCCCTGCCTTGTCCTGTTTTATGGGATCAGTTTTGCTGGGTGCCACCTGCTAATGCGGGGGATGTCCTTGGGACAGTTAGAGCCACTTGTTGTGAACTGGATCCATGCCTGTCCTGGCTGGCCAAAGCCAGCCAGGAGACATTCGGGCCATTGCTGACGGGGGTGATCAATGCCTCCCTTAGGGAGGGCAGAGTGCAGAGTGGCCTCAAGGAAGCGGTGGTGCAGGCTCTGCTCAAGAAACCATCACTTGACATTGACTCCCTGGTCAGTTATTGGCCAGTCCCTAACTTTCTCTTTTTAGGGAAGGTTATTGAACGGATGGTGGCTCAGCAGCTTAAGGGCATTTGGACCATGTCAGTTTCTGGATACCTCACAGTCTGGCTTTCATTCAGGTTTTGGCACTGAGACTGTACTTGTGGCCTTGGTCGACAAACTCCACCACGAGTTGGACTGGGGTCAGTTGATCCTGTTAGATTTCTCAACTGCATTTGATGCCATTGACCACGAGATGCTCGTGACCCACTTGCAGTACTGAGCTTGGGTATGTGGGATTGTTCTTGAATGGTTCTGTTCCTTCCTGGCCAGGAGAACTCAATGTGTGGTGCTTGGGGATTGCTAGTCATCTCCCAGTGACCTCATGTGTGGAGTCCTTCAAGGTTCCATTCTTTCCCCTCTCCCATTCAACGAGTACATGTAGCCTGGATGTACAGGTGACTGCTGTGGCAAGGAGTGCATTCCACCAATTACATCTGGTGCAGCGGCTTTGACCGTACGTTTCGGATTCTGACCTGGCCACCATCATCCATGCTTTCATAAACTCAAGACTGGACTATTGCAATTCACTCTATATACCCATAGTGATGGTCTGAAGATTGCAGATGCTTCAGAACACAGCAGCCCATCTCCTTATGGGGACAGGCTGCCGTGAGCATATTACACCAGTGCACCATTCTTTGTACTGGCTGCCTATAGTCTTACAGGTCTGATTCAAGGTGTTGGCCTTGACCTATAAAGCCCTGGGACCCTGCCTAGCTGCAGAACCACCTCACAGCCCTGGTCCTGGATTGTCCCCATCTTGAGGTCCCCAAGAATCTTGAGGAGTGACTATGGAGAGGGCTCTCTCTGTGGCTGCACCTCAGCTGTGGAACTCACACCCAACGGAGATCTGACTGACCCTGGACCTTCCCTCTTTCCAAAGGCAATGTAAGACCTGGCTGTTCTGCCAGGCTTTTGGTGAGGGAGAGGCGTGATGGGATTGGGAGGGGGTAGGTAGGTTTTTAGCTCCACTCTTTGGGTTTTTTGTTGTGATTTTATGCAATTGCATTGATATATATATATTTTAACTGTTGCTATGAGCCACCCCGAGCTGCTATGGCAGGAGGATGCAGGTATATAAATAGAATGAAATAAATAAAATAAATTATTTCCCAACTTTTTCTAATTTATATCTTCATTGACTATGAGTGTTAATAGATGGGATTGTGTAGCACCACCACAACACAGTCCAGACCTCGTCTGCTAGGGCAGGGAGACACATGGACATGCAGCACAGCTGCATGGCCCTACCTCTGCGCTGCACCCAGGACTGCACCCCTATGATGGACAGCCATGGTGGCCAATGACATGGCCGCCTGTCATAGGGGGGCAGGCCACTGGGCATGATAACCCACTTAGCCCTGGTCAGGCAGGCCATTGTCTGCACATGTTGGTGGCTATCATGGGCTGCAATCATGGAGGTCTTCGAGATTACAGTCTGGGATAGCCGCCAACATTCCTGGGAGCAAACCCAGCCAACATCTGGTGGCCTGTCCAACAAACATGCTGGTGACTCATCATCATAAGTGGGCTACAGTAGGCCAGTGTCACATTTGTATCAGGAAGACCAGGGGAAATGTGGTCCTCAAACCATGGTCCTATGGGTTCATAGGCAGCAATAGGATACACACTTCCAACAGAACACAGGTGAACCAACAGAACCACATCCCTATGACCCCTTACAAGCTTGGCTCCACCCTGCCAGGCTCTTGATTGGCCACTGATGACCCACATCCTGATTGGCCAAAGACTCCTATATAGTTTCCCGAGTCACAGCAACCCCCTGTCCTGAACCGAGTCTGGTTCTACTAGCTGCATTGCCTTGTGCACACCAATTGCTCCTCTCCAGTTCCAAACTGTGCTAGCACTGGCCTCTGACTTCTGACTCTGGTTGGACTCTTGCCTTGGCCTGACCTTGCCTTATTGCTGGGTGCTTGACACTGCACTGATTTTCTCGGAGATAAGCTTCAATTATTTTTCTTTACCAGTATATGCCCTTCTCCATTTATCACATCTTTATTTCCTCAGTTTCAGGAGGGAGGTTAGAAAGAATCCTAGCTAACAAGGCTAGTAAGAATCCTAGTGCTGGGGTGTGGGGTGTGTGATGATGGAGCTGCGTAGAGAGGACGGTTGGGACAGTCAAGCTTCCTACTCTAGTATTCTTTATCCCAACACCCCAAAACAGGATCAAATACAAATCAGTGGAAGCCCACTGAAATTTCACAACTGTGATATTCATATAAGTGCAAAAATAATGAGATGAAAAATTTTGCCCTACCTCCTGTTCTTCTGACATCTATTCTGCTCCTCAGTCTTAAGCTAAATATAACTGATGTTTAGTTTTGGTGTGGGTGGGGAGTGATATCTCTCTTCCATCTTTTCATCCATCCCAAAAACTAGGGCTGACTGGAGCTATTTTTCTTTACAGTACAAGTTACTGCACTTTTAATGCTACTCTGAATGCTGCCAACTGGTAATTTCCCAATAGGTTTATCATGCTAGTCAAGCATTGCTGAAGTACAATGTGCCATGCCATACCATGCCTCCTTACTCATTCATTCCCCTGGCAGATCCTCTGCTCCCTACACAAGGATAGGGTATGAAAGGTGTGATGAGGTAGTGTAGAGCCAGCAATAAGGCTCTTAAGACTTCTTAGAGATTTCCGTACATTCAGCTGGTTGTAGAAGCCAGGTGTCTTTGAGCTGAAAGCCCTTTAATCTAAAAGAGCAGGCCCAGGATCTAGCTCTCCCTACCTGTATGTAGATCATTTCCATATTTTATCAAGGTTCATTCTCCATGGCCCCTTGATTAATCTCTTCCATTTTCTAGGATGCCCAACCTATTAGACTTCAAACTTCACTACAGTTCTTGCCTCTCCCTTGTCCTCTGTCACATCTCCTAGAGAATAAACATTTTCTCATTCCCAAATATTTCCTGTTAACCATCAAGCTTCCTTCTTTCCTTATTCATACAGCTGCATTTCTACACATCTGGAGAGATTCCATGCCATGAGGACTTCCCCCAGTGCAGATTTTTCTCCTGATCCTTTACTGAGCAATTCTGTTTCCCTTTCCTTGCCAATTTCTAGCTAACACAGAACTACTATCTTTGGCCGCAATCCAAAGTCCGTGTGTGTGGCATGGGCACATGCATTGACCCAAACTGCATTTGCTTGTGTGCACAGTGTGCATGTGCAGAGGGGTCTGGGGAAAGGCCCCCACATCCCAACTCTGCTACCATGGGGAAAGCCACTTCAGCTCTGCTTCTCACTCTCCTAGTTGCAGTTTTGGTCAGCTTGTTCACCTGAGGTGCATGCACAGACCTTGGATCAGGGCCTTTGACTCTCATAAGTTTTATGTTTCCAACCTCTGCATCCATCCTTCCAGTTCATAAACTTTCTGCTTTCTTCCAAAGAAACTGCCACTCTAAAAAGGAAATTGCCTCCACCTTCTGTTCCTTTGCCATTCTCCTGTTATAAGGCTTTTCTTCTCGTGCCAGTCTTATCCAACAAGGTATCCTTTTTGACCCATTGACTTGCAACACTTCCATGTTACTTTTAACAATCGTTAACATCTGAACTACTTTCCATTTCTTTCATTTGAGAAAAATACAGTAACCACATGCTTTCCTTGATTTTTTTCTTGCAACTTCTTCTCTCTCTATGTTTTAAATAGACACTTTCTGGATTTATGAGGTTTTCTTGCTCCCCACCTGCTGCTGTCACTCCTTCCAACTTCTCAATCCACTTTTCAAAAATGGTTATTTCTGTTCCCCCAGACATGCTTGAAGAACCCTTAGATGAAGCTTTCAAAGCATACAGAAAGGCTCATCTGTTCTATAAGGCATTGCAACCGATATACCCATCCCATTCAGTTGAGATGATCCCATGGCCCATGGATCCCACGTGCACCCCCGCCCATGTGCGCTGTTTCTGCACGGCACAGTGTGCCTACAATGGACGTGTGTGAGGTTCCCGAGTAGGCATATGCACAGAGGGGCACGTGTGGGATCTGCAGGCCATGGGATCGGCCCCTTTGTCCTGATTTACTCTGTATTTTACTGGTGGCTTGTGCTACTGTGGCAACAAGTGCTTCAACAGGCAGTTTTGAAGAGTTTCATACACATTCGTTTTAAAATCCCTAATAAGCACGTCAAGCTGATAGATAATATGCATATTTTAAATTCATTACATAGAATCATACAACAACTTCAGAGGTCATTTAATCCAATTCCTTCATCCAAGGTAGGATATACCCTGTACTTTAGCAACACAAACAGATGCTTGTCGAGCTGGTTTCTGAAAACATCCAAGGAAGGAGATTCCACCACCTCGTTTGGCAACCTAGTCCATTGCCCAACTATTATTACAACTAAACGTCCCCCCCCCCTAATAATTAACTGAAACTTGCTTTCATACAATTTAAGCTCATTCTCTCTTGTTCTATCTTCTGTGACAAAGAACAACTGTACTCAACTCTTTTCTACAGCAACCTTTCAGGTATCTGAATGCTGCTATCCCCTTCACTACATGCCTTAATCTTCTTTTCTCTAGACTAAAAGTTCCCAATTACTTCAGCCTTGCCTCATACGGCTTGCATCCTAGCCCCTTTACATGTTTTTTGGCCATCCTCTAAGTTGTTATCATCTTTCTTGATGTGCTGTGCCCCAAATATTTGGTTTACTACTTAGTGTGATATTTTCTTTGAATTATTATATACAGGATAATGTCTTTTGCAAAACCAACTCCAAACAATTTGAGAACCTCTGTACCCAAATGAGGCAGGAATTAAGTCAATGATGGTGAAGCTGTAACTGTATTGCATGAAGTTCAGGCTTTTATTTAATGGTTTGTTTGTATCTCAAGTTTAACATTGCATTGTTAAGTTTAATAATAATTAGTTCAATTTCAGTCCATATGCTCCAAATTAACATTATTTCCATAGTAAATCTATCCCCCTTCAAACTTTTATATGACCTCTCACACATTCTCTTAAAACGAACAGTTAAACAACACGGAACACTTGTCATGAAGGTTTATGCAGAAAAAGGAAATTGCAAATAGCAAATATAAATATTAATTCTACCTAAGTTTTATACAAATTACATATGCTATAAACAATAGTGAATTCTTAAATAATGCAGCTGACTGTAAAACCCATAATTAGTCATTATTTACATGCCAAACTTTACAACCACACTACATGTTTTTCCAGCAAGAACTTCATTACTTTTTTCATTTCCCATGATTATGTACTCCTATACTTTGTTATGGTACAGTTTAGATAGTGAGATTTATTATTGCAAATGTACAGCATGTAGAAACAAATGAGATTAACAGAATATATCTGTTGTCCTCTGTTTACTTACATGAGTCTATTTCTGGGCTCATCACTGGTATCTTCAGTAATATAAATCTGTTAGCAATAGTCTTTTTTTATTACATGGAATTGTTCCCTTGTCTAGTGACATCAGTGGGGTTGTGAGAAAACCCATCTGCAATGCCTCCAGCAGTCTCAAGACTTGACAAGATAGAAGAGAACTGATGCTGTGACAGAGATCATCTCTTCATTCACAGTCAAATTGAGACATGATAGAATTATAAAGTATTCCCCCCCCCCCCCCCCCCAATGAATTGCATGAATCAGATGAAGGTAAATAATGGAAGTCTAAAACTATGGCAAAAATTAAGATGACATTATAGTTACTCCTTCTTCAGAAGACTTTTTAGAGAAAATGTTAATACTTAACCAGGTGAATTTATTGTGTTGTCTAATACGATGGTTGAGATTTTCTAAGAATAAGACTGTCAACAAAATTCCACTGAATTGCAATGGGAATTAGGCTGGCATTTAAAAAAAAAAAAAAACACCTACAAAATTCAGGTGTCCATTATTATTATTTTTAAAGTACTGTTAACATAAACTTAGTTAAAGGATAGATGACAAAGGAAAAGTCATCCCTACCGAATATGAACATTATTTAATGTATACCCATCACTAAGAAGCATGTGGCATTTTTTCCAAAGTGTGAGCTTGCACCTGTTTAGTTCATCTTTGTAGGGCTATTTTACCATGCAAATCTTTCACCAGTTGATTTCTTTGAAACTACTCTCTCTGTTACTGGTACCTTTGACTTAAGAATTTAGAAACAAACTTTGCTAGTCTTAACTTCAGATTTAGCTAAATGATAGAATTTACTCAATTATATAAATTTAATTTTACTTTAAACTTACTAAGGAATTAATTGCTTTCTTGCCTTTCATGATGGGAAGCAGTAGTCCAGCTTAAATCAGGACAAAAATACAACACCATTGTTTAACTACTATAAACAGCTTTTTATAAAAATCTCAGCACTATTGTCATACTACTGTTACAACCTTTCATTTTGGAAGTTACCTCTGTCCAGCATCAGAAGCTGGTGGCTCAAGCCCCGGAAAAGGTACAAATGTGGATCCACAGGGAATTAGCTTGGGGGACATAGTGCTCTTCGGTTCAATGATCTGCTGAAGCGACTTCAAGCTTATTGCTTTAATCCAAGTGTTTTTCAAAGTGTGAGCTTGCAGCTTGTTTAGTTCATCTTTTTAGGGCTATTTTACCATGCAAACCTTTCAGCAGTTGATTTCTTTGAGTCTACTTTCTCTGTTACTGGTACCTTTGACTCAACACTGCCTGACAGACTATTAGGGAAATTTTGATGAGGCAGGAAGACCAGTGTTCTGGTTAACATGATTATTTTACAGAGCCCTGCACAATCATTAGTACCAAATAAGTTGTCACAACATCTTTCTCTTCCTGTGTTTCTTTGTCTTTTTGCCCTTGTTTGATTTGTGAGATGAACTGTGCCTTCTCTTTATTTTATTGTGGACTGCATTTCTCTATAGTCAAGGTGCACCGTGTCATGGCTCATCAATGTTATGGCTTGGTTGCCATAAATTAATCAGACTAGTTGTATGGAGAGAGAAATCAAAAGTGTGCCTATGGGTATTACTTGCTACTATGACTCATTGAAGAGGTTGCCTTTCTTCAGAGTTTATGAAGCACAATAGGTATTTGTCATATTCAGTTTATGGGTTTCCATTTCACTTGTAACTTTTGGATTAAAGCTGAACTGCTTGAACTGTCACTTATCTCATTTTCTCATCCCGAGTGGCAGTATAAAGGCATGATTGCTTACAATCTTTAATATTTTACATCCTCACAGGAGCTTTGCTAGTGTCAATCTTTATTTAATCAAATCATGAAAGCAAAAATGGATTATAAAAGAGTGAATGTAGGACTAGGAGCCAGATGTCAACTTCAGTTTGTGGCCTTTGGCATGTCATTGAACCTTTCTACTACAGTCCAGTTTCACTATCTTTGATATGATGAGAGTATTTACCTACCTGTCTTCAAAGAAGTTGAGGGGAAGTAGCAAAGTGAAAAGTGATGCTAATGAGAAAGAAAAAAACCTAAAGAAACAGGGAAGACGTTTGGATACAGAAAATGTAAGAAATTTAAATAGCTAGTATGTGATTCAGAGGGTGTACCAGAGGTGGGGAATCATTTTCCTTCCAATTGCCACTTGGAAAATTAGTATGAGCTCTGAAGACTGCATCTAATTTGGGGTGGGGTGCCTAAGGGGTGTCTTCAGGGTGAGGGAAAGAATAGGGTCCAGATCATAGATCTGTCTGTGCTATGGATCCATCCCCTTTCTTTGATTGCATGCCATCATCTCTATTCAGTTCCCCTGAACTCACTCTTCAGTGTTTGGTGATAACAGCTGGATTCAGAGACCATGTCTAAAAACAGAGGATTCCCATTCCTGGTATAAACAAACATGACAGTAGACACCCAGAATATTTGTGTGTGCGTGTGCACGCGCGTGTGTGTGCATGCATGCCACCCACCAAGCTGCAGGGAGGGGCAGGGAGGAAGAGTGGCTTGGAAGCTATGGCACAGAGCAAATCACTCTGTGCTGCAGCTACTGCCGCTTCTAGAAGGGCTACCCCACCGCTGGTATGCCTGCCACTGAGGTAACAGTGGAGTTGACTGGAACCAGTCTGTTTGCCTCTGCTGCTACCCCAAAAGCAGGAATACAAGTGATGGGGGGATCCTTTCTCTCTCAGTTGCTTTTGGGGCTCCCATTGAAGAGGTCACAGGATCCCGGAAAGCGGTGTGGAGAAAAGGGAGATCTCAATCCATTTGCTTCCTACACCTTTCACCCCCATTGCTACTCTGGTGGCCAGAGCACAAGCAAGAGAAGAGACAACAAGGACAGAATTCAAACCTGTAACAGGGTGCATCATAGAACCAGCCAAAAACGAGCAGGGACTATGTCTAGGAACAGATCATGCCTTGGGCTGGTGAATAAAGAAGTGCAGGTGCTAAATTAGAAAAGAATAGGGATGAGCCAACCCCCGGGAGTTCGGGGTTCCGGTTTGACCCGGAAGGCCTAGCAGCGGCCTGAAGTGCTCCAGAGCACCACTGCAGCCGGACTCACTGTTGCTGTCGCCGCCGGACCCACGGCCAGAGCCCTGGCACCACCAAGTAGGGCGATCCCTGGGGTGAAGGGTGGGTGTTAAAAAATTTTTTCCCAGGCTGGGCAGGGTGAGGTGCTCCCTGACGCCCCTTCCACCTACGTAGCCTGGAGGGGGAGAAAAAAACAGGTTCCTCCCTACTCCCGCCCCCCTTTGTTAGGTCATTTTGGGTGGGGGTCAATTCAGATTCAGGGTGTTCGCAAACAGGCCGAACACCCCAAGTGTGGCCCGAACCCCAAACTTCCAAACCGCGTTCGCACATCCCTAGAAAAGGACAGCACCAGCTATCAAGCAGCTTTCGAAGCCCAGAGACCTATGGATATAAAAAAAGGAAAACCCTCAGTGTGAAGGAGAAGCCATTTCAGTGGGACTCATGGCAGCACTTAACATATAGCAACAGAGCACTAGACAGCTGGATGGCTATTCCATCTAAGGCCCTTTTCACACAGACACTCTAACACTGATAAAATGGGTGTTACATTTTATTATACATGTTGTAGGGCACCCATAAAGGACACCTTCAGCCCTGCAACATGTATAATAACATGCATTTTATCAGTGTTAGAGTGTCTGTGTGAAAAGGGCCTAACTCTCACACAATGGAAGCTGCTAGTGGTGGTGGTTGAGGATGGGGGAGTATTTTAGTAAATGAACAGTAAAGAAGAAAGCAGCAGGGGTATACATTTCAAAAGTTTCAGGGAGAGATAAAAATGAGCGACAAAACCAGCAACAGGAGCAGATCTGAACAAGAGCCCCCAAGCCAGGCACAAATTAAAGGAGAGAGAGGACAATATATCTTGGGTAGTCACTGAAGATAAGGTTAGTAAGGGCTTCAGAACAGCACACAAAACAGGTGACTCAAAAATGACCATATTAAAATGCCAAGAGAAAAGAAAGAAAGAAAGAAAGAAAGAAAGAAAGAAAGAAAATGTTCCAACTTCACACAAAAAAGGAAGACAACAACTAGATCACACACCTAATGAAATCCTGCAAATAAATAAATAAAGCATCCCTAGGAGCTGCGTTATGGGAGTCATCACACACATACTTTTTTGGTTCACATGGTCTGTAGCACACACTGTACTGATTTAGAAAATATAAATATAAATGAACAACTTATTTGCCTGCTGATAGGAAAATATTATAGATGGAGAACTACGGCTCGTAACCAAGCCAAGTACGTGCACTTGAGACCTCGCATCTTCATGAATGTTGGACCCCTTGTCTCTCCCTCTGTTCCCCTTCCTATGTCTCTCCCCCAGCTCCTGTCGCTCAGATTGTAAGCCCTAGGGGCAGGGACCGTGTCTATTTTATTACTTTGTAAAGTGCCATGTACACTGCTGGCGCTATATAAATGTTTGTTAATAATAATAATAATACGGCTAACTCCTGATCTAACTCTTGTTAAAGGAATTTGAAAGGCCCTTGGAGTAAACTGGCAACTGGAGTAAACCAAATTGGAGTTTAATCCAATTCCAATACAGAGAGTTGGTTTGGGATCAATCAGAAACAAGCAACCAGTATAATAGGTAAAAACAAACATGACAGCAGACTGGTTTGGCCCACTGTGGCATGCCAAGCATGGATTCCGCTTGCATGTATGCCAGATATTGACTCGGGGTATCCCAGGTTGTATTGGTGGCTAACCCTGGCTGTGATCCTGGAGATCTCTGGGATCACAGTCCAGACTAGTGTCTGTCTGATTAAGCCAAAGCGGGCCACCCTGGAGCTGCACATTTGTGGGTCCACCTGAGACTGCCATGATGGGTAGCCATGGCTGACCATCATTGGCTGCCTTGACTGGTCGTCATGGTGGGGGGTGGAGTGCTGGATGCAGTGTGGAGGTGGGGATGGATGTCAGCACATTCCCCGTTCTTCCCATCCCCAGGTTGTGCGGCCATCAACCTGGCCCGGCACATGTTTGCTTTGCACCTGGTCTGGCATTTATTTATTATTTATTTATTCAAGATTTTTATCCCACTCCTTCTGCCCACAGGGCAACTCGGGCAGTGAACAACATATTAAAACAATAAAAGCAATTTAAAAGTTTAAAATCCCATATGCGGGAGAAAAAAACACACACACCCCCCACCAGCCCACTCTACCCACACACACACCCCACCAAAAGCCTGGTGGAACAGTCAGGTCTTACACAAACATTGAAATGACAGGAGAGTGGGGGACAACCAAGCCTCCTCCAGGGGCGAGTTCCACAGCACAGGGGCAGCCACCAAAAAAGATCTAACATCAGTGGCCACCCATCTCGCCCGGGGAACCTCCAAAAAGGCTCCCACGGATGATCTCAGGGGTCACACGGGCACATGGGGAGTGAGGCAGTTCCACAGATAAGTAGGGCTCAGGCCATGAAGGGCCATTAAAGGTCAAAACTAGTACCTTGAACCTAGCCCGGTGCTTTATAGGCAGTCAGTGCAGAGCCCAGAGCACAGGTGTCATGTGCTCCCTGCGGCCCACCCCCATAAGGAGATGGCCACGGCATTCTGCACCAGCTGGGGCCTCTGGACCAGCTTCTTGGGCAGCCCCACGTAAAGTGTGTTGTAGTAATCCAGCCTCACGGTGATGAAGGCATGGATGACTGATGAGGTCGGAGAGATATGGCCAAAGCCATCGGACAAGATATAACTGCCAAAATGCACTCCCCGCCACGGCTACAACTGGAGATTCCAGTCTGAGCCGTGAATCAAGGAGCACACCCAGACTTCGCACCTGAGAGACTATGGGAGGGTGACCCCCCACCCCTACAGAGGAGGTTCAACCACTCCCAGGCCCCCCCAAGCCCTCGTCCACCAATATCACCTCTGTGCTGTCAGGATTCAGCTGCAAATGGCTCAACCTCATCCAAGCCCGCACAGCTGACAGGCACTGGGACAATAAGGAGACTGCGTGGCCTGGGTTGATGGAAAAAGAGAGGTAGAGGTGAAAGTCATCAGCATACTGATGATACTGTATGCCCTGAAACCCTCTCACAATCTCCCCTAATGACTGCATATAGATGTTAAATGAGACATTGACAATGTCTGCCCAGGCTGTCTGTCCTGGGTCAGCCCAGGATGCAGAATCCTGACATCACTTCTGTTTTTACCCTGAATTCATGTGCAAACTCGACAGTTAGAACACTAATGGCCGAATTAGCTTCCTAGGGAGGTCCAGAAAACATTTTAGTTGTGTTACATGTCACCAGGTCAGATGGGAAAGAGAACAAAGGGTAATTTCGGATGTGACAAGATCACAGTTAGCCACCCCGAATCACAGGGGATTCAGGGTGGTGGCTGTGATCCCGTGCATGTCTGTTTGAGCCCCGCCAGATGTTTACCACAATGAATCTCTGGTGGGGGTCCAAGCTAACCACGGTTCTGTGTTGAGGCCAGCCCCATCCCCAGAACCATGGTTAGCTGGACAATGATCCGTGATGGGCCAAAAGTAATGTCTGTTACCTTGGCCATAACGGATCGTGACCCCAACTGCGGTATGCGATCAGGCTCAGCGGCCACATTAGCTTCTGCACCTGCCTGTCTTGCCGAGGGCAGCGGTTGGGGGAGCAGGAGGGCGGGGCCGTGCGGCCGCACGTTGTGTCACACCCCTCCGCCCCCTCCAAGATTCCCCAACATGATGGAAGCCGGCATGTCTAAAGGACAGCTGGCTTCATAACTGTCCAGGATCTAAGATGGATCCCGGTCCGGGTTTAAGCATGTTGGGCTGGAAGGCCCATCACGTCTGAAATTACCAAAACAGTATAAAGCTGTAGAGAGAGCAAGTGGTCCATTAAATGGTAGTACTATTATAAAATTAATCCCACGGCTGAAGTTAGGGTTGGCCAGTAGTTTAAATGTACTCTCACAAGAATGATGAATACACAGGACTAGACAGTGTGAAGAATAAAATTGCAGCCACTGACTGGAGCAAAGGAAGGGCAAGGATACCATGAAGTCATTTACTACATAAAATCTTAAAATAAATATTTTTGAAAGATTAGTGGTTTGTTTTTTTAAAGCATAAAGTTTCCTAGACAGTTGATAGATATGGTGGTTGTTTCTACAAACTTATTAATCTTCCCTTGAAGAAACAAATATGGTAGCATATTCCCTGCAATTTTCTATACTTGCTACCTATCTAGTGGTTTGGTGTTATTGTTTTTTTATTTATTTATACTTCAGATGGCGTTTCAGCTACATTATTTTATTTAAAAGCCTGCATTTCTTTTTTTTCCAATAGTTTCAAGAATTTTATAAATAGACCCCTGGGAACCTACCGACTTCACAGACCCAGGAGGATGTTTAGCTCTAAGCACATGAATAGTACCTTAGTAACTTGCAGATGTGAGATCATAGATCATAAAAATGTTTATCGATCTTTCTAAAATACTTTAAGACCTACAGATTAAAAGTTGTTTACAAGTGAAATAACGGACAGTGGTGTTAATATGATATGCCACGAAAAATAATATTTTGACTCTGCTAACCAATATTGAAAATGGACTGTTCAATGATTTGGCAAATAATAAAGTGAAGGGGTGGGGGGGGGGGGGGGGGGAAGAACCCACAACTCTAGGGTTGTGTGTGTGTGTGTGTGTGTGCGCGCGCACTTTATTAATTTGGTGTTTTTTTAGCTAGGCAGTTAATTTACAAAAGGTGATATCAACTTGAAATTCTCCAATTAGAGTTCATCGTTTTAAAAACAATAAAGATGACAAGCTTCAAAGGCTTACATCTCATCTCAACTTCTGATATCCTACACCCGTAACCTAGCTCATTAGTGCTAATGCAACATAAAAAGCAAGAAAAATCTTGTGGATGAGAATGTGCTTTAAAGATCTTTCACTTCTTTTTGAGCATAGTAACTATTTGCTGATTTCACCCTCATCCTGTTAAGTCAAGAATTTCCAAAGTGACGTGTGATTTGAGATTCTTCAAATATTTGCTTGCCCAACATGAAACATCTAAAAGGAGTCGAACCTTCTTCTGACAGTTCTAAATACACATCCTCCAGTAATAAGCTTCCCAATGTGTGTCTTATGTTAGGCACCCCAGTCACTAGTCACTGTTAAAAACTGGGCATAATATTCTGATGGAAGAAACAATTTATTTGGTTTGATTATTGCACTATGTTTCCTCTTTCTTATTTCAATTCTTTTTACAATGATAGTTAAAACAACAGAGTATGTAAATTGTGGATGCTGTTTCTTTATATATATATATATATATATATATATATATATATATATATATATATATATATTCTTTATTGTTGTTGAGTTGATACTGTTTTAGTGTCTATATAAAGAACAATTTAACAATCCAGAAAAAATACATAAAACCTTGGGGTCAAATAAGTATAGATATAAGCAGGTTGGAAGTATCTTCATATATAATTTTATTTATATTTTTAATTTATTTTTATTTATAGCCCACCCTTCCCCAAAGCATCAGGGTGGGTAAAAAAACATATATAAAAACATGGATAAAAGTTAAATGATTTAAAACCCAAACTGTATATAAAATTCCAATTTCAAAATAACATTCCATTGCCTCTGGAAAATGCCCAGGTTTGGGCTCCTGTGAACATAATCAATATACTGTATTAGTATAAGTCATATGTATGCTGTTAAATATATTGTGGGTGCATGTCTTTCATTACTAATGTATCTGAGTGCCTTACAACTTTTAAATTAAATTTATCATTATAACACTCCTATAAAGTGGGGAAATGGAATTATCCTCATCTGTTAAAAAGTGATGAGGATGAGACAAGTCATTTTTGCACAGATGCACCCTCACCCCCTGCTGGGTGTGTGGGCAGATGTGCGGTGGGCATCCATGTGCATGCCGCAGCGGTGGATGGGGGGTGGGTGTGCACCTGTGGAAACGCCACGGGTGGTAGGTGGGGGTGTATTCACACTCCTGGCGCACACCTGTCTCCACCTATCACCCACAGAGCCATCCAAAAAAACAGAGAAGACTCCATGGGTGGAGATGGGTGTGCACCATGGGAAAGGGAGCACACCCACCTCTACCACCCACTGGCCCACGCCCATACCCCCCTCCCAGCAGTTCCATGTGAAAACAGCCACAGAGGCACTATCAGCCCAAACCTCAAACTGAAGTCTCACTGAAATGAATGGTGCTTTCACCAGCACAGCACTTTGAGAATTAGGATGTAAGCAAACTGCCTAAAACTTACATTAAAAAAAACTTAGGTGAACCAGGGAACTGAAGTCAAGTCTCCTAAATTCCAAGCTAGCATCCTACTCATTCTCTTCTCATTTTGAAAAGGAGAGCCATTTTCATGAGAACATGCAGAGATATGCAATAAGCAACTGAAAAGATTACATGACCATCATACCACCATCCATAATAATGAAATACAGCTGCAGAAGCATCAACACAGAAATTTCCCTTGACACCTTAATTGTGCCTCTATAATTTTAATATACAACAAAAACTATTTTTTAAAATGAAAGATTGCCTCCCAGTCTGCTTGGAAAGGAGATGGTGCTAGGGTTTCTACTACATCAGGATGCTGATCTGTAATTCTGATGAGAGGTGCCACTTTTATATTACATTTACCAGGGAAATTTTTGATATAAAGTACCAGTATGACTTAACAAACATCGCGTAGAACAAAGCCCTAGTTTTAATTTTCCGAGCAGCAAGAACCAGCCCCTGTGGAAATTAGCCCTTTTAGAATGATCATTTAAAAACAAAACTACCCAAATATAATTATCTTAGCCTGAGGTATTTTACCACCACCTTCCATCAAATCGGCTGGGTATGAGAGTGCTGAGGTTTGCAATGTGAATTAACGTACTCTAATATAACAAAGACCCAGGGATACCATTTATTTATACTTTAATAATTGTGCCGCCCCCTCCTGCCTCTGGCAGCTTGGGGTGGCTCACAACAAAACAGCATTCTAATAAATAACTTTAAAAATATATAAAAATATTAAAAGATCAAAAAAAACCAATGCAGGAGAGTCCGTAAAAGGCTTAATAACCACACACCCCCACACTACCCATCTCCCCCACTGAAAACCTGGAAGACTATCCAGGTCTTACAACTGCGCCTGAAGGAGGGGAGATCTGGGGACAAGTGAGCCTCAGTTGACAGGCAGTTCCACAGCCATGATGCCACCACCAAGAATGCACTCTCAAAAGTGGCCCCCCATCACACCGGGGGGGGGGGGGATCTCCAACAGGACACCCCCGACTGACCACAGGGGTTGATCCAGGACCAGGGGAGTATTTTATTGATTTTGATTTTGTTAGCCGCCCCAGGCTGCCTGGAAGGAGGGGCGTGGTCTAAATCTTTTAAATAAATAAATAAAAAGGCGGTCCCGCAGATAGCCTTGGTCCACACCTATTAGGGCTTTATAGATATCACGGCCTGGTCCTGAACCCTTGGCCTAAGGAGGTTTGGAAGTGGCACAGTAGCAGTTTGCGCCACCTGCTGCCTGATAAACTGTGCCTCATCCTTCTCCCTGTGTCTCCTTCTATATATCCACCTGGTGTGCACCCCACCCTTGCTCACCTGTCTCCCATTTCTGTCACCTGTTTCCTGACTTCCTGATTGGCCAGCAGGGAGTATTTAAGACCTTCTGGTGGCCTCAGGAAGCTGGTGGAGCAACTGCTCTTCCCCAGGTGTGGGTTTGTGTGTGCCTCTGTGGTTTGGGTCTAACATTAACCTGTCTCACCCCCTGTGACTGTGTTGTTGTATGTGCTGTGTGCGACTGCGTAAGTCTTGTTGTCCTGTGAAGTCCTTGTCTTTGGAAGTGTTGTTCGTCCCCCCCTTCCTGCTCCTCTGTATCTGGCTACCCTCTCCAGATACTCTGTTGTTGGTTCTCCCTTCCCAGCTCCCTGCTGCTGTTTACCTTCTACAACCCCTCTCTTGTTTGTCCCCCCTTCCCGCTCCTTTGTAGCTGGCTACCCTCTCCAGCTACTCTGTTGTTGGATCCCCCTTCCCAGCTCCCTACCGCTGGTTATCCTTGCCAGCGTCTCTGTCACTGGTTCTCCCCCTAGCTCCTCTGCAGCTGGCTACCCCCACCAGCTTCCTTGTTGCTGGTTATTCCTGCCAGCATCCCTGTCGCTGGTTCTCTCCCTAGCTCCTCCACAGCTGGCTACCCCCACCAGCTCCTCAGTCCATGGCCTCGATGATGAGCCATATGCCTTCTTAGACCAGCTTGTCTGGTAGCCATGCTGAGCATTTAGTCTCCCAAATAGTGGAGAGTGACTGAGAGGTTTCAGTGACAACACTGTGGACAACCCTTTCCCCCCTTTACCCTGTCCTTCCTCTCCCTCTCGCCTTGTTTCCCCTGACTCCACACCCCGGAGCTTGACAATAGGTAAGAACCAACACCTTGAAACAAGCCTGGAAGACTATAGGCAGTCAGTGCAGTGAGTGAAGTACAGCTGTTATATCCTCATGGTGACCCGTACCCATAAGGAGGCAGACGACTGAATTCTGCACCAGCTGCAGTCTCTGGACTGTTACAACGGTATCCCCACATAGAGCACAATACAGTAGTCCAATCTAGAGGTGATGAATGCATGGACGATGGTGGCTAGGTCCGAGTCTGTAATATACGACCGAAGCTGCTGTACCAGATGTAGCTGGCCAAAGGCAATTCTCACCTGGACATCCAGGCGGAGCTGCGAGTCAAGCAACACCTCCAGACTACAAACTGAGGAACCAGGAAGGGTCAAACCTCATCAATTATGGGTACCTCCACTCCCCAAGCCCTCCCCATCAGCATCACCTCCATCTTGTCATGATTCAGCTATCGATGGCTCGCCCTCATCCAGTCTCCCATGGTAAGCAATGCAATTGCCAGACCTGGGTCAGCTGATAAAGAGAGGTAGAGTTTGGTGTCAACAGCATATTGATGACACCGAACCCCCAACCCTCTCACAACCTCACTCAGCATTTGCATATACACATTGAACAGGAGAGGGGACAGAATAGAACTTTGCAGGACACCACAGGTGAGAACCTTGGGAGATGAAGAACAGTCCCCCAGAACCACACACTGAGTTCTCCCGGCCAGGAAGGAACGGAACCATTCAAGAACAATCCCACCCACCCATTTGGTCCTGCAAGCAGGTCACCAGCATTTCATGGTCAACGGTATCAAATGCAGCTGACAGATCAAATAGGACTAAAAGACTCAAATGGTCCTGATCTAACTCACAGTGGAGGTCGTCAGCTAAGGCCACAAGTGCAGTCTCCATGCCATAGTGCAGATGAAACCCGGACTGCAAGGAATCCAGAAAACTGACATGATCCAGATGCCCCTGAAACTGCCAAGCCACCACCTGTTCAATAACCTTCCCTAAAAAGGGAAGGTTAGAGGCCAGCCTTTAGCTGCCAAGGGAGTCAACATCCAAAGATGGTTTTTTGAGCAATGGGTGCACTAGGGTCTCCTTGAGGCACCCAGACACTGTACCCTCCCACAGAGAGACACTGACTACCCCCGCCAGCAATGTCCCTAATCAATTACAAGGTGGAGGCTGTCAATACCTGGTGGAGTTTGCACCAGGTACTGTCTAACGGACCATGACTCCCTAAAAATAACAGCTACACCACCTCCCTGGCCCTCCAGCATTGGTTGCTGCATGGAGTACTCAGCTGGAACAAGGTCAGGCAAAATAGGTCCCGACTCAGTGTCCAGTCAGATCTCTGTGATACACCTGGTCAGCCACCTGGTCCAGGATCAATTTCTGGACAATAGATTATTTATTCATGATTGATCTCACATTCAACAGCAACATCTTCATAACAAGGCCAGGGGTCCTCCAAACCTCAGCCACCTCATAATCTGTTTGGGAGCAGTGAGGGGGACAGGCACTAAACACCTCTCCTGCCTCAAAAAATGTACCAGCTGCCCACAGGGACAATATCTCCCCTGGCCCATCATGACCCCAATGGCTGCGCCCTCCCCCCCCACCGGCCACCCCCGGCAACAACCCCTCAAACTGCCAGGTTGGTGGGGGAGACCACCACTACCCCTCTCACAGGGGGGTGTATACATTCATCCTGGTTCCACAGAATTTCATTATCACATCTAAAACCCTCACTTCTCTAGGCAGGAAGAAGGAGCTTATCATCTCCTACTTCCCTTGCTTTCTCATTCATATGCAAGTTTTCATCCTGTTGGGGATCCATTACTCTGAACGGGACATGCTGTCCCAGCCTGCAGGGGTCACTGGGGAGCCTATATGGGAAATAGCTCATCTTTCACACCATATGAACCTGAAATTTCATTTTAATAAAGTCCCTTTCTGGCTATCCACAAAGCCCAAGTCCCTACTTGCAGGATCTGATCCTGTAATAAGTATATATAGAAACGGATATCTGCATGTCTAGGTTTGGATATCTGGCCTCCTCTTCTATAGCCAAAGCAAACCTCAACAGCGTATTGGCCTCTCTGGTTAGCTTTACTGATTTGTAAATAAATAAATAAAATTATTTTTATATAGTGCCTCCTGCCATGGCACTCAGAGCTTTACATAGAACAATTTAACACAACTTTTAAATGTCTGCTTACAAGAAGATAGGCAACATTAAATACTTATAAACATCAATATATATTATTGATCATCCAACAGGTTGCTGCAAATTATAACTATGACCTATTACTATCCGTAATGCCTTCTACTGATGTGCCTTCAATGATCTATAAGATAGACTACTTTTTAATATGCTTATGCCAGTTTTACATTTTTATTAACCATCAGTATCATTAGTAAATTCAACATCAAGGTGCAATTGAGGAAAGAGGTCTTAAGAGATAGAAAGCTCCACTTACATTCCATGCTGCCTCAGTCTTCAACCACAACAGAATCCTGACTCCAGCCTGGCTCAGAAACTCCCAGCCAGCAGTTCTTTCCCTCTGCTGTTATATTGGCAGAGCCCCTCCTTGAGCTCCTCACTCTTGTCCCCCTCCTTGAGACCAGTTACTCCTTAGCTTCCTCCATCTGCTTCTTATTAGGCACTGTCCTTCAGCTGCCCAATTGTTATTTATTATTATTATATACATTTATATAGTGCCAGTAGTGTGATCTGGTGCTGTACAGAACATAGAAATAGACGCAGTCCCTGCCTATGGCTTACAATCTAAAAGACAAGGAGGGAGAGACAGGGAGAGGGGACAGTGGGAGAGACAGGGGAGAAGACCAACAAACAATAAACATTCAAGTGGATGCAAAGTCTCAGGTGCATGTGCATGGCTTGGCTTGGTTACAATCAGGTTGGATGCAGCAGTCTGCAGAGGAGGGCAGACAGTAAGTATACGGGGAATGACTAGCAGGCATTGGAAAAGGCGGTGAGGAAAAAGTGGGTCTTGAGGAAGGATTTGAAGGAGTGGAGGGAGGGGGCAAGGCGGATGTGGGTAGGGAGGGAGTTCCAGGCATGGGGGACAGCGAGGGAGAAGGGTCAAAGACGGTTAGGTGAGCAGGAGAAACAAGGGAGAGTGAGAGAGGGGACAGAGGAAGAGCGGAGAGCGCGTGCAGGAGTGTGTAGGGAGATTAGGTCTGAGAGGTAAGGGGGAGCTTGGTCATGGAGTGGTTTGAACGCGAGTACCAGGAGTTTAAACAGGATACGTTCAGGAAGGGGGAGCCAGTGAAGAGAGAAGAGGAGAGGCTGCACATGGTTGAAGCGACGGGTAGAGTGAATGACCTTGGCAGCGGAGTTTTGGATTGCGATAAGGGGGGACAGGTGAGAGTGAGGGAGGCCGGCAAGGAGGAGGTTGCAGTAATCGAGGCAAGAGATAACCATGGCATGAACAAGGGTTTTGGTCGAGGAGGTAGAGAGAAAGGGGCGGATCCGAGCAATGTTTTGGAGGGCCAATCGGCAGGATTTGGCAACAGAGTCAATGTAAGGTTTAAAAGGGAGGTGCATGTCAAAGAGTCAATGGCCATTGCCCCCCACTCCCCCTCTTTTGCTGGTGACTTTGCAGTGGCTGTTAGGAGTAAGTGCATGCATGGCACACACAAGTCTTCTATCTTTGGGGTATTTTTAGGTTTCTCAAATTTTCACATTTTGCTAATTTCATCGTAGGCATCCCCCCCCCCCCCCC
>QEPC01006176.1:1109929-1132233 GCA_003113815.1 Sphenodon punctatus
GCGTTATATTTACCTTTGATTTCTAGTAACCACTCTGTATCAACTATCTTGCTTATGTAATCAATAAACTTACTTCTTATCTTTATGAAGAAGTGTCTGTGTCTAACATTGGAACACAAGTGAGCAACAAGAGCCCTGAAGCTCTTGCGAACCCAGAGGGTGTAAACGGGAAGGATCAGGCCCTTGAGTGACAAAGGAGTTGTCCCTGCGGCAGACTTGAATTAGCCAGAGAGAGAAACTAATTCAAGCGGGCTGTGCGTGAGGGAAACAGTCACTCAAACCCGGTAAAGTGGGGGTGTGGACCCTCCAACACGTGACAGTGCCCACTAGTTGTAGTGCCAGCCCCAGGCATGATCCTAAAACAAGTATAAGCACCTATTCCTTAGTAAGCACTGGCATTCACATGCTTCTTCTCCAATAGAAGTGCCTGTACCCCTTTTCTGGTGCTAAACTGTTCCCTTCTACAATTACTATTACCTTCCAACACACTCCTAGATACTGTGAGGTGAATGACTTCTGCCATTCCAATCAATTTTCCTATCGCTACTCCCTCACACACAGAGGCCCTTTTCGCACAGACACTCTAACACAGGTAAAATGGGTATTACGTTTTATTATACATGTTGCAGGGCACCCATACAGCACACCTGAAGCCCTGCAACATGTATAATAAAATGTAACACCGATTTTTATCAGTGTTAGAGTGTCTGTGTGGAAAGGGCCACACACACACTTCCATTCTAGTTTTTTTCTTTTATAACAAACAACAGGGTGAAAGTGATGTGATCCAATATAATTCAAACTTCAGATAGCTGTGAGAAGTGTCAAAAGCATTGGGCTGGACTGTGTATATAAGAACAAAGCACCGCATTGGAACAATTGTGGAAGTACATCATCCACATAAAGAGTAGAAAGTAGGTCTGTCATTTTTTAAAAATAATTTGTTTGTCTAAAACTATGTGCTTTGTTTCCAAGCAACTTGAATTTTCTGAGAGATTTCAGACCTGATTCAGAGTGATCTGAGTTTCCATGAACTTCTCTATTTTTAGATGTAATACCTGTAGACGGGCCATTTTTACACAGACAGGGGTGAGTGTGCTGCCGCAGTGGGTGGAGGTGGCCACTGTGTGTCCTTTTACATGGACACATGCCCACCTGCACCCACCTCCATGCACGGAGCCTCCTCCATTTTTCCAGATGGCTCCATGAGTAGAGATGGGTGGGTGATGGGTGCGCATCAGGAGCACTCACACCAACCCATCACCCATGGGGTTCACACGTGCGGACACCCAGCGCACACCCATCCCCCCATCCACTGCCAGTCCGCTTACACGGACACTCCCACCCCCACCACACACCTGCCTGAACACTCAGCGGTGGGTGGAGGCGTCCGTGTAAAAACAGCCATATACGTAAACGTTTATGCTTCTTGCTTTGTGTTACTCAAAAATAACACATTGGAGTTCAATTATCACTCAGGAGAAACATTTCCTATCATTTTACCTTGCAACTCTCAAACACTTATAAACCTGATGCACAGACAATTATCCCATCTATTTGGAAGCAATAACACACAGTAGACTGACTGGCTTTAACAGGGATATTAAAAGTACATAAAGTTAAACACCTATGCAAGTCTTTTCAGGCATGTATCTTTAAACTCTTACAAACTCTCTTATTTATAAGAGATTGTACATGCAACAACATAGTTTGAAATCTCTGGCATGTGCAATATTAATCCAATAAATTATTTTATGGTTGTGCATATATTACAAATGTGTTGTGATACTGAAAAGATAAATTGCAGCCATTCAATACATGGGGGATATGTAATTTTATGATTTGGCAACGACCTCTTAATCATGAGTTTTGGAGTTCATACATGTATTCTCATAAGTGGCAAAACCAAAAGAGAGATTATGCCAATTCAATGCAAAAAAAATAATTTAAAAATCTTTACATCTACACAGCACAGCCATTTAATTGAAACTTTATATGCATGGGGAAACAACCTGTGAATACTGTAGTATTGTTGTTTTTAAAAAACCAAAACACTATTGTAACTGATATCATTATTCCTCTCAGCCTAAAAAGCCTGAGGGTTTCTGTTAAAAAACCCAAAACCTCCAATAATGTGGGGCTTGTTGGAGGAGAAAGAAATGGAAACTAACACCATGTATGTAAAATGTATCCAAACATGAATAAAAGCATATTTTCCTAAATCTAAAGAGCTGCTGTTTTGAAAATCTGAACATCAGAGATCATTTTTATCAGAGATAGAGGGAAGCACTGGCCCCTGTTGGAAGCTAGACAATATCCATCCACATGGACTAAACCTAGAGCACCCCCTGTGCACTGCTGCACACATGCACCTTGGCTAAGTCTTCCTATGAATATCTGTGCCGAATATCATAGCCAGTGAACTCTTGCCCTTCAAACGGGTTCCGGTGAAGCAGATATTAAGTGCTATCAATTTCCAGTTTATTTGAATATCCATCTGGGTTATTTAAGATCAGCTACTAACTTATGTATTCCAGTCATTTTGTACTTAATAGCACAAAACAATGCCTCCAATAGAGCCAAATAGTACAGAAATGAAGTAACAAATCCTTGAATGACTGAATATCTGAAAAGAAGTGAACAGAAAAAAAACATCCAAAGTGAAATATTTGAAATTATCATTTTTTTTAAATCAGAGATTGAGGGATAGATGAATATCAGTTTGATGTGGCTATTTAGATACCCAGTGAACTATCCAAAAATGTGAATAATATCAATAAATATTAAATCTACTTTTTTATTTTTCAGCTCTAGGTAATGTTTTCATTTTGAGCTTTAAAAGGGACTTGAAAATTCTGTAGTATTCAATTTTATGCACAGAAAACCTTTTCCTAATGCAGATCTGAACCTTGCTCAACTTTGTCTTTGTGAAGAGGGTAAATCAACAGGGACTATTTATATAGCAGACTGTTTTTGTTGCTTCTGTTTTTTATTTAGTAATTTGAAAATGCTGGAGGACTAGGGAAAATTTTAACAGATTAATGGACAGGGAATACTGAAGGACATAAGATTTATCACAAGAAGTTCCATTTTACTATTGTTTTATTAATTTATTATTATTATTATTATTATTATTAATTATTATTATTATGCCAGCAGTGTGCTGGCAGTGTATAATAAATAGTTATACACAGGTTCCTAATCCAAGGGGCTTACAATCTGAGAGAGACAAGAGAGGGAGAGACAAGCAAAAGATGAACATCAGGAGAGGCAAGGATACATTCATGAGGTTAAGAAATTGCAGGAGCATGTGGTTAACTTAGTTATAGGGAACTAACTTAGTACCTTCATTACATGGATGAGATTCTGAGTGAAGGGGAAAAGAGAATGCAATTTCACTCATGATGAGCTAGGGAAGGCCTGATGAAGGAGTTAGGTTTTCAGGAAGAATTTGAAAGCTGTGAGGGAGAGAGTAGACTGAATGTATCCAGAGAAGGACTTCCAGGCATGGGGGACAGCAAGAGGAAGGGTAAAGATGTTTAGAGGAGCAAGGGAGTCATGAGTAGGCAAGGGTGGGGAATGAGAAGGAGAGAATCTCCCCGGCAGGAGTATGACAGGATATAAGAGCAGAGATGTATGGGGGAGCAAGGCCATGAAGAGCCATGAAGATGAAGACCAGGAGCTTGTGCTTAATGTGCTCACATAGGGTATTTTCAGACGTTACGAAACCACGCTCAACCACAGTCAATCGGCAGTGGTGGAGAATGGTCCCGTAACGTCTGTTTGAATCCCGCCAGATGTTCACCACAGTGAACCACTGGAGGGAATCAAAATAACCACGCTTTCGAGAATGGTCTGGGGACCATCTCCGAAAGCGTGGTCAAAGTGATTCCAGTCGGTGGTGAACACCCGGCAGGAATCACTTCCCCCCAACAGACGTGACATATACACGCTCAACCACGGTGGAATTTGCCATGGTTGAGCATGTCAACATCACGTCTGTTCCCTAACCACGGCCCAGAATCGGCGTCCGTGCTCGCCGCCGATTCCGGGCCATGGTCAATCTCCCGGGGGGGCAGGGAGACGGGCACCATGGCTGAATTGGCCGCTGTGCCCACCCATCTCTGGGAGAGTGGGCTGCTGGGGGAGCATGGGGGGGCGGGGCTATGCAGCTGCATGTAGTGCCGTGCAGCCCCGCTCCCTCCCCAGATTCCCCATCGGGATCAGCTGGAATGTCTTGTTAACAGGAGACCCCCTCCCACTCGTGACTATTGGGGGGTGGGTAGCCCAATATCCACCATTCCTTAAACTTCAGGGGGAATTAGCTTAATGATTTAAACTGGGGTCTCCACATGTTCAAAAGGATCAAGCTGAGGACAATACGTGCTACAGGCAGTTTATGTACCCTTCCCAAATAGAATGAGAGAGAGAGAGAGAGACAGGTGTCCAAAAACAACAAGTTTATTACTATACAAAACAGAGAAACACAGTCCCGGTCTGGCTGGTGGGATTTAAAAGAGAAAACACAAGCGACTTGTGGGGAGTATGGTAGGAGAAGGAGGGGGGGGTCCGGTGTCGGCTCAGCGATGCTGAGCAAGAGAATGTGAACGAGGGAGAGAGAGAGGAGAGAGACAGGGCTTCCCCAGTTGGCTGGGAAGTCTGAACCTGTGGTTACCTTTCCTTGCCTGTTGAGACAGACAGGCAGCCCACGGATCCAGTGGAGTTTGGGTGATGGAGGAAGAAAGAAGGGGCAGACCAGAGTCTGGGAGATCTCTTAACTCAGACATGCACAGAGTGACCTGTGCATATCTGGGTCCCAAGATTTCTCAAAGGTTGATGTAAAAACCAGGGGCAGTTAAAGGGTGCTGGACAAAGGAGTTTGGGAGGCTACGAAGGGTTGTTTGGGGTGTACAATGGGCTAACAAGGGGAGGTTGCTTCCTTGACAAAAAGGGCTATACTAAATGCACCAGATATCTTTTACACAGGAGGTAAAGGTAAACAAAAAGTGAAGGGAGGAAAGGAAGGGCTTAACGACAGGCTTCAGGATACAATGAGTGTGCGTCTGGTTTCTCTTTGGGAGTACAGAGATAGGATGTTTCTGCTCTGAGTCATGGCTACCAGTCATTTGTCACAACAGGGTGAGCCCTTCTCCTTAACGACTCCATTCTTTATTCAGAGAGCTCTCCCTTCTAGTCTTTTTCTCAAGCTTAGGCTGGTATTTTTCCATGAGCGGTCCCTTTTTGCTAGGAGCTAGGGTGGTTGGGCCCGATCCTTTCTTTCCATGCTTTTCACATGCCCCCCTCCTCTTTTTTGCTTGTGCACCTCATATGGGGAGGCTTCTCTATCAAGCCTTTATCCCCATGTTCTCTGGCCTCTGGTTGCCTCTGGGGGCTGCCGTTTCAGACCCCCTTGGCCTAGGTTTGCGGCCCTCGGTTATACAGCAAAAAGGGGGGTATATCCATCTTTGGGGGGGGGCTCGAGGCCCTCTCAAACAGTCTGTTGACATGCCGGTATTGATCCCGGTGGGGAATCAATAGGGTGATTCCGTGACGGGGCGAATGCCACCCTGTCACGTCTGATATCACCCATTGAGGGAGCCAGTGTAAGGTGGAAAGGAAGGGATGAACGTGGTCAGTGACAGGCAAGGTGGATGACTTTGATAGCTTCAGTGTTGAATGGAGATGAGGGGGTGAGATCAGAGCAGAGAAGACCAGGAGGAAGTTGCAATCATCAAGACAAGAGATGACTAGAGGATGGACTAGGGGTTCTGTGGTGGAAACAGTAAGGCAGGGCCAAATTTTAGCAATATTATACAGAGCGAAGTGACAGGATTTTGGCAACAACCTGGATCTGAGGCATAAGGGAAAGGAAGGATTTGAAGATGAATCCCTCAGGTGTATAGCCTGAGGGACAGGCTCGATGGTGACACCCTCAATGGAAACAGAGAGAAGTAGGAGGGGAAATTTTAGGGGGAGGGGGTGGGAATGGAGATTTTGGTATTGGCCACATTATATTTGGGTTGGCAGCGAGACATCCAAGCAGAGATGTCAGACAGACAGTAGCAATGTGAGACAGACAGACAAGACTGGATGGAGGGGGAGAGCACGGGAGTGGACAGACAAGAGTTGCATGTCATCAGCATACAGGTGATACTGGAAGCCGTGAGATTCAATGAGTTTACCTACCCAGAGAAAGAGTGTAAATGGAGAAGAGGAGAGGTCCCAGGACAGAGCCTTGGAGAACTCCCACAGAGATGGGAAGTGATGTTGAGGAGGTACCAGAAGGGATGGTACCTCATTTCAGTTTTGGTTTTTTTGCATTTAATTATTTTTTATTTATTTATTTTTTGCATTGGAAAAAAAAAAAAAAAATTCAGTGCAAAAACCCTGAAGCAACTGAAACTAAAACTAGAACTGAAATTTTGGATAGAACTGAAATGGCCATTTTCGGTTCTATCCAAAATTGAAATTCTTATCCCTAGGTGAAACATTTATGGAGTGGTTTGAGCAATATGAAGAGAACCAGTTGAGCACAGAGTCCCAGAAATAAAGGGAGCACAGCAAATTCAGAAGGACACCATGGTCAACAGTGTCTGTGTCAGAGAGATTGAGGAGGATATGGATGGAGTAGAGACCCTTTGACTTAGCTAAGCGAAAGTCAGTGGTGATTTTAGCAAAGGCACTCTCAGTCGAGTGGAGAGGGGGAGAGCCTGATTGAAGGGGGTCAATGGAGGAATTTGAAGAGAGGAATTCAAGAGAGTGTGGGTAGACAGCCCACTCCAGGAGCTTGGAAGTTAAAGGTAGGAGTGAAATGGGGCGAGAGTTGGAAGGGTCATTGGAATGGTCAAGAGTGGCCTTCTTAAGGATAGGGGACACAGTAGCATATTTCAAGGCCAATGGAAATGACCCAGTACAGAGGGAGAGATCGATGATGATGTGCAGTAGAGAATGTGCAGTGGTATAGGCAATCACTGTTAGGAGATGAAAGGGGATGGGGCTAAAAGAGCACCTGAAAAGATTCCATTCAGGTCCTTCCAAAAAAGTCCTTTGTAATTTTTTATTTATTAGAACATTTTTATTATTGTTGTTCTGTTGTGAGCCGCCCCAAGCTGCCAGAGGCAGGAGAGGGTGGCATAGAAATCAAAGTATAAATAAATAAATGAATAAATGTTGCAAGAGTTCCTCCACCAACTGCTGAAAATGACCCACCCAGACCCACTCTCCCAGCTAACTTGCAGCTGCTGCTTCCTTGCCGCCTTCCCTTTTAATGGGGATGGCAACAAACTCGCATCAGTTACATACAGAAAAGAGGAGTGCTGGTGAGAAGAGGGAAATGGCTAAAAAATCCTTTAAATCTTCTAATATACAAATGTTTTAGGAGGTTTTCATAGAGAAAGGAAAAACATACCAAAAATAAAAATAAATACATAAACATCAAATTATCCCAATTACAGCATTATGCATAACGTATCATACATATATATATATTATATATACACACACACACACACACACACACACACACACACACACACACACACACGCTCTTATACAATTCTAATATGCAATTCTATAACTCTAGACAAATTGAATGTATTATATTTGTGGTTATCCATATATAAATGACAACATGATGCAGTTAATTAGGTTTTTAATTTTACCCAGTCCTCTTTTTCCAAACTATACAACCTGTCAATAGTAATTGTTAACCATAACTTCTCTCTAAACTTCAGCCCTCATCCTTCCACATTATCTGCAGTCCTGCTTCATGAAATTGAGCAGAACTACAGAACTCATGAAGTAGTCGCAATTCTGTTCAGTATTTTTTACTAATTTGCATATCCACTTATTCAGTTGTCCAGTTGTTTACTAAGACCACATTCACATCTGACTGCGGCTCCACCAGGAGCCAAAGATGAAGCGTGGGAAGGAGGGGAATACTGGAACCGTCAGTGTGAACAAGGTTCCGCAGCATTTTTACTCACAGATGACAGGGCTGGATTTTGAGTCCTGTCATCTGCAAGTAAAATCGCCATGGAACCCCTTTCACACTAACGATTCTTCCGGCATCCCCCTCTTCCCACGCTGCATCATTGACTCACGGCAATTTCCTGGCAGCGCCTCCGCATTTTGCCATATAAAATAGTGCTAATAGTAAAAAATAACAGAACAACCGAAGAACTAAAATGAAATAGCTGAACAGATATGCAAAAAAGCAGGAACCAAAGAGTGATTAATTATTATCCACTTTGTAAGATTTTTACAGCCTTAATACTAAGTGTTGTAAAGATGTAAGTGTTCAACCAAAGTTATTTGCCTGTCCTCCCAATTTGCTTTATGCTTATAACTTTCCCCGCATTTTCCCTCTAAGTTCACTATTAAATTGAATTGCATACGTGAAGGTGTGTCCAGCAGGCTTACTTCTACAGGTGGCATCATGGATAAATTGACAACATCCACACATTTTCTAAATGGATAACAGGCATAAATGGGAACTGTACTATGTGTACCATAATACTTCCTGTTCTATACCAATTTACAGTAATGCATTTTATATACTTTTCCCTGTATATTCAATTAGTTCCAATATTGCTAAATGGATCTAAGACTTAACCATTAGAAGCAAAGGCAAGACATCAGAAAGATTTTACAGTGCTTAAATACCCAGATACACCTATCGCCTAAAATGGTTTGCCACAAGGAGAGAGAAGTGACACCAGGCTAACAAAATAATTTGTGTATTGGGTGGTTAGGGTTAATAAGAGAAAACAGGGTTATTGTAAAGTCAACAAGAAGTGAAACATAAATGGCACATGAGGCAAGACCTATAAAACGGTTTCAAACATGGGAATAAACTGAGAATGAGGCAAAGGACAGATATAAATAGACGATGAGCTGTAGCACTTTGTTCCATTATGAGATAATTGGAAAGGATAGTTAAAGGGAATGCTGTGAAATGAACATCACGTACTTACATTGTTATAAGGCATTTGACAAGCTTCAGTGGATACTGAAGGTACAGAATCAAATATATATAAGAAGAAGAAAGAAGTAAATAAATAAAACAGACTGAGATAATTGAAAGAAGATTTCCATGTTTGCAGAGGCCAATAGGCTTGGCGGGAAATAGACTAAGAATGCAATTACATATACAAAGATTTAAATGAGTGGACAAAGAGATGGAAAATACAATGTAATGAAGGTAAATTTAGCAAAAGTCAAAGGGGAAAAACAATAATAAATACTGAAAGGGGAGATATTATAGCAAGAGAGAGAGAGAAGGCGTAAACCTTATTTTTCTAAGCCACTGTATCCGTGATACTGCCAACGAAATCTATTTTGTTATTAATATGGCTACACATGATTAATATACCCTTTTTTACACACATACTTTTGATCTAAAGGAATACTTGCACATTTCAACTGAATGCAATGCTTATGAATACATGCACGTGACAACTTTGAAGACAGAAGTTTTTTTTATCGGAGATGGGATTCCGGGAGGAATGTCTGGGTTTTGCTGATGTTGTTTTCCAGTTTCATTTCTCCTCATTTTCAGATCTAATATCAGTTTGTTTATTTTTTCTTGTTTTACATTGGTTCCCCCCCCCCCCCGTTTTTTTCTCATTGACTTCAATGGCTTTTCTCCCATTGAAGTCAATGGCCACGATCCAATCCCCTGAAGATCCCGTGCGCACGCACATGTGCCCACTATGGGGATCTGTGCGGTTTGCAGATGGCTGTGCATGTGCACCTCTCTGTACAGGATCCGCAGGGCATTGGATCGGCCCCATTGAGATCAAACTGGGGAAAAAAGTAAAAAACCTGGAACTCCAGAACCAAAAAAGAACTGCAATTTCGGTTTACAGTTCTAAAACTGAAATGGCTATTTCCAAAACCAAAATTCCCACCCCTACTTTTTATCTAATCATGGAGCATGAAAAGCATAGCTCCATCACTATAAGGTTCTCCTACCAGAGTGCCTCAAGCTACTTGTGGGTGAACGCACACTTGTTATTCCAAACAATCAATCTACACTTTTCAGCAGTAGAGAAGGGACGAGAAGGCGCTGCTGCAGCTGTCTGCCAGTAACTGTCCACAAATTGTCTATTTAGTGAAATCAGAGGGTGTTTTTAACCAAGCAAGGCTTAGGATAGTGGGGGTGTGGTTCCATGGTTGCTCAGTGGCCAGCTGAGTGGATTGAGTTGGGAGGGATTCTAATGGGCAGTTCCCAGTATGAAAACCACAGTGGCCGTCTCACATTCCCCCTGCTGTGCACCATGGGGGAGGGCAGGGCAGCGGCAGCAATATAGGCACCTGCCTAGGGCTTCAGTTTTTTCCTACAGCAGCCCCCTCAGTGTAGAATTCACTCCCTCCAGATATACATCTTAGTTCCTCCCACCTCAACTTTAAGTACCACCTGAAGACCTTTTTATTCTGTAGATACCATTAGATGATCAACTGCTGGTTTCCCTTAATGTATTTTTTTCTCTCATTTTAAACTGTTTAAACTGTTTTAAATTAAAAGGATCTTAATTTATTTTATTGTACTAACTTTGTAAAGTACGTACTGAGTCTTCTCTAGCCTTTTAATTATACTGAACTGAATTTTTAATTATATCCATATTGACATCTTTACCTTTGGAACATTTCTTTGAATTCATTCAAGTAAAATTTAAGAGTGTAATAATCTAATAACTCATTCTAATCATTGTCTGGATTTACAGAAATGTCCTCAAGATTAACAATAATATTTTTTTCTGGTATGCCAATGTTCCTATAAAATAAGGTTATCCAAAATTATCCATACACAATTTGCTTGAAAGACTGATCTTTATCCAGGTGTTAGATCTTATTAAAATACATCAGTTCTGAGATAAGATTGGTATGGAGTAATGGTTTAACTTGTCTTTAAGACACCAGAAGCCAGATTCAATGGGTACAGCCACATGAGCTGCAGAGAACCTGATCCCTGTGCTGCCCTGTGATGGGCAAGCACTTCACCCACATTGCAGGGCCAACCTCAGGAGTAGGGCAGACAGTCAGCACCCCCGGGGGATGGGAAAGTGGGCGAGCCACTGTTGGACTCTTTTCCGAAGCCCAATGACTAGTCTGTCCCCAGCCATGAAATGGCAGCACAAGACTAAAGTGAGCTGCTGCCACTCAAAGTTATGCAGGAGACTTTGCTGCATGGTGGGGCAGATGACAACCGGGAACACGAGCTGCCATACATAGGGCAGCCTTACCAAATTTTGGGTAAGGCTTCTACTCACTGAGTCCTTGACCTTTTCCCAAGGATGCAGCATGTATCAGCCAGCCTCCCACCGCACCAAGTGGCAGGGGGAACATCTGGCGACTGGCTACTGCCGGCCACACAATGCACTGCATTATGTGGTAAGGCTGCCTAGAGTGGGGTAAGGCTACCCAAGACACAGGGTTCAGTTTCAGTTTAGTTTATTTACATAGCAAAAGCCATAGTCGAAAAGAATTTATATAACACGTTACAACGTTACAAAACATCAAGCGTAGTATCCTCACATGGGACTCAGTACATATATATAATAAAGGCAAATAATAATAATAATAAAATTAAAAATATTACAATAGTAATAATAAAATAATAATAATAATAATAATAATAATTCATTGTCATCATATCAACTATCTCTACATGGGATTGACTAACAACAGTCAAACCAGTTTAAAGGAGAGGAATTTCTCCCTTTTCTGGAAGGCAAAAAGCAGAAAAGACATCACTGCTTGGGTTGTCTCAGGTCTTTTATCTAATAATAGATAAATCAGTAGCTCTGATGGAGCTCTACCCGGTAGGTGGTCCAAAATTCCGGCCAAGCTCCTGGCTCTAAGTTTATCATATAAATGACAAGTACACAAAATATGTCCAGGGGATTCTGTCTCCATGTTGTCAAAAGGACATAACCTCTCGCCATAGGGAAGTCCTCCATATCTGCCCTCTAATACTCTTGTCGGCAGCGCATTAAACCTAGCACACATTAGTAAATAGAGCTTCCTATATGCACAATGTGTTAATAAGTAATTTGCTGTCCAGCCAATATCCGGGATCAGTTCCCCGTAACACACTAATGATGGACAAGTAGAGATAGCCACTTGGTCCTCCTGCCTTACTAAAATAATTTAGTCTCACTGAGATTTCCTGTTTGGCCGCCCTTGATCCCTTGTTTATCAATTCCAATGTGGAGAAACCCAAAGCAGATATTTTGACCTCTACTAGCTTACTCCAAGTGAAAACATGCAGGTCATTCCTTAAAGAAAAGAATAAGCCAGGGTTGGACTCTTGGCAAAGATGTACGGGCAGCCATAATCCGATGGTCAATTTCCAGACCTCAAGATTCTAAGCGGTCTGGCCAACCTCCAGCCGCACAACGGCAGTAGAGATGCTTCTAGGGACATTTAGCAGATGTCTCAAGAATTTTGACTGTGGGGTATTTACGTTAAATGGGTGCTGAATGGCCCAAACAGCTGCCCCATAAAAAAAAGTTGGGCCCTGGGTTTGGCATCAACTACCCTAAGTACTGGTATCAGAAAGCCAACCTCCCTTTTAGAAAAGAAGCGTAAAATCGCCGAGATGTACCCGCTGGCCTGAGCGCTAACCATATTGAAATGATGATCCCATTTAAAAGAAGATTGAAACATAAGGCCCATGTATTTGTATGTAGCAACCTGGGAAATGGCACATCTGTTGATATACCATTTGAAGGTCACTTTCCTTTTGAAGACACAGGGTAATTTCAGATGTTACGGGATTGATGCTCACCACACTGAACCACAGTGGATCCCGTGCGGTGGCAGCAATCGCGGTACATCTGTTTGAGCCCTGCCAAACGTTCACCACGGTGAATTCCTGGCGGGGTTCAAAGCTAACCACGGTTCTGGAGGTGAGGCCGGCTTCACCTCAAGAACAGTGGTTAGGTTGGCCACGATCCGGGATGGGGCTGGCAATGGCCATGATGAACGTCTGCTTTCCAGCCCCGTCCTGGAATTAGGTCCCAACCATGGGATAGGTCTGTCTCCCCGAGGGATGCACAGGGCGGGGAGGGGGGCTGAATGGCCACACGGTGGACCCAACGGCCCATCATATCTGAATTTACCCACAGTAGGTGTCTCATGTGGCTGTATCCAAGGAAGCTGCTTTTGGAGTAAAGCACTATTCGGTAGGAATAAGGGCATGAGAATCCTGTACTGGGTTATTTTTTAAAAGTGTTTTTCTAACATCATTTAGCTGCCGCAAAACAGTTCTACTGCTTGTCTTTCTGTTTCTACAGCTTGTCTTCCTTATGTATTTTCAGAACTCTTGCAGTATACTGATTAATAACAACACAAAATGAGTGACACTGTAGGCAAGACAATGGCATGCTGGCATTAGGAAGCCTAGCAGTACAGAAATTTTTTTATTATGAAGAGACTTGTGGGAGTTTAGAAGCTTGACCAATTAAAAAACTTTGCCCTTTCACTTCTACATCTCAGTGATAGGTGAAGTGTGATTTCTGATCCCTGCATACTCTCCTAGAAGCACTCCCATTGTACAGATGATCAATGCTGATTTGCAACACTTTCAGCTTCTGAGATACTGACCGTGGGTGAGACACTGGAGAGACCTGAGTGTCCCTTGTTTGTTTTAAAACAGCAGATTTAAATCCTTGAAGGTTCCATGAATGGAGGGCTAGGTGAAGTGGTGGTTCTAATCATGGTTTCTAATCTCTGGAAGGATTACATCATAAATGAAAGTGTGTCCTCATGCTAGTCATTAGAAAATGAATATGCGAGGTCACGTGGTACCTGTCAGGACCCACGCCCCTACTGGCGCCACCACGCCACCCCGGCCGGGACCCCCGGATTCCCCCGTCGCGGCAGACCCACCTCCCATGCAGCTCACCCCCCTCAACAGGGAAACTCCGCCTCGCCGCATGGAATCTCCGGCAGAGTCCCTGCCGGGCAAACCCCAGGACGCCGCAAGGCCGCTTCCCAGCAGACGCTCAGGGGGCGGAGACTAGGGCGGAGTCACGCCCGAAGCAACCACGCCCCCCACGCTGCGTCGCTCAGCGCGACTGAGACAACGCCCCACGCTGGGGAATAAAAGCCCGATGCAGGGCTAGGGACAACGCTGGTGATCGAGCCTTTGCGCCCGTGAGACTGGCCCCCTGTATTGCTCCTCGTGCTTCTGGAGTGTGAAACCCTTGTAGCTCTGTTGTGTATCTGCCTGCCTGCCTGTCTGCCCGTGTGAGTGAGTGAGGTGCCTGTGTGTGTGAGTACTTGTGTAGATATTCTCTTGAAGGTAAGTGAGTTCCCCCTTTGGTGTCAGGGGAGCACCCCCCCCGGGGCCTTCCCCGGAGCGCAAGCCCTATCCTGCCTTCCCCCCTGCCTGGGACTCTCGCACCCCCGCTACCCACCAGCCTCACCCCCTTACCCGTGCCCCCTCCTATACCCGTGTGTGTGTGGATCCAGCGGCAACCCAGGCATGTGACCACCCAGGTGCCCAATGATGAGACAGGCTGGGGACTACGCATCCTGCTAGCCCTATTCCACCCTGAGGGCTTGTTTTCCGTACATCGCCTTGCTGCTCCCCTTTTCCCGTTGCGAGTGTACGTGTCCCCTCGTCTGGGTACCTCCCCCAGGGCCAACCCCTGCCCCTGGGGTTCCCCATTCCCCACAGAATCACCAGCATATAAATTAGTACTCAATTCCTATCCCCCCTCCCAGGGGGTTTGGAGGCCCATGGAGCAGCTCTCCGCCGAAGTACAAGAACTGACACGGATTGTCAAATCCCTTGCGATGGAAGTCAAGGACCTTAAGGACCTCCAGGCAGGGGAGGAGGCGGCAGCGCCGCCCGCCCCCCCATCGCGGCGGTTCCCCTAGGGGACGCCCCGATCCCCTTACCGCGAGAACCCAAAGGGCCCCAGATGACCAAGTATGCCGGGGATCGGCGTCAGTTTCGAGGCTTTATTGCCCTATGTGAATTGGCCTTTTCGATGCAACCCCGCACGTATAATACTGATGCTAGGAAAATAGCCTATATCATTGGGTTACTGGAAGGGCATGCTCTGGCATGGGCTACCCCCCTGCTCACTAGCAAAAGTCCCTTGTTGCAGGACTATGCTCGTTTTATCCAGGAATTCACGTTTCTTTTCGACTACCCGCATAGGGTCAAGGATGCAGAGACCGCCATCATGGGGCTCAAGCAAGGGAAAGGCCCGTTACTTGAGTACGTAACCAGGTTCCAACAGCTGGCAGTGGACCTAAACTGGCCAGACCACGTACTACGGGTAATGTATAGGCGCGGGTTAAGCGAAGAGCTGAAGGACCAGCTTGCTGTCACCACCCTGCCTGAATCTTGGGGGGCCCTAGTGACCCTCACTGTCCAGATCGACGAGCGTCTGGGAGAATGACGGCGGGAGAGACGGCAGGAGCCTTTTCGACCCCTGGGACCCCGTATGTTGCCCCTTCCCCCGGTAAGGGGAGACCCAACCCGCGACGCCGAGGTGGAGCCTATGCAGCTCGGAGCCTCCCGGGGCCCGTTAACAGCTGCAGAACATGAGCATCGGCACAGTTCCCGGCTTTGCTTCTACTGTGGGGAGGTTTCCCACTTCGCACGAGAATGCCCGGCTCTGCCCCCTACCTGCCGGGAAGCGGGAAAAGCCCGGCCCCGGGACCTGTAGGGGGGCTCCCGGGGGAGAACCTCACCACCCTAGCCCAGATACCTCGACCCATGGGGGGGAATAGCATGGAGGGGCACCACCTACGGATTCCGGTCACTCTAAGGGGTGATACCCCCCACAGTGTAATTGCGTGGGCGCTTATCGACTCTGGGGCCTCCGGGAACTCTATGGATCAGGGATTTTTGCAGCGCCATACCCTGCCGCACGTGGCCAGGCCAACGCCGGAACAGGTGCACACTATCGATGGGTCACCCCTTAGTTCAGGACCCGTGATGCGGCAAACCCCCCCGCTCCAGGTCGCGATCGGGGCCCACATCGAGCAGGTGTGTTTTGACCTAGTGGCATCCCCCATGTTTGAGGCGGTGCTGGGAATGCCCTGGCTTCGGCGGCACAATCCGGATATCCACTGGGTCCAGGGGACGGTTGCCTTCAACACCCAACATTGTACCACCACCTGCCATCGCGAACCCCCTAGATCGACGTTCTTGGCCACCATTACCCAGGAGGTCCGTATCCCGCTGCCCGCGCCCTACGTACCGTTCCGTGATGTTTTTAGCAAACAAGAAGCCGAAAGTCTGCCGCCGCACTGGACATATGACTGCCCCATTGAATTGTTGCCCGACACAGAACCACCGTACGGCCGGATTTATGCCCTCTCCGCCCCGGAGCTAGAAACTTTAAAGGAGTACGTCGATGACAACTTGCAGCGGGGGTTCATCCGCCACTCCACCTCCCCGGCAGGGGCCCCCCTTTTCTTCATCCCCAAGAAGGATGGAGGGCTGCGCCCCTGCATCGACTATCGGGGGCTCAACGCGATAACCATCAAAAACCGCTACCCCCTCCCACTGATCCCCGAACTACTCGACCGGCTGCACGGGGTGAAGATTTTCACAAAGCTCGACCTCCGGGGAGCGTATAACCTCTTACGTATTTGCCCGGGAGATGAGTGGAAAACCGCCTTCAGAACTCGCTACGGCCATTTCGAGTACCTCGTGATGCCATTCGGCTTAGCAAACGCACTGGCCACGTTCCAGCATCTCATCAATGATGTGCTACGTGATATGCTCGACACATGTGTAATCGCATATCTGGACGACATCCTCATCTTCTCCAATACCCTCGCAGAACACATCGCGCAAGTCCAGAAGGTACTACAACGCTTGAGACAGAACTGCTTGTTCTGTAAACAGGAGAAATGCGTTTTTCATGCCACGACCATCGAGTTCCTTGGGTTCATCATTTCACCCCAAGGAATCAAGATGGATCCTAAAAAGACAAGTGCCATTGCACAATGGACCCCGCCATCCTCGGTAAAGGCCTTGCAACGTTTTCTCGGCACGGCAAATTATTACCGGCAGTATATTGCCAATTATGCCAGAATAACAGCCCCCCTCACAGCCTTACTCCGGAAAGGGGTGCAATACCACTGGGAACCCACGCACCAACAGGCATTTGAGGCAGTCAAGGCCACTTTCACCCGCGCCCCCATCCTTCAACATCCCCGTTTTGACCAACCATTTACAGTAGAGACAGATGCGTCTGGCGTCGCCATTGGAGCGGCCCTCTTGCAACCAGGGCCGGAAGGGGATCACTTATTACCTTGCGCGTTCTACTCCCAGCAGCTCAACAGCGCGGAGAAGAATTACACGGTCTTGGATCGGGAACTTCTAGCCATCAAGGCTGCATTTGAGTCCTGGAGGCACTATCTCGAAGGGGCCAAACACCCCGTCACCGTAGTAACGGATCATCGAAACCTTACCTACTTGCACTCCACTCGCATTACCAATTCTCGCCATGGACGCTGGGCTCTTTTTTTTACACGTTTCCACTTTCGAATTCACTATCGCCCGGGTGCCCAGAATATTTTAGCAGACGCCTTGTCCCGCTGTACGGAACCGGGAGATCCCCCCGACAACCGGGGAGAACCCATTTTGGAAGCCCGAACCTCCTCTATCAACCTTCTTTCGGCTTCGCAATTTCAAAGGCTTCCCAACCCGCTCAGCCCCGGGCTTACCCCAAAAATACAAAGGGGGCCCAATGGGTTGCTCTATTATCAACAGCGACTTGTGGTCCCCCCCAAAGGCTCGGAGGTCGATACTTTGGGGGCACCACGACGCCCCCCTGGCGGGCCACCCCGGGGTGCGACGGACCCTTGCCTTACTGCAACGACACTTCTGGTGGCCCACACTACGCCAGGATGTGGCCCACCACGTCAAACACTGCACCACCTGCGCCCGAACCAAGATTTCTCGACATCGGCCGCAGGGATAGCTGCAACTAGCCCCCTTACCCCGAGGACCCTGGCAACGAATCGGGCTAGACTTCATTGTGGACTTGCCCCCCGCGGCGACATATACGACAATTGTAGTAATCGTCGACCACTTCACAAAGATGGGACACTTCGTCGCCACCCCTGGGTTACCTACCGCAAGTGGGACCGCCAAGGTACTCCTTCAGCACGTCATTAAACTTCATGGCATCCCCCTTGAGATTGTATCCGACCGAGGATCGCAGTTCACGTCTCGGCTATGGAAGGAGATATTGCGGAACCTCCACATAAAGTGGAGCCTGACCTCCAGATACCACCCACAAACCAATGGGCAAGTGGAGCGGGTAAACCAGACACTTGAGCAATACTTGCGTTGCTATACTGGATACCATCAAGATGATTGGCACGAATTGTTACCTATCGCTGAGTTCACCTATAACAATACCCTAAATGCATCATTAGGGAATTCCCCCTTTTATGTCACCTACGGGTATCACCCACCCCTTTGTATCCCAGAAGTGACGGCATGCTCTGTTCCGGCCGCAGGAGCGCTACTCGCACGTATCCGGAGGGCACAAAACAATGCCCGCACCAACCTCCAACAGGCCCGACAACAATATAAACTATATGCCGACCGACATCGGCAAGCCGCCCCCCAGTTCGCCCCCGGGGACTGGGCCTGGGTGGACCGCCGACAATATCCTTCCACACGACCCTCGGCCAAGCTCGATGACCGGTATATGGGCCCATTCCCCATATGCCAGAAGATCAATGAGGTCGCCTATCGGGTCAAGCTACCGGCACATTACCATATTCACCCCACCTTTCACGTCTCTCAACTCAAGGCGGCCCAAACCCCCCAACAACGCGAAAACAAACAAACTGGACCCCTTCCAGAGACTCAGGAGTACGAAGTGCAACAAATTCTGGACTCACGCCGGCGGCATGGACGATTATGGTATCTGCTTGAGTGGAAAGGGTTCGGGCCCGAGGAAAAGTCTTGGGAGAAAGCCACGGACGTACACGCCCCGCGGTTAGTACGCTACTTTCATATGCGCTACCCCCTCAAACCTCGCCCTACGCTCCTGCATCCACCTTGGAGGGGGGGTGCTGTCAGGACCCACGCCCCTACTGGCGCCACCACGCCACCCCGGCCGGGACCCCCGGATTCCCCCGTCGCGGCAGACCCGCCTCCCATGCAGCTCACCCCCCTCAACAGGGAAACTCCGCCTCGCCGCATGGAATCTCCGGCAGAGTCCCTGCCGGGCAAACCCCAGGACGCCGCAAGGCCGCTTCCCAGCAGACGCTCAGGGGGCGGAGACCAGGGCGGAGTCACGCCCGAAGCAACCACGCCCCCCACGCTGCGTCGCTCAGCGCGACTGAGACAACGCCCCACGCTGGGGAATAAAAGCCCGATGCAGGGCTAGGGACAACGCTGGTGATCGAGCCTTTGCGCCCGTGAGACTGGCCCCCTGTATTGCTCCTCGTGCTTCTGGAGTGTGAAACCCTTGTAGCTCTGTTGTGTATCTGCCTGCCTGCCTGTCTGCCCGTGTGAGTGAGTGAGGTGCCTGTGTGTGTGAGTACTTGTGTAGATATTCTCTTGAAGGTAAGTGAGTTCCCCCTTTGGTGTCAGGGGAGCACCCCCCCCGGGGGCCTTCCCCGGAGCGCAAGCCCTATCCTGCCTTCCCCCCTGCCTGGGACTCTCGCACCCCCGCTACCCACCAGCCTCACCCCCTTANGCAAGCCCTATCCTGCCTTCCCCCCTGCCTGGGACTCTCGCACCCCCGCTACCCACCAGCCTCACCCCCTTACCCGTGCCCCCTCCTATACCCGTGTGTGTGTGGATCCAGCGGCAACCCAGGCATGTGACCACCCAGGTGCCCAATGATGAGACAGGCTGGGGACTACGCATCCTGCTAGCCCTATTCCACCCTGAGGGCTTCTTTTCCGTACATCGCCTTGCTGCTCTCCTTTTCCCGTTGCGAGTGTACGTGTCCCCTCGTCTGGGTACCTCCCCCAGGGCCAACCCCTGCCCCTGGGGTTCCCCATTCCCCACAGTACCATGGAACAAGATGGCTGCCTAATCACTGAACTCTTCAGCTCTCTGCACTACTTTTGCATCCTGTAAAAGTGATTTTATTTACTTTATCTTTAGGTAATGTTTTCTGGTGAAGTCTGCAGACCCTTTCTCTCTATATACAAATGCTGTAAGTAAACTCTAAAAGTAAATCCAAGTGTATGAAAAAGGATGAAATCTACATCCTTCAAACAGAACAGTGATGAGATTGAGATTAGGTCTGAAATTTGAATTTGCTAATCTTGGCCACTCTCAACATTGTTCTCGTGAGATTTTTTTTTAAAAAAATTAAAAAGCCCTGTGCATTTGCAAAATGACCATTGTGGCCATTCTGCGTATACACGGCCCTTTTTGAAGATGGCGCAAGCCACATTGGCGCAATTTTGGAAAAGAACATCCATTTCTGCACATGTGCAGACCAGTTGCCCTTCTCCAAAATGGTGCCTATGTGACTCATTTCATCTTAGAAAAGGGCTGTGCATGCACAGAATGGCCACGGTGGCCATTTGCACATGCACAGAACATTTTTTCGTTTTCCCCAGAATCTCACAGGATCTTGAATCATTAGTGAGATCTTCTGAAGATCTCACTGGTGGTTTGGAGGTACAAAATAATTCTTGTTTCAACCCTAATTGAGATGGCTCAGTTTTTAGTGTCTCAAAAGATCACCTCTCAGAGGCAATTTTTATAGGAGAAACTAGAAATAATTTCTCAGGCTATACATGGGCTTTCTCCATACATTCATGAGATAAAAACTCACATTACAATACTGGTAATGGTGTAGATAACAGCAGCATTGATATTATGGAAATGAAAAAAGAAAATGCTATTCTTAAAAATCAGCAACTTAGAACAACAAGATGAACTGGAAAATCCTTCTCGAAGAAATAGCTTAAGAATAATTGGGATTCCTGAGGTCTATGAGGGAGCAAATATGATTGGTTTCCTACTATGTGTCATACCAGAAATTCTGAAACAAGTTCCATCATTGCCTCCACCCAAGATTGAACAAGCTCACCAAGTAGGATCAAATCCTAAAACGAACAAGTACAAGCACAGGCCAATTATATTTAATCTCCTAAAATTCTCGGACAAGGCTAATCTTCTCACATCTGCTAGGACATCTTACGTTTAATTAAAGGACATAAAATATCAGTATTTCCTGATTTTTCAAAATAGCAGAGCAAAAAAAAAAAGAGCAGCTTTTAATACAATAAAACAAGCACTTCATGGATAAAGATAAAATACTATGTGAAATATCCTGCAACATTTTTTATGAATTTGGTGGGAAAGGAGAGATGATTTACATCTCCCTCAGAGGCACTGCAGTAGCTGAAAAAATCTCATTCTGATCTAACATTGAGAGAAATAGCAATTCCTTCCTTCCTTTTTCTATGCCGCCCTTGGCGGAAGTGAAATTTTTCCCCTGAGGTGCTGTGGTAGTGAGAGACTGGCAGGATTCCAGAGATGCTAAGTCTCACCATTTTGTGAGTCACTGAGCAACAGCTCTCCCTCCATTTTGTGAGGCACTGAAGGGATAGCTCACCCTCCATTTGAAAACTCTTCACGATATCAGTCATTGAAGAAGAGGACTATTAGACCCGGGGTCCAGAATTTATTTGCTTGAATTATAGAAGTAATCTTTAATTTGTTGTCGTAACTCGATTATATTTATTCAAAAGATCAATTGTAAATCCTTAACACTATTTATAATGTACAGTTAGTAGATGGATTATTTAGATATGCTGTTTTATATTATTTTTAGTATGTATAATAAGAATTATCCTCTAATAGTGGAATATAAGTTTATTGTTTTCCTTAAAGACAGGGCAAAGAAAATAATCACTATTAATTCTACTAGTGATTTGACATGAGATTGGAAGCAGTAGGCGAGGAGCATGACATTATGGAGGCACCTTCTGGTCGATCTTTCTGGTAGGAGTTTCAGGAAGTGACGCCAACTGATGCGGTGAATGTCCTGGGATCTGTTAGGGCCACTAGTTATGAATTAGATCTGTGCCCGTCCTGGTTGGTGAAAGCCTCCAGGGAGATTTTGGTGATGGTGCTGGCGCGGGTAATGAACACGTCTGTAAAGGAAAAATGCAGAAAGGGGCTCTGGGAAGAAAGTACAGAAAGGGGCTCTGGGAAGAAAGTACAGAAAGGGACTCTGGGAAGAGCAGAAGCATAAAAAAAGTTTTGCTTGCAGAAAAGTAGCAGAGACTAGGAAAGGAATGTGCAGCTGGGCGGCCTTGAACGCTAGAAACTG
>QEPC01006176.1:1134425-1156390 GCA_003113815.1 Sphenodon punctatus
TAGCGTACCGAGTCAGATTCAAGGTGTTGGTATTGATCTATAAAGCCCTGCACGGTCTGGGCCTCTCATACCTCAGGGACCACCTCACCCTCTGTGCCTCAGAGCGATCCCTTTGGTCCACTGGGGGCACCTTCTTGGAGGTCCCCCGAGTGAGATGGGGGCTACAATAGAGAGGGCGTTCTCAGTGGCCGGGCTGTGACTTTGGGACTCCCTCCTGGTGGAAGTCTGCCTGGTCCCAGGGCTGCTGGTGTTTTGTTGAGCCTTCAAGACCTGGATGTTCACCCAGGCCTTCAGGGGAAGAGGGTTGAGTAGCTTGAGGGTGGGGGTGGATATGGGATTGTTTTTGAATTACTGATGAAGCTGTTTTTTAAATATTGTTTTTATGGAATTTTATTGTATTGTTAATGGTTGTAAGCCACCCCGAGATGCCGTAGGCATGAGGGGGTGGCTAAAAAATATTTATAAATAAATGTATTATTATTAAGTATTTAGATTGTTGGTACTATCACCATTCCCCGTGCCCATCCCTTAGCTGCAGGGTGCCTTCAGGGGAACAGGGTTTGCTCCGTCCCCCAAAATGGAGGGAGACAAGTCAGGGACATCAGGATGCCAGTGGTGGCTCCAGAGATAGTGATGGGCTAACAGAACTGAGTTCAGAAATTTGGTTCGGTTCAAAAATCGAGTTCAATTCGGAAGTTCGGTTCGGTCGACCGTACTATTCGAGTTCAATCCGAACTCTGAACTTCCAAACAGAATTCGGAAATTCAAACCCCATTGAACTAAATGGAATATTATCTTATAGGGATGGGCAAACAGAACCGAGTTCGGAAATTTGGATCAGTTTGAAAATCGAGTTCAGTTCGGAAGTTTGGTTCGGTCGACCGAACTGGTCGAGTTTGGTCCGAACTTCCGACCAGTGTTCGCCCATCCCTATCCAGAGGTGCACGGACCAAGTCTCGCGAGGTGAGATCGCAGAGGGCACCATTTAGGGGTGAGGCTGGGAAGCCCCCACCCACCCTCCCTCATGTCACTGCAGGCTCCATGCTAGCTGCCCTTCACTGGGGGCTGGGAAGGAATTTTTGCTGCCAGACCCTGATTGGCTTGTGGGCCTGCTGGTTTTTCACCTTCCTCGCAGTGCATTAATATTACAATTGACAGAAAAGGGAGAGGTCGGATGTGCATAGCAGTTCTTTCTTTGTCGCACTCGCAGGGGTCCAGGGTATTAATTAGCAGGGTTTGTCCCATACCCTGGAAGGAAGTCACGCATACCATTTATGGGTAAACTAGGCTGCACCAATCTTTAGTAATCAAAGTCAGGGGAAGAGGGGTCCTGTCTAACCTTAACTGTGGATTAACTAAAATCTTCTAAACTTTACGCGGTCTGATGTTCCTCAGTACCGCCAATGTTGATAACTATAGCTGCCGCAATATCACGCCTGCCCGGCCGCCCCAGCCGGGTCAGCAGGTCTTTGCCTACCATGACCCAAGGAAGAAAGTGGGTGTAGCTCTCAATGGCCCTGGACCGCCCCTGTCCTAGGGCACCGTGACCCACCCCCTCTCCTGGGCCATGTGTGATGCTGGCTGCTCAAGCTCTAGTGTTCACCTTGACCCCATCTCATAAGGAGATGACCTGGCAGCAAGCTATCCCTACTGACCTAGCCTAACTAATTTGCAGGACCCCTGCAGGTGTAACAAACTTCAACCTTAACTTACCCTTCCAACCAATGAACCAATCACAAATTACCACTGTGAGGAAGGCGAAACGTCTACCAGATCAGGGCCAATAAGGCCTGACAGCAAAATTCCTTCCCGGCCTTGGAAAACCAACAACCAGTACTACCCACAGTAGTTTCATGGAGGGTGGGAGGGTGCTTGCACAATGCTGTCCATGCGCGGAATGGCGAAGTCCGCGCCTGGACCCAAAATGGCGGCCGCAAGATCCCGTGCCCCGCGGGATTCTACGTTGCGATGCCCTTGCCTCCTAATTCTGTGCACCACTGCCTGCCCCGTGCATCCTTCCAGCACTAGCAGGGCGACAGGACAACCGCTGCTGCCCTGAGATCCGCCCCCCCATTCCGGGGGGGGCAATGGGGCAACAGAACTTGGTAGAGTTAGTTGCTCGTTGAGTCATCTCCTTACAAGGTGGAGCCCATGGGAAAAACAAGAGCAGGGGTGGCCAGCTTCCAACCCAGGCCCAGAAGGGAGGGGCAAGTCACATGGGCAGTTCCCAGGGCAGCCGCCACCTCCCTCTTACTGCGTTCATGAGAGGTCTCGTACCTCTCTGACCAGCCAGGCGGCTGGATTGAGAGTGACCTAACATCGGTGAGAAGTTCAGCAGCACCGAAGGACATTGGGCCGCACAAGTTAGAAGTTATAGTTAACAGTTAAAATCATAGTATAGGCTCACCCCAGGAGGGGTAATGCTCCTTCCCCTGACTTTAACCTTCAGTTAATTAAGAGTGTGGCCTTTAAACCCCACACAACATGTACTTGTCTTCTTCCAGGGGTTGCTGGGGCAACGTACCTCGTGCTTTACATTTGTTGAAAATAGGCAAAGTCCCTGCCTTGAAGGGCTTACAATCTAAGAATGTAGTAGTAATATTACAAATTCTAGCAATAGGTGTTGTATGTATATCTTAATAAACATTACAAAAGGTCAACAAAACAAAACGTTTAACAAATGTCTAAGCACTCAAGGACTTGACTAAATAGTAACTTTGTTTTTTGCCAGTATATGCGTTAATGCAGGTACTTGGGAAAATATATCACTTTATTTACTGGTTTTGTTAGTGGATTTTAATATATTAGATAAGCTAGCAAAAATATCTGCTTATGCTGCAATAACAATCTGTATTAGCTATTTAGTGTGGGGTAGAAAGTTTAGTTATATTAATAAAAGCCATCAGGGAAATGAATGTATCATACTAGTGAAATACTATTGGTGGGGGGTGTTGTTGAACCCTTCCCTTGTTCCCAGGAAGTTGGAAATTTTATTCAGATATATATTATGAGGATAGCTAATGGTAATTAATATTATTTCATGGAATGTGAAAGGGTTGAACGAGCCCTCAAAAAAGAATGAAAGTGCTCAGACATTTAAAATCTATTGACAGTCAGACTGCTTTGTTACAAGAAACACCTTTAAAAGATGAAGGTGATTATAGACTAAAATAAATGTATGGTTAGGGTCTGTATTCCATTCTTTACTTAATTTGCGAAGCAGAAGTACAGCTGTATTAATTCACAAATAGATTGCTTTTAAATTAATTAACAAATGGGTTGATTCTGAGGGGAGGTTTGTACTAATAAAAGATATGTTTAACAATAGAAAATTAATTATAGGTAGTATTTATATGGAGATACTACACTTTATTATATACTACCAATATGCTAGCATCAAAGTCTGACAAACCAATTATTTTGAGTGGTGACTGGAATTATGTATTGGACATGGTGCTTGATAAATCACTTAATGTTAATAGATGCTCTCAGAAAACTTCAAACAAGCCCCCTTAGTTATTGAAGTACATATGAATGGTGGATATATGGAGGCTTCACCATGCAAAGGACAGAGACTACATCTATTTCTCATCAGTTCACCTATCATACTCCAGGACTGATTACTTTTTTCACATCCCAGTCATTAATTACTGCTTGCTTAGCTGTAGAAATACATAACATCCTAATTTCTTACCATGCTCCCATTAAAATAGCAATTGATTTAAATAATTATTTTATTACCCCCAAAAATGGGAAATGGGATGCCGAGACAGTGTGGCAGTCTAAAACCACTGAACCCTCTAAAACCACTGAACTCCCATAAAAATAAGTGTATGCAGAATCAGAAGATTCTTTCTCACCCAAACTCCCAAAATTTGAAGGAGTATCTCATGAAGAAGATTACTACAAGCTTGTACATTCTTAAACCTCACAGACCCCAAATAAGGAAATGGAAGCCAGATAAGCTCTAAAAGGATAAGGCTACAGAAAAACCTTTGGTTTCCAGAGATGACTTTGGGTGTTAACAAATATGACGCCGACTTGGCAGTGGCCCCCCGCCCCGGCATGGGGAGGAAAAACACCATGGACACAGTCTGGGTTGGACCGCCGAACATAAATTCCAGTGGCCAGGCTTCCGGGGAGAGCAGAGACACTCATGAACATGAAACTGACTGGCCCACCACCCTGCTCCCACCATGATGGCTGCTGGCCATGGCAGACCCAATCCAGGGAGAGTCATAGTGGGCCACAATAGACATGATAGCCCACTGTTATAAGGGCAGCCAAGACGTGGGAAGCGTGCAAGGTGTGAGCCATGTTCACAGAGACCAGTTCATGAATTAATTATAAAGGTAATTTTATTCAACAGGGAGAGACAAACCAAAGTCAGATATGAAGCAGGACTCAGCCAGAGGATGTAGTCTGAAGAGCTGAGAAAGTGAGGTGCAGCTGAGTTGCTTTATTGCCAATGCTCATGTCATGCGAAAGCCAGTGATGCCAGAAATGACTGACAGCTGTGGCCCACTTTGGGTGGACCTTAGCCTGGCTATGATTCTAAGACTTTCTGGGGTTATAGCCCAGGTTTGCCACCAACATGGCCTGGAGCAATCCTGGGCCAACATCTGGCAGTACCTGCACACATGTCCAGGCCAGTTTGAGTCAAAATGGGCCACAGGATTAGGGATGGGCAAACGCTGTTTGGAGCTCGGCCCGAACTCGACCTGTTCAGATGACCAAAATGACCGAACACAAACTGATCGAACCAAACTCAATTCCGAATGTCGAAATGACCTAACAGTTTGTTCAGTTCGAATCGCGTTCGGGTTAGTTCGGGTGGCTAAAACGTGGTGTAGTGTCAGGTCACTGGAAGGCCAAATGTGGCCGGGAGGCCAAATGTGACTCAGCTGAGGAGCAGACTTCCTGGCACCAGGGGTGGAGAGGCTTGGAGTAGGAGCCAGCCTGCCCAATCATCATCCCTTTTCGCCTCAGACCACTGGCTTCGCAGTCTGCGATCAGGCACGGGCTAGACTGCACGGAACCAATGGGGCTTGCGGTGAGGCGGGCGTAGCAAGGAACAAAACTGTCTGACTTCCCCCTTCCCAATACCTTCTGAGCTAGTCACTGTTCCTGAAGAGCAAGCATTTCAGAAGGCTCCCTCTCTCCAAGCAGTTTTCGTTCCAGCCTATTCCTAATCCATTGCCATCCTCCTCCTATTTCACCCATCCAACCCATTTACCTCCATATTATCATTTATTTAGATTAGATTAGATAGATTTAGGTGTTGTTTTTTGTTTTTACCCCCATGTTCCCTGTGTTCAATCTTCCTTCCTCCCTCCCCCCTCCTTTGATCCTTTCCCTCTCCCATTCCATCCCTGATTCCCTTCCCCTGTTTTTTTTTAAATTTAGAGTAGGATTATTAGATTGATTTAGGTTTCATTTAAGTTTTGTACCCCTCCTTGTGTTGTTTGTGATTCCCCCCATCCCATAGACAGACAGACAGACAGACAGACAGATAGATGTAGGAGTTAGCTTATTGTCATTCTCATCGTAACCAAGCCAAGTACGTGCACCTGAGACCTCGCATCTTCATTAATGTTACACCCCTTGTCTCTCCCTCTGTTCCCCTTCCTATGTCTCTCCTCCAGCTCCTGTCTCTCAGATTGTAAGCCTTAGGGGCAGGGACCATGTCTATTTTATTACTTTGTAAAGTGCCAGGTACACTTCTGGCGCTATATAAATGTTTGTTAATAATAATAATAATAATAATAATAATAATAATGATAGAGATAGCATTTAGTGATTTAGCTTTAGTGTTTGTAGGAGTAGTCCTGTGTACTTATTCATCCATTTAGTTCATATAATTTAGAATAGTTAGTAGTAGTTAGATTTAGTGTAGATAGATAGATATAACATTAGATAAAAATTTAAATAAAAAAAAAGATAAAAACCTTATTTGGAGGGAGAAATGGAGAAGGGAAGGAGAGGCCAATCTGCTGCCCATACGGAAGGCAACGGGTCATGTGCCAGAGGCGAGAGGGGCCGTGCCAGGGGAGCAACAGCAGGCAGCAGCAGTAGCCAGAGGCAGAGCACATCACCACCCCACCCCAAACTCAGCAAGCCTGCTTTAGAGCAACAGGCTTCAGTGGCTCAGTGTCGGCTCCTGGCAGTACCCTCCTTCACTGCCACGCAGGGCACTGGAAGGCCTGCAGGACTTGAGGCTGCGTCTGTCTCTGCTGGTGGTGGTGCCGGAGCAGGTGCTTGTGCTACTTCCAATGTTCCTCCAGGGCCACCGATGTCCCCCACTATTGAGGCGATCCCCAGCAGTCCAGAGCTGGTGGATACCACCCCAGCTGCTAGAGGCAGGGCCTGATCCCCAGGCAATGTCAGTAGGGAGAGGAGTAGCAGCAGCAGCAGCAGCACTAGAAGCTGCATGGGGGTAGCACAGGGAGATTGCCAGCAGCATGGTGGGCATGGGCAGTCTAGCCTCGGGGTCACAGTACTCCCCTTCACGGGACATCACTGTCATCGCGGACAGCGAGTCAGAGGCAGACACTAGTGCCGCAGAGGAGGAGATGTCTGTAGCTGAGGTGATGTCTGACCCTCCTCCCAGAGGTGTGTCGCCAGTGCCACGAAGTTCTCCCCCTCCCAGCAGCGCTGGCAGTAGTGTGTCACCCGAGGAGGGCAAGAAAGTGGTGGTGGTGAGAAATATCCTCAGTCTGGGATCATTTTAAGCAGGTGCAGGCAGATAATCCCAGAGAGGTGCAGTGCACGCTGTGCAATAAGGTGGTGAAGTGTGGGCAGGTGCTCGCCAACCTTGGCACAACTGCAATGGCGAGGCACCTCAAGGCATGCCACAGTGCTCTGTCGCTCAGTGGGAAGGCAGAGGAAGTGGATGCCAACGGGTTTCCGACTGCAGTGGCCCATGGCCCGGCAGGCCATCATCCTGCACCAACTACTGCTGCCTCTAGCAACAGGAGCAGTATGTGGGCAGAACAGCAGCAGGAGCCTCCCCAGCAGCGCCATCAATCCACCATGGAGGAGATGGGTGGTGGGATGTGACCAGGCCGTCGCCAGGGCACCGTGGCACTGGCTTCCAAGGGAAAGCCAAGCACCTGTTGGTAGAAATTATTGCCTTGGATGGCCAGCCCTTCTCAATTGTGGAGGACAAGGGCTTCCAGCAGCTTATTGGGTTCCTGGCCCCCCAACTTTAAGATGCCTTCCCGCTCCGCCTTGAGTCAGACCGTGGTGCCACAGCTCTACAGGACTTTGAAGGATCAGGTGAGAGAGCTTCTGGCAAGGGCTGGGGGTGGGGCACGGTCCACTTCACTACCGACCTGTTGTCTGGCAGAAATGCTGAGCACGCCTACCTGGCAGCGACTGCATACTGGTAGCAGGACCCAAAGGCAGCACTTGGCCATGGCAGGAGGGGACCTGAAGCAGGGTATGGGTGGGCCCTGCTTCAGACCCAAGTCATGGACAACTCTCACACCTCGAGGAACCTCAAGGCAGCCCTGGCGCCCATGATGAGGGAGTGGGTCATGCCTGGCATGGCCTTCACTAAGGGGTGTGTGGTCATGGACAACGTAGCCAATATACTAAAGGCAGTCCATGACGGAGGCTTCACAAGCATCCGTTGTACCACACACACCCTCCATCTCATGGTGAAGGATGCTCTGGGCTTGGGGGAGAAGGGGATTGGGCCAGGCAACCTTAGCTCCCTGGTTGAGTGGGGGAGGAATCTGGCAGGCTTCTTCAACCGAAGCATGAAGGGCAGCAAGCTCCTCCGAAAAAAGCAGGCCAAGCAAGGGTCCCCAGTGCACACGCTGCTCCAGGATGTCTCCACCAGATGGAATTCCACCTTCCTGATGCTCCAGCAGCTTGAACTCGAGACAGACATTGAGGCACCTCCAGGGTACAACAGGGAGGAATGGGAGATTATCGCACACACGGTCCCTGTCCTGAGACCATACCTGACCATCACAGAGACCTTGAGGAGCTCCACTGCCACCCTCAGTCAGGTGACCCCACTGATCTATAGTCTTTGCAGCAGCCTGGATGAGATTCTTGGGGGGGGGGGATCTTGGCCCTCAGGGCAGGAGGGTCTCAGATGAGGCAATTGACCTTGCGTGGAAGCTGAAGGCGAGACTGAGTGCGTGCTTTGAGGAGCTCCTGCGCCGGGATGAATATGTCCTGGCAACTATGCTGGACCCCAGGATCAAGGGGAGCATGGCACGGGAGACAGCATATATGGCCTCCGGAAGGGTGTGCTGGTGCAGAAGGTTCAGCAGGCAGAGCGGGCCATGCAGCAGGACGCCCGTGGGGATGGTGGGAGTGGGAGCAGTGACACCCTTCCAGTCATCTGGGTCTATCCCTGCCCCCAGGCCTAGCGGTAGCAGCAGCACCAGCAGCAGGATGAGCAGCAGCAGCAGGAGGACCCCTACTGCCAGCAGTTCCTCCTCTGTGCAGGCCACTCTGGGGATCATGGGGCCCAGCACAAAAAGGCAAGCAGCGTGACTGAGGGCAGTGGGGCAGGTGGTGTCCACCCAGAGTTACCAGAGGGAATATGATGGCACCTCAGCAGCAGTGGAGACCTACCCGGAGGAGGAGCCATGCATTGATCCCAGCAGTGATCCCTTGGCCTACTGGGCCGGCAAGGTCAACGTGTGGCTGGCCCTGTCCAAAGTGGCCAAAGGTATCCTGTCCTGCCCACCAACCAGCATCCCCAGCAAGAGGGTGTTCTCCATCACGGGGGACATTTGCGCACCGCACCGCCTGAGACTGGGGGCCAAGTGGTGGACCAGTTGTTGTTCCTGAAGGTGAACTTTCCACTGCTAGGATTCCCTGAGCTGCCTCTGGACAATGAGTGATAGTGCAGTGGCACATGCCATCCCATGCCAGGGGCAGTCTGGGGATGGGGATCCTCCTCCTCCATCTGGTCTAGGGCTACTTCTCCTGTGCTTCTGAGGTGCTGTTCCTCCCCCAATGCCTGGCACCCCACCTGCCCCCCCTCATACACACACACATACTAGATGGCCTCGGCCGTCTTATCTGACTGACCTCATGATGCCGGGTGGCTTTGGGGAACAAACTTTAAGCCTGCGAGCCAGTCTATGGCTACACTAACTGGCTCTTACTCTCTCGCACTGAACAGTCTTTGCTAGCCTATCTGAGTGCCCTGCTGCCAATGTTCCAGCCTGCCTGCCATACTGCCTCTCATGCCACACTGCCTGTCTTCCCGCCCAGCTTGCCGCCAAGCTCAAAGCATGAATCAGTCCTGCCTCCCATGCCAAGGTGCCCATCTTCCCACCCAGGTTGGCTAGCTCAAAGCCTGCCCAAGCCATCCTACCCTACTGCCTCTCATGCCATGCTGCCTGCCTGCCCAGGTTGCAAAGCTCGAATCCTGCCTCAGTCTGACTGACTGACGCTCATGCCACACCAGCTGACTGCCTGCCCTGGCAACCAACGTGTGCTTCTGCCAGTGCCAATGGTACTAGCCATTCCACCGCATGACAAGAAGAAGCCACTCCAGCCCCAGGACCCGCCATCAGGGTCCTGGGCCAAGTTACAAGCTATTCAAAACATTCTGATTACTTTCTGTATCTCCAACGTCGACACTCACTGACTGAATTACTGTTACTTGAAGTTTAATTACTGGTTTTACAGGCATGTATATCTTACTTTTATTTACTCCCATTCAGCTGTATGCTCTAGGTAGGGCATGATATAGATGTTACTTGATAACAGCTACTGAGGTCAGACAATCCAAGGCCATCACTGTAATAAAATTGAAGTTGCTTGTGGAAGTTCAGACACTTCCTGATTTTATTTTTCCTTCTGCATAGGATCACTTCCATAGAACCCAGAGAGGGTTTGCTGGTCTGACACAACTCTTCCCACTCATCAATTCTTACTCACCAGTGGCACAGAAAGGGGGTTCTTTAACAAAGCATTATACATAACATCCCCACAGGGAGGGCTGTGGCCAAGACCCAGAAGCTGCCACTCTTGCCCCAGAACCCACTGTGATGGGTCTGGGGCCTTCATTCCTCATACATTCCAATGTCGTTCCACCGCATGACAAGCAGCAGCCACTCTAGCCCCAGGACCCGCCGTCAGGGTCCTGGGGCCAAGTTACTGGCAGGGGGGGCTGTGGCCAATACCTAGAAGTTGCCACTCTAGACCCAGCACCCACAGTGATGGGTCTGGGGCCATCATTCCTCACACAGAGGGCCAATTTTCTAAAGCATCAAGAAGCAGCCACTCCAGCCCTTGGACCCACCATCAGGGTCCTGGGGCCAAGTTACAGACAGGGAGGGTTGTGGCCAAGATCGACAAGCTGCCACCTTAGCCCCAGGACCCACCATGATGGGTCTGGGGCCATCATTCCTCACACATTCCGATGTCATTCCAACATACCAAGAAGCAGCCACTCCAGCGCCAGGACCCACCACAAGGGTCCTGGGGCCAAGTTACAGGCAGGGATGGCTGTGGCCATGATCTAAAAGCTGCCACTCTATCCCCAGCACCCACCGTGATGGGTCTGGGGCCATGATTCGTCACACATTCCGATGTCATTCCACCCCACCAAGAAACAGTCACTCCAGCCCCAGAACCCGCCTCCAGGGTTCTGGGGCCAAGTTTCAGGCAGGGAGGGCTGTGCCCAAGATCCATAAGCTGCCACTCTAGCCCCAGATCCCACCGTGATGGGTCAGGGGCCATCATTCCTCGCACATTCTGATGTCATTCCAATGCACCAAGAAGCAGCCACTCCAGCACCAGGACCCGCCACCAGGGTTCTGGAGCCAAGCTACAGGCAGGGAGGACTGTGGCCAAGATCTACAAGCTGCCACCCCACCATGATGGGTTGGGGGCCATCATTCCTCACACATTCCAATGTCATTCTGGTGCATCAAGAAACAGCCACTCCAGCCCCAGAACCCGCCGCCAGGGTTCTAGGGCCAAGTTACAGGCAGGGAGCACTGGGGCCAAGATCCAGAAGCTGCCTCTCATGCCCCAGCACCCACCGTGATGGGTCTGGGGCCGTCATTCCTCACACATTCCAATGTCATTCCACCGCATGACAAGAAGCAGCCACTCTAGCCCCAGGACCCACTGTCAGGGTCCTGGGGCCAGGTTACTTGAAGGGAGGTCTGTGGCCAATACCTAGAAGCTGCCACTCTAGCCCCAGCACCCAAAGTGATGGGTCTGGGGCCATCATTCCTCGCACAGAGGGCCAATTTTCCAAAGCATCAAGAAGCAGCCACTCCAGCCCTTGGACCCACCATCAGGGTCCTGGGGCCAAGTTACAGACATGGAAGGCTGTGGCCAATATCGACAAGCTGCCACTCTAGCCCTAGCACCCACCATGATGGGTCTGGGGCCATCATTCCTCGCACATTCTGATGTCATTCCACCCCACCAAGGAACAGCCAGTCCAGCCCCAGAACCCGCCGCGGTTCTGGGGCCAAGTTACAGGCAGGCAGGGCTGTGGTCAAGATCCATAAGCTGCCACTCTATCCCCAGCACCCATCGTGATGGGTCTGGGGCCATAATCCCTTGCACATTCTGATGTCATTCCAATGCACCAAGAAGCAGCCACTCCAGCACCCGGACCCTCCACCAGGGTTCTGGAGCCAAGCTACAGGCAGGGAGGGCTGTGGCCAAGATCTACAAGCTTCCACCTTAGCCCCAGGACCCACCGTAATGGGTCGGGGGCCATCATTCCTCGCACATTCCAATGTCATTCTAGTGCCTCAATAAACAGCCACTCCATCCCCAGGACCCATCGCCATGGTTCTGGGGCCAAGTTACAGGCAGGGAGGGCTGTGGCCAAGATCCAGAAGCTGCCTCTCATGCTCCAGAACCCACTGTGATGGGTCTGGGGCCATCATTCCATTCAAAGGCTGCTGAAAGCACATATCCTATGGTTAAAACAATAACATTTCTTCTTCTATGCCCTTGTTTAGTTCCAACTGTCAAGCGCAGTTAAACCTCTCAGGCTGCTGCCTGGGAAATTGAACTACTCCACAACAAAACCCAACTCCCAAGTCTGCTGAATAAGCAGCCCCAAGTCTTTTGTTACATAAGTAGCGAGCAATGCATCTTGCTGTGGAAGATTTTCTCCTGGAGATCCCTTGGGGTATTGTGACGAACTTTCCAATCAAGTACTGTGAGGAAGAGAAACTCAGGCAGCTCTTCCTCCAGGTCTGTGATGTATCTTTCATTATCTGTGAGGGCCTTGAAGACAGAATGGTGCTCACCTATCTATTAGGATCAACTGACACATGTTCAACTGATGTTTACATGGAACCCTTCTCCACTTCGGCCTTCAAAGTTCTCCACCCCCAGGACCCACCATCAGGGTTCTGGGGCCCGCCATTCCACTCACAGAGAGAGATGTCTCTATCCATTATCTATCCATCTTTCTATCCACTGTATCTAGAAGCTGCCACTCTAGCCCCAGGACCCACCATCGGGGTTCTGGGGCCCATCATTCCACTCACAGAGAGCCATCTTTCTATCCACTGTCTATCCATCTTTCTATCCACTATCTAGCTTGCCTTCAGACGATTTGGAGCTGGCCCAGGATGATCCTGTACCCGACTACCTTTCAATCGGCTGCGGGAAGTGGAGGCTATCGGCGATTGCCCATCCCTTCTCAACAATGCTCATCTATCTTTTAGGATCGACTGTTTGTGTTTGCACATCCCTACAGATGACATTACGAATCCTCTCCACTTCGCAGATTTGACCGATGGCACACATATCCGGTTCTGCAACCTGCATTCAATGCCTAGTTCCTTGAGGATTTCCGCAGTGATGATGTGTGCTTGCTTTCTGATGATTTGGAGCTCGCCCCGGATGATCTCAATCCTAAAAGAATCTTAAACTTCTCCGACAGTCCAGGATCCTTGTTCTGTGGCTTTGCCATGGGTTACCCCAAAAATACAAGGGAACTTCCACCCTCTCCAGTCAGCAGGCACCTGCCCCTGCCTAGTCCCCTTACCCCTGTCCCTTCATGAAACGGAGGCTATTGACGATCCCTTCACAACAACGCTCGCCTATCTCTTAGAATCGACTGTCTAAGAGATCCTTGGCCTATATGCTATCCGTGCCAAGGGTTCTGTACCATGGCCACCAATGTCTGCTTCTTTCAGTGCCAATGACCCCCAGGCCAGGCCTATATGCTGTCTGTGCCACGATGTCATGGCATAAAGAAACAGCTGCTGCTGCCAGACCTGTATGCTGTCTGTGCCAAGTGTTCTGTACCCCAGGTTGCCACCAAGATCAATGCCTGCCTCAGCCTGCCTCTCATGGCAAGGTGCCTTTCTGCCCGCCCAGGTTGCTGCCAAGAGAAAGAGAGAAAGTCCACCCACTACTTGAGGGAGAGACAGACACGATCCCACCCATGCTGTCACCTGCACTGTATGGCCACATTGGTCAGAGAGAGAGGGGTTCCCATCTAGAATTAAGGAGATGGGGGTTAGAGGGGGAGAGGTAGGTATATCCTGGCTGCCACCTGCCAGAACCAGGAAGAACTCGCATCTGTGCTCATGCACCCATTAATGCCCAATGCCCACATCCAGCACACAACAAACCTACTGTAATGAGATGGAATATAACACACAACATATTATATGTGCCTGCCTGCCTGCGTACCTGTACCTGCTGCCCTGCTACCTCCGATCACCTGATTGAATGAAGTGTGCCCCATAGGCTTTCATTCAACTCTCCCTGATTCCATCATGCCCACCCATCCCAGGAACCATCAACAAGATTCTGGGACCATCATTCCAGTCACTGGGGGCTGCATTCCATTCCACTGTATCCAGAAACCTGGTGCCCGCACACCAGCGTGCCCCCCCTCCACCAAAGCCTACTCCTCTGCACCCACCCACGGATGCCCACTGAAGCTGCTGAAACTAAAAGCCCCTCCGACCACCAGCTCCTGCCACCTGCTGCCCGCTGCCAAAGAGCATGTATCTCTTTCTCTCTGTCACACCCACCCACACAAACCCTGCACCTCCTGGGGGGCATTCTGCTAGTTGAGACCCTGCTGCTGGCACAGCACATCTTTGGGTTAATAACTATGCTACATGAGGCGGCAGGTGCTGCTGGTAGGGATCGACAAGCTGTATGAGATTCTGCCACCTGCCAGCCAGAACTTCAGCACATAGGGATAAAAGATTAGAAGGTTAAACAAAGCTCCTAACAATAAATATAACAACTTTAATTAAAACTATTTACATAACAAGAAAACAACAACAACCACAACAACGTTTTAAAAAACAAAAGCAAACATGTAAAGGAAACTTATTAATTAAACTAAGAGTCTCTGCCACTGCGCCTGTCCCCCAGAAATTGGGGGAAAGGCAACAGCCATTGTGGTGCATCACAGTGCTACATGCCGGCCACCCAGTACTCCTCCAGCTCGAAGCCATGGCGCATGGCAAACCACACAGCCTCTGCCACATCCGTATGCCCCCTGGAGACTCCCTGGTGGTAGATTTGCACGCGGTCCAGTTCAGCTGAGACATACTGCCCGTACGCCTCCACCTTATTCCACTTCACCAGAACTGCCTGCAACTACTCCACCAGGCGGTTCTCCATGGCAGCAACAGACTGCTGGACCTCCTCCACAAAGTCCCGGGTGGGCCATTGGAAGTTGGCCTGAAGGGCCTTGGCCTCTGCATCCTCCCAGGGCCCGGGGGTCTCCACATCGGGGCTGGAGGGGGGGGCTTATATGCCACCATTTTCTGGTTCCTGGGAGTGGGAATGACATAGAAAGGAGAAGGTATCTACTTTAGACTGCAAGGAAGAAGGGGGTGGGGGTGGGGTTATAGTGATGGTTAAAAGGGTTAGGGTTTACCAGTTAGTTATCTAGATACTAACTATGGAACAGGAAAAGAGGTGGATGCAGGAAGGAGAGTAGGGCTGCAGAAAAAGGAATGGGAAGTTGGGGGAGGGTGGGGGTTATAGACAAAACTATAAGATCAAGATCAGCAAAGAAAATAAAAGCTGCAGAAAGGGTTCCAGGGTAAAACAGGGAAGAAGAATGGTATATAAGAATAAAACATTTAAGAACACATAATTTAAAAGATGAAGAATACTGGCAGCAGAAGCAGGATACTGCAAATCAGATGATAAAAACAGGAAGATCAACACATATAAGAATTGTAAGACCATTTTATGTATGTTGGGAACCTTGTATAAATTGTTTTTCGTGAAGTACAAATGCAATGAAAACGTTTGGCCAGGCTGGGGAACATCTTTATCTCTTTTTTTTTTTTTTAAAGGATGAAACTTGGAGCAAAAGCAAAACATGTACAGTCTTTACTATAAAAGTCCTGACTATCAATGTCAAGGGGATGAACAACCCTGTAAAAAGGTCTTTAGCTCCCTGAAAAAAAAAGAAGAAAAAAAAAGATTCTCCTAGTATGGTCTTCTTACAGAAAACACACCTCAAGAAAAATGCTGAGAAATACCCAAATACTCTTTGGACACAGCCTCCATAGGAATCTTTAACTGTATTGTTTAACCATAGGTCATAACAAATGTCAGTACAAACCATTAAAAACAATAGGCAATAATGTTATTTCTTACATACAGTGTCCCCCCTGAGAATCGCTTGTACACAAAGTAATCCTTATCCTATCTTGATCTACTCAAAACCAGGACATTTCCTATCTAAGATCAGGACACTTGGAATCACCTCCCTTTATCTACTCACCACCAGTATGTGTCCTGGGAACAGTCAGAACGGGTTAGAATTGCTGTAATCGCTATAATAAGACCAAAATATATCTACAAGAAAAAGGAGCTAAACCGTTCTCCATATCATCTGTGACCCTGGGTACTAGCATGTACACATCATAAATATATTTCCTCCCTACCGAGCATTTCTAAGAGAAGTTAGCCCCTTTACTATCCTTCAATAGGCTGGTAATGTACTTCCCTCAGTTATCAACTACTTTCGTATAGCCATTACAAAAAAGCAATATTTTGCCACTGATTTGGCTACTTCTGAGTTCCTGGCACTTAGCCATTTCCCCAAGATAGTCAGCCATGGTAAGGTATTAATGTCCTTTATTAAAGGCTTTAATAAGGTCTCGTGAATTTTGGCATAAGATGGACAAGCTGCCAAAACATGAGTAAGATTTTCTATGGCCCTTTGATCGCACAAAGGGCAGGTTCTCAGTTTTTTATCTATCCCCTTATAGCGGCCTTCTGTACAAGCCAAGGGGAAGAGCTGGAAACGAAATAAGGTATACGCTCGTCTAAACTGGGGTTCGTTCCACAAATAAAGATAACCATTAGTCAAATCTTCCATTTGCATGATATAGTACTCAGGGGCAACTTTTTGCTAGCTAATCTCGGATTGAGTCCTTTGCAAATCCTGGTCAGCTACCCTATCCTTAACTATGGTCATGGCCCTTGAGTAATCGTACAGGTTAAAGAATTCACTAGAGAAACCTAACCTATGTACTTCCTCTTCGATCCTTTTGCACCAACCTAAGTTTTCCCCCCGAGCAAGCCCCAAAAGGGAAAAATTGTCTGACCTATACACAGTGGTCTTCAGCCAGAAACGTATCATAGATGTCAAGGCCCTGGCTCTAATCGATGGTACCTTTGCCTCTGCACGGAGCAATGCCGACGGGGTTCCACTGGGTACACCAAGGATTGTCCGCAAATATTTATTTTGGAATTTATCCAAACTGTCTAGGAAGCCCCCTCCACAGATAGGGACAGCATAAAGCAGCAGTGAAACTATTTTGGCTGCAAATAGTCGAAGGGCCAGGGGAACCAATTGACCACCTTGCTTATAAAAAAAGGATACTAAAGCAGCTATTGATTTATTTACCTGTTGTTCAACATAGCTGAAATGTTGTCTCCATGAGCCTGCCGCTGCAATATAGATTCCTAAATATTTAAACACCTTGACCTGCTCAATCATTTCTTCACCCATTTTCCATTTATATATATTGCCCCCACACCTTCTACCAGTGACCAAGATTTTAATTTTGTTATAATTCACTGCCAAAGACTCTCGTCTACAGTATGCCTCAAATTTTTGGAGAGCCCTACACAAGCCTATCTGCGTTTGCGAAATCAAAACTGCATCATCTGCATATAGCAGGATCGCAATACTCCTGGCACCTAATTTTGGCGAGTGTAAATGATCATCCCCCAGGAACTCCACTACGTAATTAAGAAAGAGATTGAATAAGGCAGGGGCCAATATACACCCCTGCCTGACCCCTTTAGTAACTGGAATAGTTGATGTCAGGGGCAAGGAGTGGGCTACCCGTACTCGCATAATATTGTCAGTGTAAAGTTTGGTAATTAGATAGAGAAGGCGTGGGTCAATAGTGGTCCTACTTAGCTTATACCACAACCTATCCCTATTAATTGAATCAAAGGCTGCTCGCAAATCCACGAAACACAGGTAAAGCTTTGATTTTTTGCTCTGCCCAGGTCGTTTTAAACCAGCATATTTAGTTATCATACACATGAGGATGTGGATCTGGCTAACTGTTGAATTAGCCTTCCTAAAACCTGCCTGCTCTGGTTCAAGGAAGGATTCCTGATCTATCCACTCCTGGAGTTTTCCTAACAGGTATCTGCATACACTTTGCCAACCATACTCAGGAGACTTATTGGCCTATAGTTCCCCGGAAACTGCGGGTCCCCTTTCTTGTAAATTGGGACCACAATACTGGCAAGCCACTTCTCTGGAATACATCCAGAGTTATTAATATGAGTAAAGACCACCGCAAGAATCCTGGACCACCAATCTAATTGATGTCTCAGAAGTTCCACCGGGATAAAGTCACCTCCTGATGATTTTCCAGATTTTGTATTCAAAATCAACTTCCTTACTATATCAGGTGTAACAGGGGCCCAACGGGGGAATTGGTCAATTGCTTGAATAATAATAAGAGACTTCTTACAAGATTCATTTCGAAACAAGGATGTAAAATGTTGCTCCCAAGTTTTATGGGAGACCAGAGCTGCATTCCCAAACTGATCGTCTGTCCTAATATTACGAACCAGAGCCCAGAATCTTTTAAGGTCCCCATCCTGCGCTGCAGACTCCAAAGATTTCCACTGAGTCTTGTAAAAGTCCCTCTTTTTATAGGCCAGCAGCATTCTATACTGCACCCTAGCACCCAGAAATACCGCTTTGTTAACTTGGGATGGGTATAAATGAAATCTTCTAGACATCCTCCTCAGTGACCTCTGGGCACACCTGCATTCTCTATCAAACTAAACCGGTTTGTAGGGAATCAGGAACCTAACTGGTCTTACAGCAGTCAAAGAGGGTTGAAAGAGATGTACAATCCCCTCAAATGCCTCAATAACATCCCCCGTGGAATCCATTATCCTTTTAGCCAATGAGTCTATAGGATCCTGTTTCCTTAGAATCTCACATTCCTGTGCCACTTGCTCTGACCATTTAGTCCTTGTTAATAATAACAGCTGGGCTTGGGGCGGTGGAAGATGGAATAGCGTATAAGGCCCATCGTTCCCCTCAACCGCTAATAATAGGGCCGGGGGAAATGATTAGTTAGAATAGTCGGCATTATCATAAAGTCCACAACTGACTTTATTAGGGAATTTGAAATTAATAAGTAATCAATTACGCTATTCCCCACAGCTGAATTAAAGGTAAAATGACCTATAAAATCCCTAACAATTAATCCATTTAGTACTATCAAATCAAGAGATTGGATCAATTCTATTAAATCAGTAGCCCTAGGGCACACAACTGGGTCTCTAGAGCATCGAACCGTATTACTGGGGATATCAAGAGGTTTCTTGATTTTAAAGTTCCCTGGGCCCGTGCTCTCATTACCCAATCTTGTATTAAAATCCCCTCCCCATAATACGTGTGCTCTAGAGTATCGTGCCCTTGCTTTCTGAAGAATGTCCATAGTAGTGCACCAAATACTTTCATTGTAATAAGACGACGCAGCAGGAGGGACATATATATTTGCCAACAAAAACTCCGCATTCTTATTCAACCTAAAGTGCCACAGAGCAAAAAAAGGGGGGACTGAGTCTATCAGCCTAGAGGAGATCTGCAAGGCCACTGAAACAAGCAATGCTACTCCCCCATGAGGTCTTCCACCCACCCTTGAAGGCTGGGCCGGGATATCAAAAATCTTAAACCCATGAAGCTCAAAATTTTGGACAGACCAAGTCTCTTGCACCAAAATAATATGAAAATTTTCAATACACTCCAAAAAATCAACATCCCTCAGCTTCAATCTTATCCCAGCTATGTTCCATGATAGCACTCTTAATAGGGAGGGATCATAAGGGTCCAGTCATTGTTTATCTTTAGGGGAAAATAATGGTTAGGAATTCCTAAATTCTCTCTCTCTCTCTCCTTTTTCCTATCCTTAAAGGAAAAGACCCCTGGAAGCAGATGACTCTCCAGATTATCATCCAATGCAGGGTTAGGACATTTTATCACCACCTCTTCTGAGGTAGATAGCCCTACAGATGAGGAGAGTCTTCTAGGTGATCCTTGGCCTTGGATTACTCTATTGAAAACAGGTACCATATTATCATCAAGCTGAGTTCATTCCCGTCTTCTTTCCATACTAGGATTACTCCTCGCCATTTGGCTTACAGGATTTTCCCCCAACAAGGGTGTAGAGGTGGCTGTAGGGAGCTCCACTTCGATCAAGGATTGTGAATAAATGGAAATTCTTGTCTCAGCGGAGCCACCCCTCTCTTTTGCCCCTCTTTGTTTCTTAAAGCTCTTCCTAGTCCTTTTAACTTCCTCTAATCTGGTACAAAACTTATCCAGCCCTTGCAAAATTGTATTCAGATCTGGGTCTGATGGCCCTGATCCCGGGACGGGGAATCCCCTTGGCCCATCAAGTTCTCTGTGGAGTTGCTGCCCCTTTATATGCTCTACCGCTTGATGGCCCAGCTCTTGTATGTCCATTTCCAGGACTTCCCCAACAGCTGAAGCACTACAAGCCTGATTGTCCTGTAGAGCATGTCCCTCACCAAGATCCCCCGTTAGTATGTTCTCAATTTTCCCTTCCTCTATCCTGTGGCCTAAGGCTTCCGGGGATGTAAGATCAGTCTGCAAAATTCTGGAAATAAAAACCTCCCTTTTGTTTAGGGCCCCTTCCTTCTTCAAAATTAAGTCAACCAAAATGGCTGAACGAAAGGTGACCTGAAGCAACCACCACTTCTTGATATTCGGGATATGCTCGATGACCAAAGGTGACCTGAAGCAACCATGGCTTCTTGATATTCAGGATATGCTCGATGACCATTATGTCACTCCTGGTGACTATCTCTCTGAGTAAAATTCTCAGGTGCTCCACGATGTCAAGAGGTGTATTCCAGAATGGAAGAACACCCGAGGGGAGTGGTAGTACTATGAACAAAAGGGCTAGTGGTGAGTAGGTGAATCTCCTCTGATTATCAAGCAAAGCAAGTACTTTGGGAGCAGGATCTACTTCCACAATTTTATTTTCCCCAAAAATCTGCTGAGGAGAGCTCCCCCGCGGGTTCCCCAAAACTCTTGGGGGTTCCCCAGAGGTTCTCCTCGTTCTGGGCCCGGCTTGTAAGGAGTTCAATGCTATAAGTTTGTCATCTATATAATTCAGTTTTGCAATCATCACCCATAGGGTGTGTGAAGTTATAATGGCTAAATCCCCCAACAGGTCCAGACACCCCTCATCCTGGTGGCTGAGATAGCTAGCCCTTTCTACTTCCTTTGATTGCTTAACCTTAATCAATAATGGTGTAGAGCTAGTCTCTTTACCTTCCTGGCCCTCAATGGTATCAGTAGTAACAGACAGGGATACCGGCTGTGCATGTCTGTCATTACCTCCGCTAGCTAGCCTAACCCTAGAGCTCCGTGGGTCTATTGTGTCTGAAAAATAGGTATCGATCTTTCTTTGTTTGGCCATATTTAGTACTGGGGAGGTTGGGGCAACAGCCTCCTTTCTAGATCATTTTTGCAAAGTCATTTCCTCGAATACCCCCACAATGAGAGAAATTTTATGCTTAAACTCTAGTCGGAACTCTTCTGTAAGATAAAATCAAACTATATGTAACCCATTAGTGCCACACAGCCCCAAATGTCTTCATCCTTTAACACATAACAGTACCAAGAAGATAATTCTAACCCCTGTTATACCTGGGGCAAAATCCCTTAAACCAGCCAAGGGGTAAAACTTAAAAATCTAAACAAAGCGCTAAACTTAAGGTTGCCAAAACAGAGAAAGTTATATAATCCCCCAAAGGCACCCCCACTTTGTTGTCACACAGAGTCTACCAAGTCCCAGGGCTTACTGTCCAAAAGGGAGTTCCGACTCGGCTCCAGAGGGCTACAAAGGGTGCACCTAAGGGTGCGCACCCTCGTACACGCAGCCCTTAGGTGCCGTTCCATAGGCTCAGACTTTTTTGGCTGTCTCTGTGAAGCAGCAGCTCCGCCCCTGGCCTCAGTCCTGGCAATGACAGGCAGGTGAGCTATGACACAGTCCCCGGCTCAGCTCCGGACTCCCCACTAGGGATGGGCGAACGCGGTTCGGAATTTCGGAGTTCGGACCGAACTCGAATAGTTCGGTCAACCGAACCGAACGGTCGAACCGAACTCGAATTCTAACGTTCGGAGTTCGAACCGAACTCGAACAGTTCAGTCAACCGAACTGAACGGTCGAACCGAACTCGAATTCGAACGTTCGGTTCGGATGCGTTCAGTGAGTTCGGAATTGAATTTCCATTGGTTTCAATGGAAAACACATTATCGGCTGTAACTTTTTTGTTCTTTAAGCTATGTGGTTGAAATTTGGGGTGCCTCTACCTTCAATAGAACTCATTATGTGCACCAAATATCAAAACAATTGGATAAAGGAATCCGATTTTAGAAGCAGTTGCATTATTGTATTTTGCAATATTCTACATATACATTCTTAGCTGTAACTTCTTTG
>QEPC01006176.1:1157094-1228273 GCA_003113815.1 Sphenodon punctatus
AATATCATCAAAAAGTAATAAGAAACAAAAATGTTATGGCCAGAAATATGTTTTTTAGTTTTTTCCTTTTATTTCAAAAACTAAATGTCATTTTCAGTTCCTGATTGCACCAAACTAAAGACCGAACCTATCCCGACCGAACCGAATCCGAACTCAATGTTCGATCCGAACCACCGAACGGCCGAACATTCGAACCGACGAACCAAACCGAACGGGCGAACCAAACGGACGAAACGAACGCAGCCGAACCGAATGGCCGAACTCGAACCACGATCTGTTCGCCTATCCCTACTCCCCACCTCCATAGGTTTCCCTAGGCAAATCTAACAAAAGAGGAGTGGCAATTTTTTTGCCAAGCATTTCCCTTGTATAGTTGAAGAACAATTTACAGATAAAGCAGCAGGTATATCTTAGGAAAAGGATCCCTAAAAGGCAAAATTCTAATGCACAAATTTGCTTACTCACTGGAGGCAAAAGAGCCGCATATCAAAATGACTGAGATATTACATGACCCTGGAGTGATTAGCTAAATGCAACAAAAATAAAACAACATCGAATTATGCTGGCATGAGTGCAGTGAAGAAGGAACATATCTACACTGTGCATGGCAATGCCATAAAGTGAAAAGTGGTATAGTGTGTGGTTTGGACACATATACAGACTGCTACAGGTTTGATATTGCTGTTTACTTCAGAAATTGCTCTCTTGGGGGTAATGCCCGAGCTGCGTTGCAGGAGGGGGCGGGATATAAATTTGCTAAATAAATAAATAAATAAATATACCCCTATTAAAATACCATAAAGAAACTTGTGTACCCATGTTAATTGCAGGAGTCTACACACTGGCCAAAACCTGGAAAAAATGTTGCAGGACTCATAGAACTGGCTAAACCGGTTCTGGCTGGTATATTTTCTATGGAAAAACTACAGCCAGAAATCACAATAAATAAATACCAAGAGTTGTATGCCAAATGGGAACTAATATGGGAAACCCTGAAGAACAGGCACAAATAAGAGACAGAAGTTTACTACTTATATGAAAAATAAATTTATTGAAGCTCCAAATAGATCAGACACAGTAACCACAGACTGCAATTAGTAGTACAGCAAAATGGGTGGGAAGGAGGAAGGGTAGGGAACGTATGACGAATGTAATGTGTTGAGAATTTCATATGCATAAAATCAATGCATATGATATGGCCAATGTATATGCAGCCAATAAAGGACAAGCCTTCCTTTTTGATCAGGTTTTTTTACGGACTTAGAGAACTTTAGAGGAGATATTATATTAGGGGGTGATTTTAATGAAGTATTCACTTCCACAACTGATTGCTCAAAAGTACATAAAGGAAAATTATGGTGAACAAGTGCAAAATTTGTGATTAGTCCCCTTCGTCGTGGAAATGGCGGCGACGGGGTATTTGTCAAGCCTCCCCATGGGGAAAATGGGGCACGGAGGGAGGAGCTGCACCATGGCTGGTGAGCATGCTAGAACGCTCATCAGTGGTTCACCCTGTTACTGGGCAGAGTGTGGAGCGCGGCAAACAGAGTCCGCAGGAAGACTTGACCCCGCCCCCTTTAGGCGGGGAGGCAGTCACGAGGGCCCCCAGAAGCGGCATTTGGAGGCTGGAAGAAGAGAGAGTCAGCAGCAAGAGAGGCTTGCTGCTGACTAGGCCGCGAGACATCGTGCAAGGGCGGCGAGATGGGCCGCAATAAGAGGAAGATGCCTAAGGAGGGAGCGGGTCGCGTGGCTGCGCAGTCCACGGGGGCCCGACAAAGAAAAAGGGATGGAGTGGCCCCGACGCGGGCAGAACTGGCTGTGCGTCTGGCGGCCTGCGTAGCCCTCCTGAGGGCGCAAGAACTCCCACTACTGGGTGAGAGCGTGACTGGAAGCCTCGAAAGCGACCCGGTTGGGCAAGAGGGGGGGGCAAGGCAATACCTCATCCAATATGGGCCAGGATGAGGCTCAACCCCCTCCAAGAGGGATCTTAAGGGAGCAGCAGCCCCTGAGGAGAGGGAACAGGGTGATCAATCATCCAGCTCGCTATAGGGAGGAAGCTGCGAGTGGATCAGTGCTGCCAGGGTCTGGTGAAGCAGAGGAGGGAACCCCCGCACAGGGGGAGGTGGAGGGGGCCTTAATGACCTGCATGGGCTATGGGGATGGTCAGAGAGAGAGCCAGTCCCCTACGGGCAGCATAAGTAGAATGCAGGACATAGGCCCCTCCCAACCCTCTGCAACCCAAAGGAATACAGGCAGTAGGACTGACTGACAGGTACGGATGATAGGCGGGGGAGATATCCTCCAAAGTGGGGGAGCAGGATGGTCACCTGCAACAGGATGGGTGCAGGACCCAGTTGGGATACCTGGTCGGGAGGATTACCAATGGCACAGGGAGCAGGAGGCAGAATTTACCAGGGGCCTTCTCCCCTATGGGTGGAGCATTCCACCATGAGGACACAAAAGCCCCTCTAGGGTATATTTTACAGAAGGGGATGGAGAGCCCCTGGCAGCATGGCGGAGGTGTGAAGGCCCACTGCAGACTGAGCACCCAGACAACAGCAAGCTGAGGAGAAGAATAGAGACCCTACAGGAGGAGTTACAATGGCAGCAGAATCACCCCATCCAGGGAGTTGGAACAGCAGATCAAGGAGGACAAGCACCTATTCCAGGTGAGACGGTAGGGGCGGCCAGCCAGGTCCTGAACTCGACCACGGTGGCTGTTAGTGAAGGCAACCTAGGGGGAGATACCGCTGAGCAGGGCACCACTAGGTCAATTAAGGAATCATCGCTCCCAGACTCCGGGACCTGCAGTTAGGGAGTCCCCGGGTTGGGGTCCGGACACACACTGACCAACACAAGCCCGCAGTTGTGGATGCTGGAGGGGGAATAGATGTGGGTGGTGCCGGTGACATCTCCTGGGACAGGGCGGGCAGTACAGCCCAGCCAAGGGGATCGAGCAGAAAGGAGGGTCTCTGGGGCCTCTCCCCACCCCACCCCCCTGTGGGGAGCAGAAGCGAGAACAGGGTCCCAGTCAGTGTTCCAGCTGGACCCCAAAGCCACAGCCCGGGACAATATCCAATGTTTCGGTCCCTTTTGGGTCCCGTCTGACCTAGACAACAAAGGACAGGATCTGGCGGAGGGAGTATGTCGTCCTTTTCACACTGCTGTTCAGTGATCCAATAGCGGATCACTCTGACCAGCTAGACGGAAAGGACAAAGAAAATTTTTGGCGTCCCAAGGCAGATAGAAATTGGGACAACTGGACATCAGCATATGCCATCTACATGGGGGTGATCATGCAAAAAGACCCTGGGTGTGGTTTAGAGCTGCATAAATATGCAGATATTGTGTGGTGGGCATATGGCACGGGCCCCCCCAGGAGCATGGCTTCGCTATGATGAAGCTTTTCGCCACAGAGTGGCAAACACCCCAGAGTTGCAGTGGGACAAGTATGTGGAGGATTTGTGGCTGGAAAGTATGATAGATGCCACAAGTGCCCCACGGTCGGACAGCGGTCATCTGCTAGTGCGGGGGGGAGCGCACCGGCCAATAATCCATTTCAGGAGGAGGCCCAAAGATGGGGGCAAAGTACCCCAGGGTCTTGCTGGGATTTCAACAAAGGGAGATTTCGGCACTCATGCTCCAATTGTTGGGGGAGTCACCCAGCAAGCACGTGCCCTCCGCCTAGACAGCGAGGGGTCCAGGGCCGGTTTGGACAGGGTGGGGGAAATCAAAAAGTGGGTCAAAATAGCCCCGCAACACCCCGTCCTCAGAAGGGGACCGACCCCAATTCTAATTGAGTACTTGGAAAGGGCATTAAAGGGGCACCCGGTGAGAACTGAGGTTGAGTACGTAGTACAGGGCTTTAAGAATGGTTTCATCATCCCAGCAGGCCCAGTGCACCAGATTAGAGTGGCACATAATTTGAAATCTATTGAAGGCCGCGAAGATTTGGTCCATAAAAAAGTAGGGAAGGAAGTCGAGGAAGGGAGAGTGGCAGGCCCTTTTGCAACCCCTCCCATGGCTAACCTCATGGTTTCCCCTCTTGGTATAGTGCCAAAAAAGACACCAGGCGAATTCCAGATGATCCACCATTTGTCCCACCCTAGGGGCGAATCTGTAAATGATGCTATACCAAAGGAATTAACCACCATTAAATATGCATTGTTCGACGAGGCAGTGGAAAAGGCAAGGGCCATGGGAGGAGGGGCAATACTGGCGAAATGTGACATTAAATCGACATTTCGCCTGCTGCCAGTGCATCCCAGCAGTTTTCACTTCTTGGGTTTCTGTTTCGGAGGAGCGTATTATGATATGCCTATGCCTATGGTGTGTTCCATATCCTGTTCCGCATTTGAACGATTTAGGTCACTTGTGGAATGGATTTTCCGGCAGCGAATACAAACAGTGGAGATAACTAAATACTTAGATGATTTCTTATTAATTGGTCCACCCAAAGGGCAACAGTGTGCCCGCGCATTGCGCGCATTTCAGGGGATGGTTGAAGAATTGAGGATTCTGCTAGACAGAGGGACCAAGTACGACCATCACATATTTAGGGATCGAACTAGACACAAAATTAAAACTATCCAGACTACCAACGGATAAATTAGAGAATATTCGAACCAAGGTAACGGAGTGTATGGCATTAAGAAAGATAACAGTAAAGGCCCTGCAATCCTTGATTGGTAGTCTTAACTTCGCATGCCGGGTGATCGCCCCAGGTAGGGCTTTTCTCTCCAGACTATACGGCAAGCTAAGAGGTGAATTACACCCTCATTACAGGGTGAGGGTAACATGGGAAATGAGGGAAGATTTCGGCATTTGGCTAAAATTCCTGCAGAAATATAATGGGATTTGTTTTTGGAGAGAGCAGTTGCTGCTGAGGGCCGACCTGCAGGTACACTCCGATTCAGCTGGTGGCGCTGGGTTCAGGGTGTATTTTCAGATGCTCTGGTGTGCTGTCCCATGGCCAAGGGAATGGCAGGAGACAGGAGTTACCAGAGACCTGACCTTCTTAGGTTTTTTTCCCTGATTGTGGTTGCAGTCCTCCTATGGACGGAGCAATTTGCTAATCGAATGGTGTGGTTCTGGTGTGACAATATGGCAGTTGTACATGTCATCAACACACTGTCATCCCATTCCCTGAGGGTTATGTCTCTGGTCCGGACATTTGTAGGACTGTGCTTGAGGAGCAATATCATGTTCTCCACCCAGCACGTACCTGGCATTAACAATGGCATAGCCGACGGCCTTTCTCGGTTTCAGATTAAATGGTTCCGGGAGAGGGGTAACTAAAATACACCAATTATTCCTTAAGGGGAAGTTTTTTCCCATACATAAGATGGAGACATTAACACAACAAAAGCTGGAGACTTTCCAATACTTGCAATTAAAAGCCCAGCCTACAGAAGAATTTCCCAAATAAATTTCACAAAAGGGATAACAATACATTTCCAAATGCTCACTTGTAAGCAGTTTATGGGGACTAAACCATAATACACCAGAGGGCTCACTTAACATACCTGAGGAAACTATCAGCCAGCCAACAGTGGCCTCCAAGGGCATAGGGGAGCACCGCCCCAGCCCTTAAGGAAAATTCGGTCTAAGGGCCCCAACCTTCGAGATAACAAAATCATGCAGGATCATTACTTGGCGGCTGTAAGCTGCCACTGCCCTCATTGTAAGAGAATCATAGGGACTAAGCAACAGTCTAAGTAACCTTGGTCTAGGGATCCCGTGCATATCGAGGGTGGCAGAGTTCAGATATTTTATTCTTAGACCCGACAAGACAGAGCACTCGAATAGAACATGGGCTACCGTGTCTTCCTTACCACTATTGCATAGGAGACACCTCCGCTGCTCATGGGGGATGCCCTTGTATCGTCCCTCTAAAGAAGCAGAAGGGAAGGTATGTGTGCGCAGTCTGGTAAATGTGACTCTTTTTGCTGGATCGGCCCACCTAAAAAGGTAAAAGGACTCTAAAAGCAACACATCGGGGGGGCAATTCCCGGGTCAACCTTCTGTGCACCTAGCAGGGCCCCTTCCGATTGGCGAAGTTGATCCCCAATCCTCTGATGGACTAATGTCTTAAAGGCTTTGGAACCAACCCTCCGCCATACCTCAGGGGAAAATCCCAATAGGTGGATCAGGTGAGTAACCTGGGTAAGCCAGGGATTTAACAGTCCTGCAACATGAGCCATGCCCAACAGGGACTTCTCAGTCTCAGGAAGCCCAACCACCTTCATCCAATAGTTAATAACCAGCTGTAGTACTTGCGCCTTCACAGGCAGGGAGGCTGTCTCAATTTTAGAGATTACCTGCGGGGCACTACCCGGAATACCCAGCAGGGAGGCCAAGAAGCTATTCTGTATTTTATTTATTTATTTTTATTTATTTATTTAAAATTTATATCCCGCCCCTCCTGCCCACAGGGCAGCCCGGGCCGGCGAACAGCACTTAATAAAACAATATAAAAAATTTAAAACAATATAAAAATACAATATGTGGGGGAAAACCCCACCCCACCCCTACTTCTCACCAAAAGCCTGATGGAACAGCCAGGTCTTACATATACGCCGAAACAGGAGGAGAGTGGGAGCCAGCCGAGCCTCCTCTGGGAGCGAAATCCACAGCACAGGGGCGGCCACCAAAAAAGATCTAACATCGGTGGCCACTCACCTCGCCCGGGAAACCTCCAAAAAAGCTCCCACGGATGATCGCAAGGGTCACATGGGGATTGAGGTGGTCCCGCAGATAAGCAGGGCTCAGGCTGTGAAGGGCTTTAAAGGTTAAAACCAGCATCTTGAACCTGGCCCGGTGCTTTATAGGCAGCCAGTGCAGAGTCCGGAGCACTGGTGTCATGTGCTTCCTGCAACCCGCCCCCATCAGGAGACAGGCTGTGGCATTCTGCACCAGCTGCAGCCTCCGGACCAGCTTCTTGGGCAGCCCCACGTAGATCACGTTGCAGTAATCCAGCCTCGAGGTGATGAAGGCATGGATGACAGTGGCGAGGTCGGAGTCTGAGAGATACAGCCGAAGCTGCCGGACAAGATGTAACTGCCGAAACGCACTCCCTGCCACAGTCACAACCTGAGATTCCAAGATGAGCCGCGAATCAAGGAGCACACCCAAACTCCGTACTTGAGAGACCATGGGGGGGGCGAACCCCCCCAACAAGAGGAGATTCAACCACCCACAGGCCCCCCAAGCCCTCGCCCACCAACATCACCTCCGTCTTGTCAGGATTCAATTGCAGATGGCTCGACCTCATCCAAGCCCCCACAGCTGACAGACACTGGGAAGATAAGGAGACTGCATGGCCTGGGTTGATGGAAAAAGAGAGGTAGAACTGATGACACTGCATGCCCTGAAACCCCCTCACGATCGCCCCTAACGGCTGCATATAAATGTTAAACAAGAGGGGGGACAGAATGGCACCCTGTGGGACTCCACACGTGAGGTCTTGGAGGGAAGACATACACTCCCCCAAGACCCCACAGTGAGTTCTCCCAGCCAGGAATGAACGAAACCAGTCCAAGACCATTCTGCTAATTCCGGCACGGTCCCGCAGATGTGTTACCAACACCTCGTGATCGACTGTGTCGAATACAGCCGAAGGAAAGCGAGTGTTTCTGGCCTAGAAACAACCTCCAACTTAATGACAAGATCAAGACTACTATAAGTAGTCAAAAAATAGTTAATAACGCTGGACCCAGCTCCAGAATGGAAGGTAAAATTTCCTGCCTCATCTCCCAGTGTACGCTCATCGAGAACTACGAGATCTAGGCTTTGGAGAAGATGATCCATGTCTTCCTTCCAACCCCCCTTCTGCACATCTCTAGAATGACGAGGAGGGAGGGCATGGTAGCAACCGCTCTCCTCCATGGTCAGCTCGTCCTGGGCTTGAGTTGGGCTCCCTAATCTGGTGTTAAAATCCCCTCCAATAAACAGGGCAGTCCCAGGGAATTTACTCTGGGCAGAAGTTATTGAATCAATCATTACCATCCAGACCTCATCTGAATAGTAAGGAGAGTATTGGGGTGGCACGTAAACATTCCCGATAAGGAGTTCCAGTCTATCCGATAACCAGCAATAATGAAGAGCAAAGTTGGATTTAAAACTGCTCACTTATTCAACTTTAATATTAAGATTTTCTGCAATCAATAAAGCCAGGCCACCACTGGGCCTACCCCACAAGTCAGAGGCCGTAGCCTCAAGCCCAATCATTTTGAACCCCTTAAGGGCCATATCTCTTGGGGTATCTATCAGCCAGGTTTCTTGAACCAAGATAACATCAAATTGGTTCAGATAAAACAAAAATTCAAAATCCATAGAACGGGACTTCCACCCTGCCAAATTCCATGACAGCAATGAAAGCCCTGCCTAGTCAATCCTCAGAGGCTAACAACTGCAATTTAGAACGTGGAAGTTTGTTTGGGCTGGAAATTGCCAAAGGTATTCCCGGGGAGGTCACTGAGAGGATGGAATTGTCGTACCTCTCCAGCTCTATACCTGGCCGGGATGAAAACTTTTTCATTTACCACCCTTTCTCCCACCAGCCTGGGAGCTAAGCTAACCTGGTTTGGGGTGGTAGGGTGGAGGGATTCTCTAGCAGGAGCCCCTAGCCTTAACCCACTATTGGCCGGGGCTACCCCATTGTATTTCAGATGATTATTGGAAAGAGCAGTAGTGGGTTTTATATTAACCTGTGTGACTCCACCCTCAAGGGCAAATCCCATAGTTGATGACCTGTAGCCCTGCTTCCTCCTATAGGAACCTGCCAGAGGTTCAGCTGAATTCCTCTCTACTCCTATGTCCAGTACACTATCGCTAAATTTTAGAGAAAGCAGCTGTTTTTGAACAATTTCCATCCGTTCTACTAATGTGGCTGGAGTGACAGCTGGGGATGAATCACCTGGGATTTTAGTTAGTCTCTTAGTCTGCATGTCAAGGGTGGTTTTCTTTTCATTGACCACCTCAAGTTACATGCTATATCCCTCTGAGGGGCCACTGTTAACTCTAGTGGAAACCTCACCTGCCAACACAACTTGCACACTATAATTTGTTGCCCTGCTTCGGTGCAGGGACTGCATAAGAGGCTGAGCACAAGGGAGATCCCTCAGGACCCCAGTAATGCACTGTTGTAAATTGGTGGTTCCCTCTCTTATGACAGGTTGAAAGGTACGTGAAATAAATACTCCCTTTGTCTCTAAGAGAGATTTCCCTGAGAGTATAGCAGAAATTAAATCTGGGGAAACAAATGTAGCTATCAAAGCTTGCCTACCCTTTCCAGAGGGCAACTGATCTACAGAAATAATATCATGCCTGGTCACTCTTAAGTGGCATTAACCAGGCATTGGGAATATGGTAAAGATGAGAACATTTTGTATAACCTGGAAGGCAATATTGGCTTCGCTAACAATAAATAGTGGAACAGAGGAATTCCGAGAGGTTTGCACCTCTGGTTGTAACCCAGGAGCAGACAAAAGGCCAAAATGGCCTGACGAGGGGACCTTCTGCTGAGCATAGGGGGCTGATAGACAATCGGCTGGATTAGATTCTGACAATTTAGCGTTAATTGAGTCAGTTACTAGCTGGAGGTGGGTAATACGGTAAAGAACAAATTTAAATGTATCGGCTGACAACAGACGATGGTTTGCGAGAAAGGCTGCTATCCTCTCGCCAGCCAGTGAATGATGATCATCAGGTGGCTGTCCTGGAGAGAGTAATAACCCAGAGCCCAGCGTAAGCGCTGGGAATTGATGTACAGAATGCCGTAAAGTCTCGTACTCACTCGCATCTTGTGGATGGCTCGGCGTTTGCAGATGGTCCGTAGTCAAAGCATGTGAATGGAGGCTAGACTCCCCGCAGTTGCTAGCCTGAGGTTTTTTCAAATAAGTGTCAATTTTCTGCTGCTTAGGCAATTTCAGCCTTGGGGGGATCCTCTAGCTCCCCCCGGCCATGCTTAGTAGCCATGGAGCTGATAAATAATAAAAGAACAAAAACCAAAAACAAGGGACAAAGATAGCAAGCTGTCTGTCTCCCCAACTAAACCCACATAAGGTAATTTATTACTATCCGCCCCACTCCCGCCAAATAAACTTACAGCACAATCAATCAATTGCCCCCATAACACTCGCCCCAACTCATTTACTGTAACTTTCTCCCACACACCCCAGGTAACCAGTAAAGCAACCACTAGATGGGAAAAGGGAAAAGGGAGGAAAAGGCGGGGGACAGGGAGACCCCCCTGCCTCCCCGGTCGCGCCGAAGGACGAGCAAAAGGGCATGCACCCTTTTGCACGAGACCCTTCGGCGCATGCCATCAGTGCCACCGGACTACCAAGCCCCTTTTTAAAGCCTTGCTGGTCTGGAAGCTCCGCCCCCCCCCCCGCCTGGGGCTCCGCACAGGGGATTGCTGGAATTGCGCTGCTGACTCTGCAGTTCTTCAATTCCCCGGTCTCTGCTTCCTGCCACCAGAGGCTACCAAGCCCCTTTTTAAAGGCTTGCCGGTCTGGATGCTCCGCCCCACACCTGGGGCTCTTCACAGATGATTGCTGGAATTGCATGGCTGACTCTGAGGCTCCTCAATTCCCTGGTCTCCACTCCCCGCCACCGGAGGCTACCATGCCCCTTTTTAAAGCCGTGCCAGTCTGGACGCTCCGCTCCCCACCTGGGGCTCCGCACAGGTGATTGCTGGAATTGCACGGCTGACTCTGCAGCTCCTCAATTCTCCGGTGTCCGCTCCCTGCTGCCGGAGGCTAACAAGCCCTTTTTTAAAGCCTTGCCAGTCTGGAAGCTCCACCCACCGCCTGGGGGTCCGCACAGGTGATTTCTGGAATTGCGCGGCTGACTCTGCAGCTCCTCAATTCCCCGGTCTCTGCTCCCCGCCGCCGGAGGCTACCAAGCCCCTTTTTAAAGGCTTGCGGGTCTGGAAGCTCCGCCTCCCCCACCTGGGGATCCACACAGGTGATTGCTGGAATTGCACGACTGACTCTGCGGCTCCTCAATTCCCCGGTCTCCGCTCCCCCGTACCACAGGTATTAATTGTACACCTAGGTGAAAAGGACCTCCCTGCCCGTAAGGGAATTAATTTACTCATTCAAGTTAAGGAAGATTTAGTGCTAGTTAAAAGTTGGTTCCCGGGAGTACATATAGTTTGGACAAGTATTGTACCTAGGATTTGTTGGGACAGGGAGGTTAAACCAGGTAGGGTAGATAGAGCCAGATGTAATGTTAGCAGGGAGATAGCTAAGTGGGTTTGCAGTCTGTGTGGTTCAGTAATCAGGCACCCTGGGTTGGTACGGGGTAGGTAAGAATTGTTTAGAGAGGATGGTGTTCACCTATCTGATTTTGGTAATGAGATTTACATTCAAGCATTGGCCCAGCATTTGGGGTCGTTGGTTTGAGAGGCAGTGGGAGCGGGTTGTGGCAGATTCTGCCTCCCCCTTTGTGGCAGGGTTCCAGTATGTGATTGTAGGTAAATAGGATTTAAGTAGGATAGGATGAGACATCTCCTTAAGAGATGGGGATGCAATACCCAGCGTGATGCAGGGCGCAGCACACGCTGGGGTCATGACCCTGGGAGGGGTGGATTTTTGGAGGGCCGGAAAGGACATGCGCTGTCCGCTGGGCTAGAAAACCACTTATCTTCTGGCTCGTGCCCAGAGTTGGGCTTGTTCCCCCACTGTTCGGCCAGAGCCTTTGTGTTGTCGAAGGGGGAACCGTACTGAAAACGGCACTGACGCTGGAGGGCACATCCACGTCAGTGACCAAATTAATAAGGTTTCTGTATTAGCTAGCATACTGGATCCAGAATTGCCGGGAATTTACCCACCGGCCTCTCAAGTTGATCGATTGATGATAATAAAGAATGCGGCCAGTGTTTAAACCAATTAAGGTCTCAGTGTCTCACTGGGTGCGCCAACAAGTCCCCTTCGCTGCTGAAATGGCGGCGACGGGGTATTTGTCAAGCCTCCCCATGGGGAAAATGGGGAACAGAGGGAGGAGCTGCACCGTGGCTGGTGAGCGTGCTAGAATGCTCACCAGCGGTTCGCCCTGTTGCTGGGCAGAGTGTGGAGCTCAGCAAACAGAGCGCACAGGAAGACGTGACCTTGCCCCCTTTAGGCGGGGAGGCAGTCACGAGGGCCCCTAGAAGCAACATTCGGCAGCTGGAAGAAGAGAGAGTCAGCCCCACCCACCTCCCCTCTAGCACTGTGGTCTAAGGACTGGTTGTCGATAGAGGGGCCAAGGAGGAATTTTGGCGATTAGCTCATTTCAGGGATCACATTTTTTGCCTCCTGAACAGTGCTGAGTAGGCATAATTAGGTTGTTTCATTAATTGGAGTTAATTCACCTTGAATAATTGAATTTGGCTGAAAGCAATTGGAAACTAATCCGAAGGGGATAATAACAATCAGTTAAGTAAGCAATTACAATTCAAATAATTGGACTGATCAATGGTGATAAGAGTAAGATGAATAAAACGTCGCATTCTGCAGGGGTCCAGTATGCGATTGTAGGTAAATAGGATTTAAGTAGGATAGGATGAGACATCTCCTTAAGAGATGGAGATGCAATACCCAGCATGATGCAGGGCGCAGCACACGCTGGGGTCATGACTCTGGGAAGTGTGGTTTTTTGGAGGGTCGGAAAGGACATGCTCTGTCCGCCGGGCTAGAAAATCACTTACTTTCTGGCTCGTGCCCAGAGTTGGGCTTATTCCCCCACTGTTCGGCCAAAGCCTTTGTGTTGTTGAAGGGGGAACCGTATTGATAACGGCACTGATGCTGGAGGGCACATCCACATCAGTGACTAAGTTAATAAGGTTACTGTATTAGCTAGCTTACTGGACCCAGAATTGCCGGGCAATTTACCCACCGGCCTCTCAAATTGATCGATTAATGATAATAAAGAATGCAGGCAGCGTTTAAACCAATTAAGGTCTCCGTGTCTCATTGGGTTGCCCGACAATATCTGTAACTCTGCTGTTCATGGTTCCTGTTCCAGGATTGATATAATTTTTGTCTCTAGGACAAAACCTAGCCATCTAGGTCAACCTAGTTTTTAAAAAGTCAGTCTAGGAGTCATAACTTGGTCTAATCATTCCCCTGAATATGTTGAGAGTCTGTAGAAAAACTAGGGGTCTGGTGTTTGAACAGAGCATTGCTGTATGAGCCACTTAGAACAAAAGAGCTAGAAAAAATCTTCTCAAAAACACATGGGGGGAAAAAATAATAAAGAAGGAATCAATAAGGAAGTTCTCTGGGATGCAGGGAAGGCAGTAATGAGAGGAATACTTATAAGGGAAGCTTCATACCTTAAAAAGATGAGAGTTCTTGAGGAGGAAAATTTAAGTAAAGAATCGTCTGAACTGGAATGCAGAAATAAGCACTCAGAATCTAAATGTGTTTACAAGAAAATAATTGAAATAATAGGGGGAAAACTTGCTACAGACCAGTAACGCAGTGCAAATACTTTGGTATATGAAACAAAAATAAAAATACTATGAAAAAAGTGACCGAGCAGACAAGCTTTTAGCCAGATTTTTTTTTTTAAAAAAAGACAAATCAGCTGTCACTTGTATTAGAAACAAAGAGGGAGAATTCATAACTGCGGATCTCTGAAGCACTTGCCAATTTCTTCCACACTTTATGCTCCTCAGAACATCCAGAGACCAAGCTAATAAACAGATACCTAAGAAGTGTAAAATTACCTCAATTCTAAAAAAATTATGCAGCATTTCTTGACAAGAAAATCACAACAGACAAAGTTAGCAATGTAATACAAAATCTAAAAACTAACAACTCCAGGTCTCGATGGTTTGTGAAGGAATACTATAAAGGTCTAAAGCAAATTGTGATCCTGGTATTAACGAGATTCGCACTTATATTGCGTGGTCATGCATGTGCGAATCTCGTTTGAACAGAGGTGGTGTGTGGGTGGACATGCGTGCGTGCTCCTGCGAAACATGCATGCCCCCCCACCTCCACCCATCGCCCATGCACAGAGCAACTGGAGACGCTTATCGCCCACCCATTGCCCACACACAGAGCAACACCCATTGCTCCGTACACATGTGCAAGCACATATGCGGGGGGGAGGAGGCGGGTTCTGTGTGAAAACAGCCTCAGTTCTGTCCATGTGAAAAGGACCATAGTCTATTCAGTGATATTTTATAATTGTGATATTTTATAATTGTATGCCTCTATGTTTGCTTTCCTCATTTATCTGTTCTTTTATCACAATAAACTTTTATTGATTGATATTAGCAGCATGCAAAAGGTCTTTTTACTATTTTGAGAATGAATGTACATTGGGAATTTTCCATTTCTTTAAAACTAAACATTTAGCAAACAAAAGTAACATTGGTTACCATTATAGTAACCACCATTATACCTAGCCATTTTTTTCCCATGGGAGCAGACAATAGTAAAGAGTCCATAATCCCCAATATATATAAACCAGGTAATGGTACCATTTTAATTTTTAGTATGTTAGAAAGCACTACACATATGTTAAGCCAAACATTAGTAATTGTAGGACAAAAGTATGAAATATGTCTAACTAGGTCACATATCTACATCTCCAGCAATTGTCAGCTCAGGCTAGACCTGCTTTAAATAATCAATCTGGTGTCCCATAAAAACCTATTTAAGATCTTGTTCTGAAAAAAATCTTAAAAGAAATGAATTAGAGGTTTTATAAAGTGATTTCCATATATTTTCCCATTTCTCATCTGTTAACAGTATCTGCAAATCCTCCCCCCCCCCTGCCATTTACCTTTAATGTTAATATTTGATTAATATAACAGCTTACTGAATAATTTGTATGTATTACCAAGAAAGGATATTTATCCTTAAAACACATATTTTTTTCCCCAAATTCCTGTATACATTATTCCATATGTCCTTGTAACAGGGGGCTTCTCCCAGGGCCACACAGGGTGCTGGGGGTCACACTCTGGGGAATTAGCTCACCCCCTGCTACACTGTTTCAGCCTCAAACCTCAGCTGAATCCCCTTCTTCAAGGAAGGGGGTACCCTATCAGGACACACCACACAGTCCAGAGGGTATTACTCCACAGTCCTTTATTAGACACAACCTGTGTTCAGTGTACCTGGGGCTGCCGACTCAGTCGCCTCCACCCTGCAGGCCCAGGTCTGTCTTTCTCAAGGAGAAGGACACCACAATATCAACCCCCAAGTCCATCCAGCAAGGCCTCAAAGTCCCAGGCTCTGGCCAAGCCTTCCCCAGGCAAGAGGCTCCCTCCTGGGCACAGCCTCTCCCACTTGCCTGGGTCCCTCTGGTTCTCCAGCCTTCAGCACCCTGGATAGCATAGAGCAGGCAGACTTGTTCAGGGAGATTTTGCTCCTTCGACTCCCTAGCAGAGACTCCCTTCTTCTCTACCTTGCTCTCCTTATGTACAGGCAGAGTGGGCGTGGCCATGCTTCCTTTCCTCAGCCTTAAAGGACCACTAACCTGTCTACTCTGTCCCAGGATTTCTCAGCCTGTTTACCCCACAGGCTGTTTCCCAGCTAGGGGGATGTCTTTGCCATGCCCCTGGGCATGCTCAGCGCTTCGGCAGACCCCCTCAACCCCCTTCTTAAAGGGGAAGCAGCCCCACAGGACTGCTCCCCAGTTCTGGGGCTGACTCTGCCACACCCCTGTGTGTGCTCAGCCCTCTGGCTGGCCCACACAGGCCCCTTCTTAAAAGAGGCAGCAGCCCCACAGGACTTCTCCCTGCTACAGTCCTATTTAGTCATATATCCTATTTAGCCAGTCACAAAGTTTTGTGTAAAATATCTCATGATCCATTATATAACAGAAATATTTTACACATATAAGCAAAAGATGCAAGACTACCATCCTTAATGATTAAATTTATTGTAACTATATCCTTTCTTTTTCAGAAACCTAAAATTCCTGTATTATCTCTAAGCTTCAACTGAAGGTGTCCCCCATAAATGGAGACCTTGTTAAATCAGAAGATGCTAAAGCCTTAATTTTCTGCAGTACACTCAATGAAGCATCAAATGTGATAATTTCAGAGTTCTAGGTAAACTCATAAGAAATGGAAAGGAGTATAATGATCCAAATTTAGAAGCTAAATTTTCTTCCATGCTCAACCATATAGGTTTGTCCCCTGAAATAGTTTCATACATCCAGAATTTAAGTACCCTCATATGGGAAGCCAGATAATATAACTAAAAGTCTGGAACATGTTCTCCACCACAGCACCATGCCCTTTTGAGGGGTTTGGATGCCATTCTCGGTTTTTTAAGATTGCTATTTCAAGTTGAATATAATTTTATTTATATGCTTAAACACAGCTGCAGATATTTTCAAGGGAAATAAACTGAATGTATAGTTAATTTTGGGCCAAACATTCAACTTGATTATTTCTATTCCTATTCATGATTTAGGAAGTGTTTTCCATCTTTCCATGTGCATTAAGATTTTATCTATATTTATTTGCACCATATTGTAAAGATGTTTGACATTTTTCTTGGGTGCTCACTTATTGGGACAGTATTTTCATGACCAGGATGTTCCATATTTTAGTATACCACAGCTCCAGAGAAGTAGGGTTTGCCATTTTTCAATGTCCTGCTACACTTTCTCTGGATGCTAATAGTAAAAAGGAAACTAATTTTTCCATTGAGTTTAAGTTATGGGCCTTTTGCCAGGGCATTAAGTAGACATGTCAGGGATATTTGACAATCTGTGATACACTGGATTTCTTTGATAATTTCCCCCTAGAACTGACTAATTTCTGGACACCACCATCCTATGTGCAGATATGTTCTCCTTTCACCACAGGCACTCCAACCGAGTGCCTCCCTATCTGCATAAATGTGATGAATTTTCTTCCCATTTTGAGACTCATTCATTTAGGTCAATTTCTGCTTCCAAGTCCTTCTCCCATCTTTTTATTTGTGTTGTTTTCTTGTCGGCATCTTCTGAAATCTGAAACTTCTATATATTGGAGGTTTGGCCTTTTGTACCAGTCTGCACCTGGGTCAGTTCCTCCAATGTTCCACCTGGGTCAGTTCCTCCAATGTTGCTGGGCTAGATGGACCATTGGTCTGACCCAGTATGACACTTCTTATGTTCTTATTGTGGTAAGGGCCAGTACTATTGCGAGTTTAAAAGAGGGTTGGACAAGTTTCTGCAAGATAGATCCATTAGCAGCTATTAGCCACACAGAATCAGGGAACATGACAGGAGCTGGGGGAACACAACAGGGAATGGATCCCCCATTGTGACCTGTTAGGTGCTTCTCCCAAGCCACTGTGATTGGCCACTGTTGGAGACAGGATGCTGGGCTAGATGAACCATTGGTCTGACCCAGTATGGCACTTCTTATGTTCTTAATGTTGTTAGAGGTCTGGACAGATCTGCCTCATACCTAGATTTCTCAATAACATGCCTGACTTTTAAGTATTGGAAGTATGGAAGCTTTATTTCATTTACATTATTAGACATTTCTTTATATGTTTTTAACTCACGGCCCAGGGACAGGTGCTGAAATTGCGTGATCCCTGCTCTGGTCCATAGTGACATGTCACTTTGACAGTCCCTTAGAATAAATTCCTTATTGTTGATTAAAATAGCTGAAGAGCTGATGAGAGAAAATTGAAGTGCTTGTTGTCCAATGCTGCTAAAGCAGTCTGGATGAATGGGTGCATATTTATTTCTGGTGATCTAAATTTCTTTTTGATCTAATTATTGCTGTGAATAGCTGTATTTGGGCTCCAATCTTGTTCAAGTTTTACCCAGTGCTTGGATGGGCTATTGTTGGCCTAATTAATAATATCCTTTAATTGTGATGCATAGTAGTAGTATGACAGATTAGGAAGGGCCAGTCCACCCCATTGTGTAGGTTTATATAGAACTTGAGAACTGTTTTTTTGTGTTTCCATATGAACTTTAAGATGGCATTTGGCTAACAATAGGGATACACTGGAACAGAAACAGTAACTTTGGGAGAATGTATATCTTAACTGTGGCTATCCTGCTGAACCAGGATATTTCGTATTTGTTCTATTCCTCCATATCTTGTATTAGTTTATTCCACATTGGTGGGCAGTTTACCTTGAAAAGGCCTGTATGTTTCTCTGTTATGTATATTTGTAAATATTTTATAGATTTTTTTTGTACATTTAAATTTATACAGCTGACAAGTTCTCTTGATCTATTCAGGGATATTAATAGAATTTCAGATTTATTGTAATTTAATTTGAAACATGATACTTGCCCAAATTCAGAGGTTTGTCAGTTCTGTATTTTTGATGAGGCCCCTGGTTCCTGAAAGTATATCAAGACATCATCCGTGTATAAAGCTATTTTGTGTTCTGAGCGAGAAGGTGTTCCGATGCCTTTTATCAAGGGACTATACCTAATCTTTATTGAAAATGATTCCGTATTGAAGTTGGTCCAATAAAATAAATCATCTGAATTACTTTGTCTCCATCTATAATGAATGAATAACACTTTGTGTATTAGAATCTTCTTGCAATAAACTTTATCTAAAAGCTCATAGAAACGTGTGTGCTGTGTCTCACAACAACCTAGGATGTAAATGCTATCCTCATTTTAAAATGGGAAACTAAGCCATAAAAATTTAAACTACTTGCCCCACATGTCAGGACCTAGTCCCATGCCCTTGGCTGCTGAGTTGAGTGGCAGGGTTTTCTCCCTATGCCAGCTCCTGGCCTGTCTGTTGGCAGGCCTCTCATTGTCTCTGTTAGGGCTCCTTCCCACACTGATTCCACAACCCCTCACTTCACCAGTTAAGCCCTATAATCACTTGTGACTGGGCCCAGCTGAGGTACCTGTAACTAAACTGTTCTCCCATTGGTCCCTAAATGGGTCTTAATGTCAGACCATGCCCCAGGCCTCTCAAAGCAGCTCAATGCTTCTAGTTGTCCACATTGCTCAGTCTGGCTCACACTCTCTACAATCCCCAAACCAGGTCTCCTAGCCAAGCCCCTTTCCACCTAGCCCCTACCTTGGCATCCATTCTCCCTCTCCCACCCCTCTCCTTTTGCCCTTTGGGTGGATCTTTTGGCATGACCCTGTGTAGACTCTGGATCTGCTTGGTTCTCACTTGAACAACACTCACCCCAGACTGAACTCTTGTTCGGCCCTTGCCTTGGACCAGACTACGCCGAGTACTTCCTCCACCTGGCAATGACACCCGCAGACATACAGAGTTCCTGGTTGACTCCAGCATCACTTGAGTTCACCTGATCCTGTGGAGACTTACCTCTGTGGGTTCAATCCTACATAGACTCATCACTGCTGACCCGATTATGTGGGGACTTACCACTGCAGGTCTGATCCTGCAATGACTCGCCATGGCCAACCCAGTCCTGAGAGAATACCCATCACAGGCCTGACCCAGCAGGGGCTCCCTCCCTAAGGTGGTAGCTTGGAATGGATGTACTTCAAGAAGTCGCTGACATCCCGGCTACCCCCGACACCAGGCTTCTATGCATGTTGTCTTGTGCTGTCTGAAGAAGCTGAGTAGGGGTGAGGAGTGGTTGTTACTGGACCTCAAAGACCTAACTGCCCAGGTAACTGCTCGAGGAAGAGACACACCTGGACACAGTGCTTGAGGCAGAAAGTAGACCCAGCCTGCAGCCCTGGATACAAACATCAAATGCCAAGTTCCAATGAACAGAGGTAAGTCAAAGTAACTGCTTTGATCTAATTAAGTTAAACTAACTAACTACTCCACTTTGGTAATGTTCAAACAAAGCACTGCTTCACTGAGATGTAATGATCACTGAACCAAGGTCATTACCCTCCTAATGATAAGAGTTCACATGAACAGTTATTTTGAAATACAAATTGAGAGGTGAGCAACAGAAACTGTGAACTGGTCCAGTGCTAGCAGTCCGATATCACGTCACTCTTGCCTTTTCTCCCCTTTCCTGATCATCATATTACCTCATTTCATGTCTTTCCCTCAGACTTTACCCAGGTGCCTGACAAAGGGCATCATTCAAAAATCTTGCCACCAGCAAACTCTGGCATCCTTATTATAAAGATAGTTATGGTAGTTTACATGTATTTGAATTATAGGGTTGAGACCACCACTCTATACTTAGGGTGTGACTATTCTCCCATTATAATGCCAAAAATTCTCTCAGTTATAAATTATTGTTTATATTACTGTTACTTTGAAATTAATGAATTTTGCCCAAATTTACTGTTGTATGTAGCATATGTCTGCATCTCTGGGTCTCTATTATAGACCTGTAGGGTAGAAAAATCTCTATAGGTAGCATATGTCTGCATCCCTATGTAGACATACGTAGCTATGTCAACAAAATAGCATATTTTGTAGCATATGTCTACATCTATAGCATATGTCTACAAAAATCCCTATGTAGCATATGTCTGCATCTCTGGGTCTCTGTTATAGACCTGTAGGGTAGAAAAAAATCCCTGGTGAGGAGTCTCTTGTTTTTACTTTCCAGCGTATCACTCTCCCAGGGTGGAGGCACCAAACCACCAGAAGAACCAGATTATTTAGGATCCCCCCACTACTGGGGAGTTCTCAGTACAAGTAACACAAACCCACAGCCCCTGAAGCTCCTCTGTCAGCTGAAGTGGAGATACACCAAAATTATTATTATTATTATTATTATTTATTATAACAATAAACAAATCTTATCCTGCCCCCTCCTGCCCAGGCAGCTCAGGGCAGTACAGCATAAAATATACACATAACTTAAAAACAAAACAACAATAAAACCATTGATTCCCCCCCCCGCAACCCTATCCCGTCCCTCCCCCTACCCGTCTCTCTCACCAAATGCCTGGTTAAACAGCCAAGTTTTACACTGACACCTGAAGGAAGGAAGGTCTCGAGCCAAACGAGCCTCTGCCGGGAGGGAGTTCCATAACTGAGGTGTCGCGACCGAGAACGCCCTCTCAAATGTGGCCCCCTGCCAAATGCAGGGGAAGGGTAGCATATATGTCCTCCTAGACCCATCTCATGAGAAGATAAGGGAAGAATAAGTACACACAGTTCAGCCTCTACACCAGGCTCTGAATCTCAAACTCTAAGGTTAGCCGAGTTTAGAAATGTGAGAAATAAGCGACCATGAGTCATTTCTCCCCACCATAGTTTTATTATCTGCAGACTGCAGCTCTGGATCCTCCTGTGACACCACTGTTACCCCTCCCATAGGCCTCAACAATACTGGTCCACCAATCAATTTAATGTTTTACAATGTTTTTAAGATGTTGTGAGCCGCCCCAAGTTGCCTGAGGCAGGAGGGGGAGGCATATAAATGTTGATATAAATAAATTTTAAAAATTAAAAAAAATCAAGCCTTTCCTCACCAATCAGTTCCAAAACTGCTGCCTCCCAATCTGCTTCGATGCAACTTTTCCAAGGTAGGCCCAGTTCCTTTCTGACACAAAACATATCAAAATATATGGTAGCCTCCTGCATCCTTCCCCCAACTGCCATGGAGCACATTGGTTTCTAGCCCCTCCAGGCAGCTAGTTCTCCAGGACAATTTATGCTCTGGTTCCATCTACTATCTGAACTTGATATACTATTTTATAATAAATAACAACAACAACCACCACCCTGCACTTGAACTGAAAGTAGGAATCAATTATCATCCCTAATGTGATTCAGTAATCACATACGGTAATGTGACTCAAGGCCCCAAATTGGGGTTATCAGATAAAATAGGGATAGGTGCCAACTCTACCAAATCCTGGTAGCCCATGAACAACCAATGTCCCCTTGTCTCACCTTTGAACCCTTAGAAAAAATACCATTTTGCATTTGGAGGAGATGGTGTGAAAGAAAATGTTGCCTGGTGTCAGAAAATAGATTTGGGCTGAGGTGGTTTTATTACACAAATATTGGACATTCATCAGTCAGAATAGGAAAGTATTGCAGAAAGCTATAAAGAAAAAAAGTAACCCAATCAACATGCTTATTGTACAGGAGATTGAGTAGAGGGAAATGTAACAACAACAGAGATGTATTTAATTCACTTTTCACAGTCAATGGGAGCTGTAACTACTCAACACATCAGGATAACACCCAATCTGTAACTGAGCTAAATAATAATAAAATAAAAATAAATAATAATAATAATCTTTATTTGTATATAGCACCCCCCTGCCACTGCACTCTGAGCACTTCACATATAACAAATTAACACAACTTTTAATCCTCACAACAACCCTGTGAGGTAGGTTAGGTGGAGAGAATATTGTGACTGACCCAAGGTCACCCAGTGAGTTTCTGGCTAAGGCAAGACTTGAACCAGGGTTCCCCCTATCTCCCAATCCAAGTACTGCACACGTAGCCATTACACCACACTGATTCCCACCATGCCATGGAGCTGTCCACATGGAGCAGGACTCCTGGACCCTGACTGCCCAGCAGGATTGGACCCCCACAAAACAGCTGATCGGGGGGGTGAGCATGCCAAACAGCTAATGGGGGGGGACTGAAGGAACACACTCCTCTGAGTGAGCATGCTTCTCTGCCCCCCCCCCCCATCAGCTGTTTGGTGGGTCATGTAAGCTCGTTTCTCCAGGCCCATTCTTCAGACCTCACCTCATGGCTGGTCTGGGGGGCAGGGCCTAACAGTTGGGAGGGTGCACGTTAGCCAGGCTGGGTGAGCCTAAGCCTGCACCACATCACCAACCTTCTCCGGATGACGCATCTGGTAGCAGCCGCCCACCTGCCCCAAGGAAGTAGTGGGCAAACTGAACTGATGAGCCGGTGGCTTGTGCGTTATTGCAGGCAACAGTCTCATTTGTTTTTGCCCTGTATTGTGTGACTGTTTTGTGGAATAACTTTCTTCCTGTCATTCACAGCATGATCTATGCATGTGTATTATGTATGCTTGTTTTACATTATTTTTCATTAAACATTTCCATATATATTTATTTATTTTTAAATCCCATTACTGTTAGGGTTAATGGGGTAGAGGAAGGAAAGTTGCGGTACATGGATAGTGTGACTGCTCCTACTCTGGGCTGAAACATGGGTCCCTTGAAAGGTAAATGCCTTCAGGGTCTTGTGTGGGCTCTCCCTCGAACAACAAAAGCAACCCACATCGTCACTGGGCAGAGAGGGCAGTTCCCTGTGGAATTTGTAGGGATATACGTAAGAGGCTACTTACACTTGAACGAATGGCCACTCAGAGGAGGGATCCAGGAACAACTGCACCCGTGGTGGAGGTCTCAGGTCCAGGGGAATTGATTGATCATGAAGGGAAGTTCAGGGGGAAAAAACCAGGGAAGAGGGAAGACACACACACTCGATCATACACTAGAGGGGAGGTGCAGGCCTGTGGGAGGGGAAGGGGGGAGTCCTACTTGCATTCACCTCCAAAAACTCCAGTCCACAAATCCACACTGCCAAACACACACTCGTTCTCACAGATCCAGAAGCACTCTCACACCCACACACATAATCAAAGTCACCAGTTTTCTATTTGAATCCACAACACAGGGCCAGCCTCTCAAAAGATTACCAGCAAGGAGGGGGTGGTCCAGAAGGACTTTTATACTGCTCCTTCCTGTTCTTTCAGGTGCTGCTTCTTTCGACGTCCCCAAAGTCCCACCTACGGCTTTCCAGCCATGCACTGCACCACAGCTGCATCCCGGTTGCTCAGCAACCAGGGGAGTTTGCGGTGTGGCACTCCTAGCATCCCCTGAGTCCTAGTGCTGCCTTCCAGGCTGTGCATCAGGATGCTGCAGCAGCTCTGGTTGCCTAGCAACCGGCGCTGCGCATTTCCAGGCCGGGACCTGTCACCCAGCCTGGAATCCCTGCCAGCGGGGGCAGGCCCTGACAATTACAAGTTGTGGAGAATATTTAACAATAATAAGTGTAGCCATTTTTCATACTTCCCAGGAAATCTGAGGATTGCTTCTGAATTTAGAACGGATAGCAGAAAAAGCATCATTTAGGGATTTTGTATGTTGTTGTTATAAGTTATTATTACTACTAAATATTTATATAGTGACAGTGATGTGCCTGGCACTGAATAATAATTAATTAGGGACAGGTTTATATCTCAAGAGGTTTGCAATCAGGGAAGGACAAGGGAGAAGAGATGAGGGAAGAGGGGAAAAACAGGGATACGTACATGAATTGTGGAAGTCATGGGTGCACACACTTAGTTTAGTTACAGGGAGAAGAGAATCCTAAATGATAGGGCAATAGAGGGAACATCAGTGAGCAACCTGGGGGGTGGGGGGCGAAGTACTAATGAAGGTTGATAGAAGAGGTAGTGTTCTCAGAGAGCTTTGAAGGGAAGGGAGGAAGCATAGCAAATGTGTTCAGGGAGGGAGTCCCAGACATAGGGGGTAGAATGGGAGAAGAAGCAGACACAGTTTATTTATTTTATTTATTTATTTATTAAAATATTTATATCCCGCCTCTTCTGCTCCCTACAGCTTGAAGCAGCTAACAGTAAAAACACAAAATACAAAAATACACTAGCAAAAATAGATTTAAAAACTACATTAAAATTCAACTAAAACTGGGGAGAATAATCAGCACCTACCACATTAGTTAAGGGTGGGACCCCGGGCCCAGTACCGGCTACCGGATTTACCGGTTACCGGTTCTAGGAAAACCGGATTCCCGGATTAAATCCGGTATACCGGTACCGGATTTAATTCATTGGTTTCAATGGGGCGCTGTGTCCCCATTGAAACCAATGAAATATCCCTCCCCCTCCCCCTCCCAGGCTGCGCGGGTGGAAGGGGGGACACCCCCCACCCACCCTGCCCAGCCTGGCTTTTTGTTTAAAAAAAGAACAGAGTCAGACCCAGACCCGGAGGCGAAGGCGAAGGCGAGCCCACCCCCCAGCACCAGCGGCCGCGGCGTCCCCGCAGCCGCCGGTAAGTATGACCCGATCCCTGGGGGGGGTGTTTAACACCCCCCCAACCCCCCAGGGATCACCCCTACTAAAGTTCAGTGCTTGCTTACCTTGCGGAGCTCCGGCGGCGGCGGCGGGCGGTCCGGCGGCCTCAGCGCCGGCTGTGGCTGCCGGCGTCAGAGACGCTCTAGGCCTTCCGGGGAAACCCGGAAGTTCCCCGGAAGGCCTAGAGCGTCTCTGACGCCGGCAGCCACAGCCGGCGCTGAGGCCGCCGGACCGCCCGCCGCCGCCGCAGCTCCCCAAGGTAAGCGCAAGCTAAGCTATGCACTTTAGTAGGGGTGATCCCTGGGGGGTGGGGGGGGTGTTAAACACCCCCCCCAGGGATCGGGTCATACTTACCGGCGGCTGCGGGGACGCCGCGGCCGCTGGTGCTGGGGGGTGGGCTCGCCTCTGAGTCTTTTTTTAAACAAAAATCCAGGCTGGGCAGGGTGGGTGGGGGGTGTCCCCCCTTCCACCCGCGCAGCCTGGACTCGGGGAGGGTTTTTCTTTTAAAAAACTGTTTGGCTGGGGCTTTAAATTTTTTTACATTGCAGCCATTTAAAAATGGCTGCAATGCAAAAAAATCCGGTACCCCGGAATCCGGTACCGGGTCCGGATTACCGGGCTGAATCCGATAATGCCGGTACGCCCGATACCGGCATTATCGGATACCGGATTCTACCGGTTTCCCACCCCTAGTTAATACCTCCCAACCCCAACCCCTCTGGAAACATCCCATCACTCAGGGAAAAAGGGAACAGTAGAAACGCCTTTATCTAGACAAATTTAGAGAAGACACACGTCTCCTTAAGTGTCAAGAATTGCCTTCGCTCCCCCCCTCCCAGGGGTGGGGGGCAGCAGGCTCTTTGCCTCACCTGCCTGGGGACAAGAGATGGGACACGGGGAGGAGGTCAGGTTGTGCAGCTGGGGCTGCAATCCCCAGAATGGTGAAGCAGTCTATGCTTGGGGAGCACAGGAAGAGTTAGAACCCCGCCGGGGTTGCTAGGCAGCCCCGGTGGTGCTGATTGCTTGTAGTGGGCCCTTGAGGGCTAGATTCCAGGGGCGGAGATTAACTCTGTAGCATAGTTGGCTCCAGCCTCAGTTGCGGTCTGGAGCTCAACAAAAAGCAGCACCCGCCCACTCACCCCTAAGCATTGTGGACGTTCAACGGTTGCCATAGTGGAGTCAGGAAGGAATTTTTGAGGGAATTCTAATCTGGCCATTATGAAGGTTTCTCATATTTTTTGCCTTCCTCGCAGTGCTTGGTAATTACTAGTACAATAGGCTCCCCCCAATGTTAGTGTTATGGGTGTGTTGTGCCTGCTGATACTCTGTTGCACTCTGGCAGGGGCCCAGTACTGAGGGTTAAAGCATAGGTTAGAAGTTGATAAGCACGAGTCATTTCCTTAAGAGATGCAGAAGTCACACCTACCAGAGAAGCAGGGGTATGGCAACCGGTGGGGTGGAATCCCTGGGAGGGGTGTCAGCGAGGGCGGTTGGGACAGGTAAGGTCCCCTGCCTGCAGACCCATTCCTCCTTACTCAACTCCGGAAGGAGCTTGATCCTCCTCGCCCATGGCAAGTGACACGGCGAGGGGGAGACATTGTTTGGTTTGAGGGGTGGTAATTGATGGTGCATCGAAAGCACCGCTGTTTGTGGATGTTAGGATGATGTTCAGGTACTGGATCCAAATTGCTCTAGGCAATTTCCCCCACCTAACTGCAATTCATATTGATTTGGTTTAATAAAGAGTGCGTTTAAACCCAGCATTTGGTGACCTGTCTCCTTTCGGTGCATCGGCAAAAGGAGTTTCTTACTGCACCTCAGACTGAATTCTGAATTTAAATAAACTCCTGAACTCTAACTTACAAGAATTAATTTATCTTTTTAAATAAATCCAGGATTTTCCCTTAAGTTTTGGATAATTATACATGGGTATATTAAAATTTATCATTTAAATTCAGTGGAGTCTGCATAAGCGGAATTTCTCGAGCCATGCAAAAAAAGTTCAGCTTATCCGAAAGTCTACTTAAACATATTGTAAGAAAACGAACCTGGTGATGGAGGAAACTTATGCTCAGATTAAATTAGCACCAGGTTTCTCCATCTCTATAAATTTAAATAAATAAAATACACTCCAGTCATCTTCCCACCCCTCAGAAGCAAAGAGTCAGAGAAGACAGCAGGGCACAGTGTATGTGTGTGTAAGTAGTCCTGTCAGTTCTGACTCTGGGAGTCTTGAGTGGGCTATTATAAACAGTAAATGTTGGTGTTCATTTCCTTTGCTGCTCACCTAACTCGCAGAGTCAAAACTCACAGGAATTCGGTCTCTCTTCCTCACACATATACAAATATGGCTCTTCCTGGTTGTCCGTGTGAGTCTCCATGTCCAGAAAGCTGGAGATAGAGGGAACTGATGTTCCCTAATGCCATCTCCATTCTGTCTGACATGAAGACTTGCCACAGTATTGTAAGCATATGTTTAAAAAAAAATCATCCATATGCTCAAAGGTCCTGATATTTGTAGCTATGTGGGTATAGATGTGCTGGCGGCCCGAGCAGGGTGATGTGCGGAAAATGGCTCTTTTCAAATGGGCCGTGGTGTAGTGGGGGACGGGTGTGTGCCGTGGTGGGTGTGATTGTGTGGGCAGCTGTTATACAGACGCCCACCCATCTCCACCAATCTCTACACATGGAGCCATTGCTGTTTTGGCCGATGGCTCCATGCGTTGGTGGTGAGTGGAAGTGGGTGGAGTGCGGGAGTGCACACGCATGCACCCCCAACCACCGCGGTGGTCACACGTTCACTCCGCACCCAATCCCACACATGGGCATGGGCAGGGGGGTCTCATGTGAAATGGCCCAAAGGTCTGCATGGCCAGTCTGGGGATGGCTTCCCAGGGCTGTGGCAGCGTTTAGCCCATGCTGTGACCTGGCAAGGAGCCCAGGTCACAGTGCGCGCTAAATCCTGCCACAGTCTGGGGAGAGCCCTGATCCTGTCCACAATAACATCAGGCAGCCAGGATCAAATGTGATGGCACCACTGGTGGCCACATGTATTAAAGTGTGGCCACCCGTCATGTTTGAAAACACCCGGGATCTCAACCCTTGTTTCCCAGGTCCAAGCCCAACATCTTATTGACTAGGCTCTATTTTAATACAGCTGTTTCATGCAACTGTGACCATACTGGGAGCCTTCAGAGTTAAAAACATGAGTCTTGACAGCTTGAGCTAGGAAGCAAAGTTCCAAACTTAGGCTGTCAAATACATCTACTCTGTAGATCTAACACAGAGGGAGAAATGCATATTCCATTCCTCCAGTGGGTTTTACAACCTTCAGCCAGTGCAGGCGTGGGAATGGATTTTGAGATGCTTTTATGCAGCTGATAAATACATTTTTAAAGACAGTACACATCAATTTTTTTCTCATAAACTGCCTCTGTTGATTAGCTGCAATTTCTATACCTTGTGGCCTGGAAGTAGATAATATTTTTCCCCCCCATTTAAACACACCACTTAAAACTTGCTGAATGGTCAATGTTCTGCATAACATGGAATAGTCCATTCTGTTTTCATAGTTTTCTTGGTCAAATGACTGCTGAAGTAAGATGTATTTGACAGCCTGGACTATTCCATGCTATGCAGAACATTGACCATTCAGCAAGTTTTAAGTGGTGTGTTTAAATAGCGTAGATGTTTAAAAATTAAAAAAAACAATATAAAAACATTATTTTGGAGGGAGAAACGGAGAAGGGAAGGAGAGGCCGATCTGCAGTCCATAGGGGAGCCAATGGGGCACGTGCAAGAGGCAGAAGGGGTCGTGTCAAGGGAGCATCAGCAGGCAGCAGCAGTAGCCCGAGCACATCACCACGCCCCAAACGCAGCAGGCCTGCTTTAGGGCAACAGGATTCAGCGGCTCAGTGTCACCTCCTCGCAGTGCCCTGCAGGACTTGAGGCTGCATCTGTCTCTGCTGCTGGTGGTGCTGGAGCAGGTGCTGGGGCTGCTTGTGATGTTCCTACAGGGCCACCAATGTCCCCCACTGTCGAGGCGATCCCCAGCAGTCCAGAGTTGGTGGATCCCACCCCGGCTGCTAGAGGCAGGGCTGATCCCTGGGCAAGGTCAGTAGGGAGAGGAATAGCAGCAGCAGCACTAGCAGCTATAGAGGGGGGCACAGGGAGAGTGCCAGCAGCATGGCAGGCACAAGCAGTCTAGCCTCAGGGTCCTAGTACTCCCCTTCACGGGACATCACCGTGATTGGGGACAGTGAGGAAGAGGCAGACACTAGTGCCGCAGAGGAGATGTCTGCAGCTGAGGTGATGGCTGAGCCTCCTCTCAGAGCTGTGTCACACCAAGTTCTCCCCCTCCCAGCATCGCTGGCAGCAGTACTTCACCCAGGCCATGAGGGAGACTGTGAGCAGCTCCACTGCCACCCTCAGCTGGTCCATAGTCTCAAGAGGAGCCTGTATGAGATTCTCAGGGGGCAGGATTGTGGCCCTCCAGGCAGGAAGATCTCCAATGAGGCGCTTGACCTGACATGGAAGCTGAAGGCAGGGCTGAGTGCGCGCTTTGATGAGCTCCTGCACCAGGAGGAATATGTCCTGGCAACCATGCTGGACCCCAGGTTCAAGGGCAGCATGGCACATGGACAGCGGTCTATGGCCTCCAGAAGGGTGTGCTGATGCAGAAGGTCCGGCAAGCAGAGTGGGACATGCAGGACGCCCCTGGGGATGGTGGGAGTGGGAGCAGAGACCCGTTCCAGTCACTTGGGTCTATCCCTGCCCCCAGCCCTAGCGGTAGGAGCAGCACCAGCAGCAGAATGAGCAGCAGCAGCAGGACCCCTACTGCCAGAAGCTCCTCCTGTGTGCAGGCCACTCTGGGGAGCATGGAGCCCAGCACAAAAGGGCAATATGCGTGGCTGAGGGCAGTGGGGCAGGTGGTGTCCATCCAGAGATACCAGAGTGAGTATGATGGCGCCTGAGCAGCAGTGGAGACCTACCTGGAGAAGGAGCCATGCATTGATCCCAGACACGATCCCTTGGCCTACTGGTCTGGAAAGGCCAACGTGTGACCAGCCCTGTCGAAAGTGGCCACCAACCAGTGTCCCCAGTGAGCGGGTGTTTAATGTGGCAGGGGACATTTGCTCCCCGCATTGCCTGAGACTGGGGGCCAAGTTGGTGGAGCAGTTGTTGTTCCTAAAGGTGAACCTTCCACTGCTGGGATTCCCCGAGCTGCCCCTGGACAAGGAGTGATGGTGCAGTGGCACATGCCATCCCATGCCAGGGGCAGTCGGGACGGGCTCCTCCTCCTCCTCCTCAATCTGGACTAGGTGCTCCTATGCTGCTGAGGTGCTGTCCCTCCCATCCAATGCCTGGCACCCGCCCTGCCTCTCTCTCTCATACTAGATGGCCTTGGCAACCTTATCTGACTGACCTCATGACGCAGGGTGGCATTGGGAAACAAATTGTAAGCCTGCGAGCCGGCCTATGGCTACATGATGTCGGCCCGCCTATGTGACACTGACTGGCACTCGCTCTCTTGCGCTGCAGTGTCTTTGCTAGCCTATCTGAGTGCCCTGCTGCCAGTGGCCCAGCCTGCGTTCCCTACTGCCTGCCACGCCACGCCACGCTGCCTGTCTGCCCGCCCAGCTTGCCGCCAAGCTCAAAGCATGCCTCAGTCCATCTTCCTGCCTCCCATGCCAAGTGGCCTGTCTGCTCACTCAGGTTCCCTAGCTCAAAACCTACCCAAGCCCGCTTGCCTCTCATGCCATGCTGCCTGCCTGCCCACCCAGATTGCAAAGCTTGAACCCTGCCTCAGTCTTCCTGACTGCCGCTCATGCCACGCCACCTGACTGCCTGCCCTGGCAACCAATGTCTGCTGCTGCTAGTGCCAATGGCCCCCAGGCCTATATGCCGTCTGTGCCAAGGATTCTGTACACTGGCAACCCGCAATCCACTGTCTAACCACCAGCACCCACCTCCCACTGCCAAGGAGCCGGTCTATCTTTATCTCTGGCACACCCACACAGACACAAGCCCTACCCCTCCTGGGGGGCTGTCTGAAAGTTGAGACTCTGCTGCTGCCTGGCACATCTTTGGGTTAATACCTTAACTATGCTACATGTGGAACCAGCCAGATGCTGCTGGTAGGGATCGACAAGCTGTATGAGATTCTGACACCTGTATGAGATTCTGACACCTGCCTTCCAGAACATCAGCACATAGGGATAAAATATTGGACAGGTCAAACGAAGCTCGTAACAACAAACAACAACTTTTATTAAAACTATTTAAACAACAACAAAACGACAACATTATAAAACCAAAACCAAACATTTAAAGGAAACTTATAAAGGAAACTATTAGTCTCTGTGCTTGTGCCCCAGGACTTGGGGAAAAGCAGAAGGCGTTGGGGTGCAGCACAGAACTGAGGGGCGGCCACCTGGTCCTCTTCAATCACATAGCCGTAGGAGACGACAAACTCCACGGCCCCTTCCACGTCCCAATGCCACCTGGAGGCCGCCTGGTGGTACAGTTCCAGGCATTCCATCTCGGCAAAGATGTACTGGTCATATGCCTCCACCTTCTTTTTCTCCACCTTGAGCGCCTGAATCTGTTCCATCAGGCGGTTCTCCAGGCAGCGTACGCCCTTCATCATTTGGCAGCCAGGCCTCTCAAGTTCGGCCTGAAAGGCCTTGGCCGCAACAGACTCCCGTGGGACTCCACATCAGGGCTGGAGGAGGGGGAAGGGCTTACATGCTGGTGCTTCCGGGTTGCCTTCCCCCCCTTCTTCTGGCGTTGAGGATCCACGGCCATGCCAGAGTCCTCCTGCCGCCTCACCTTCAGGCCATAGAGCTTTTCAATATGGGCAATGAGCCCCGATGTGGTCCCCTCTCTCTGCCTCCTGATTCTTTTGCCACAGGTCTAAAGAGCATAAAAAGATAGGAACATAAGAAGTGCCATACTGGTCAGGCTAATGGTCTGTCAAGTCCTGCCTGCATTCTGTCTCCTCAAGTGGGTGGACTGGGTGGCCAAACTCTCTCTGCAGGGGACTTCCATTCCTAACAGGTCATAGGGAAATCCATTCCCTGTTGTTCCAGTCCCCGTGCCTTACCTTGCATATGGCGATTACGTCGCCCATCTCATAAAACATCCAGACATCCGACCTTCTCCGCCGAATGTCTGGGGGTGTTACTGGAGACCTCCGCCTAGGGGTCCTCCTTGGCCTGGCACCAGTGTTGGGGCCGGCATCCTATTCCTCTCTGAAATGGGAACACATTAACACCACCAAAGTAATATCATACATTTATGATGATGCCTTTAGTGCTCCCTCCTTGGGATGCAAGGGATGGCAACGGGAGATGTGACACTGCTGGCACGTGCAAATCCTGCCCTCCTTGGGGTGCTAGGGGATGCTAGGGAATGAGATGGAAAATGGAGAGACCCTGGCTGGCACGTGCAAATCCTGCCCTTCTTTGAGTGCTGCGGAGGGATGAGACCCTTGCGGGCACGTGCAAGTCCTGCCCTCCTTGGGGTGCTAGTGGATGCTAGGGATTGTAACTAGAAAGGCCCTTGCTGGCACGTGCAAATTCTGCCCTCCTTGGGGTGCTAATAGCGATGGCAACTTGAAGTACCCTTGCGGGCACGTGCAAATCCTGCCCTCCTTGGGGCTCTAGGGGATGCTAGGGATTGTAACTAGAAAGGCCCTGGCTGGTATGTGCAAATCATGCCCTTATTTGGGAGTGCGTAGGGAATGGGATGATAACTGGAGAGTGGAGACCCTTGCTAGCCTGGCACATGTTTGGGTGGGGGTGCTGCTCGTGCTCATGTCTGACTGCTGGAAGAGCCCCTCACACTACAGTACCCTCTCTCTCTGTGGCAGACATCTGCTGCTACCCGCTGATGCCCACTGTTTGTGCCTGACCGATGCCCACCACCCACCCGCACGCCAGTGAGCTTGCTCTAACGGATAAAGCCTTTCTTGTCCTCAAAGTAAAAAAAAGTTTACAAACCTGGCAGCATCTCCTGTGCCCGCTGCTTGCTCCTCATCTGAGGAGCCGGCCACCACCACCAAAGATCCAGGGGGAGTGACCTCTTCCTTCTACTACTCTGAGAGCACCACGTTGGCCCCCAGCCGTGCCATCATGACAACAGCCTTCTTCTTTTTCTTTTTTTTTTAAAACACACAGCCAAAACACGCAACCAAAACATAGAGTCAGTCACCCACCACACAACAACACTCACCAACCAGCCAAACAACACAGCCAAACCAAACACAAACTGCCAAAACACACAAACCAAACAGCCCCCCAACCAAACACACACTCTCCAGCCACACAGNAAAGTCATGGGATAGGAGGTAGTGTCTTACTATGGATCAGAAACTGGTTGAAAGATAGAAAGCAAAGGGTAGGACTAAATGGTCAGTTTTCACAATGGAGAGATGTAAAAAGTGGTGTGCCTCAGGGATCTGTATTGGGACCGGTGCTGTTTAATGTATTCATTAATAATTTGGAAAAGGGTGTTAAGAGTGAGGTGATCAAATTTGCAGATGACACCAAGTTATTCAAGGTAATTAAAACACGAGCAGACAGTGAGGAACTGCAACGGGATCTTACGACACTGGGTGTCTGGGCATCTAAATAGCAAATGAGGCTTAATGTGGACAAGTGCAAAGTGATGCATGTAGGGAAAAATAATCCAAACTATGCATACACAGTGCTGGATACTAAGCTAGGGTTACTACTCAAGAAAAGGATCTGGGGGTGGTTGTGGACAATACAATGACATCCACAGCGCAGTGCGCAGCAGCAGTCAAAAAAGCAAACAGAATGTTAGGAATTATTCAGAAGGGGATAGAGAATAAAACTAAGGATGTCATGATGCCTCTATACAAATTAATGGTGCAACCGCACCTTGAATATTGTGTGTAGTTCTGGTCACCCCATCTCAAAAAAGACATAGCTGAACTAGAAAAGGTACAAAGAAGGGCAATAAAAATGATCAAGGGCATGGAAGGGCTACCATATGAGAAGATGCTTGGTAGGTTGGGGCTCTTCAGTTTGGAGAAGAGACGACTGAGAGGAGATATGATAGAGGTCTATAAAATCATGAGTGGTGTAAAACTAATAAGCAAGGAGCAGTTATTTACCCTCTCAGCTAGTACTAGAACTAGGGGACACTCAATGAAACTCATGGGTGGAAAGTTTAAAACAAATAAAATAAAATATTTTTTCACTCAGCATATAATTGGGTTGTGGAGTGTACTGCCAGAGGTGGTGATAAGAGCCAGTACTATAGCTAAGTTTAAAAGACGTTTGGACAAGTTTCTGGAAGATAGGTCCATTAGCAGCTATCAGCCACACAGGATCAGGGAACATGATGGGAGCTCGAGGAAAACAACAGGGAATGGATCCCCCATTGTGACCTGTTGGCTGCTTCTCCCAAGCCACCATGATTGGCCACTGTCGTAGACAGGATGCTGGGCTAGATGGACCATTGTTCTTCCCCAGTATGACACTTCTTATATTATGTTCTTAGTTTTCATAATTACAAAAATGAAATTGGCCATTTTGTTATTGTAATTATAATTACAAAAATGAATTTAATAATTCCAAAATAATAACAAAGTTTCAGAATTTGTAATTACTTTGTTTTTTTTCTGGCTGTGGGACACATACCTTAGGCTGTAACATTTTTGTTTTGCATCCAATTTTAATTAAATTTGGCACGTACCTGCCAAAGCACGTACCTACCATCATGCCATCCACAAGAATATATCTGCAAAATTCCAGGAGGATTGGATATAGGTTCCAGATTTTATAAGTATTATGATTTTAGTGCATTTATGGCTGTCACTTTTTGCCAATCCAATTTGGATGCAATTTAACTTTATTTTTATTTATTTATTTAATATAGTTATACCCCGCCCCTCCTGTAAACAGCTCGGGGCGGCTAACAAATCTCATATAAAACAATATTTAAAATATTTAAAACATCATAAAAATCTCAACAATTAAAACAGGGAAAGACAAGATTATAACAAAAAATAAGGAAGGGTAGGAGGATAAAAACCAACTAACCCACCCTCCCACAAGGCCTGGGCGAACAGCCAGGTTTTACAAGCTCACCAGAATGTTAATTGGCTTGGGGCCAGGTGATCTTTACCAAGTTTCAGAAAGATTAGATAACAGATTCAGATTCCATAAGCAATTAATATTTTCTGGTTTCTCAACACATTTCCAGCTGTAGAAAATTTGTTGTTCATTCAATATGGATGAAAAATGGACTTTGTGTACATCTTACGCAAGGAATCATCCCAGCATATTTCAGAAAGACTGGATAAAGGGACCCAATTTTATAAGCAGTTCAAGGTTTGTGATTTTAACAGAAGTCGTGCAAATGCAAATCCTGAAAATATTGGGGGGGAAATGGAAATTTCAGAACGTAAGAGGGACTTCAGTTAGAAGGAAGTGGGAAGCACCCCAGCAATCAAGAGACATGATTGACACATCTAGGCTGACCAACCGGCATCCCAAACGCACCCTGCAGCACTGTGACATTAGAGAAGCTCTTATTGGCTCTTTCCTAAGCAGATGCTTTCAACTTCCTAGCAACAAGCAGAGGGCCTTAAAGTGGGCACAGCACAGAATGGGGATACATGATCAACATTTCTGCTGGCCAATTAGTGGTACAAGATGCGTTTATGATACCATGACAAACATAAGGAAATCTCTGGTGTAGGCTCATTTTCTGGAGATGCTCCCCAGGCTTCCAACTTGCCTGTACCCAATAACTGCAATCAGGGAGGCTTGGGGGTGGGCACTGGAGAGAAAATATAAGCTTCTAATTAAGTTGCACAGCCCCACCATGCCTAGATCTTGTGTGGCTTGTAGGCGGACTCAGTGCTCTCTGTGTGTGACTGACTGTGCCGTAGTCTTCAGTCTCACTGAAAGTGCTCCAAAAAAAGCAGAACTCTGCACCTACTCTCCCCCACAGACTTTGGGGTGCCAATGACTGTGCCAGTGCCTAACACCCACTCCTGCTCTGCTCTGATCTCTTCCACCGCTCTTCTTCACTCTCTGTACAAATGCTCAAAAAAGAATATGTCTGCATCTAGTTTTTCAGAAGCAACACCTGCAAGTGATTTAAGGAAATTTACAAATTCTGTTAAAATTATGAAACTGTTATTGCTTATAAAATTTGGACCCTTTATCCAATCCTTGTTGAAATTTTTCAGGGATGCTCCCTTGTGTGAGTGGAACAACCTGTCCAATGTTCATCCAAACTGGATAGAATACAAAGATGCTACACCTAGAAATTTGTGTACAAACCATGAAATGATTAAAGCGCTAATCATCAGTACCCTTTATCCAATCTTCCTGAAAGTTGGCAGGGATTATTCCTTTCAGGATGGGTAAGAGAACAAATTATCCCCAAATTGTATGGAAAACAAAGACATTACAGCTACAAATGTATGTTTAAACTACAAAGTTTCAAGTGCTAGCTGAATTTGAATCCCTTATCTAATCCTTATGATATTTGTCAGGGATGATTCCCTACATGAGGGGGACAATCATTCCAAATTTCAAACAAATGAAGATGTTTCAGACAGAATTCAAATTTCCTCATAGAAATCATTAACAAAATTCAAAAACAAAAATGAAATTATTTAATAACAAAATTACAAATTCTGAAATACTTCTGAAGTAATTTGAAATTATAAATTCAGTAATGGGTCCCTGTTGCACACCCGCACCCAATAAGTCACTCTCTTCCAATAAGTCACTCTCTTTGCGGGACTCTCTGAATCAAAGTGTCTTTATTCACCATCCAATGTCTCTTCACCTTAGCTTCTAGAGAGAGTTCCTTTATATAACGTCCACATCACATACATAGCTACTCTACACGCTGTCTCTATTGACACCAGTCAGACTCCAGAGGCCTGGGCCCCTCAGTCTCAGCACCACTGTTCGGGCACAGTGCCTCCTCAGGCCAGGTGTGCCTCTTTCAGGCAAGCCTCCTCCTCGTATATTCTGGCTGCAGGGGGAATGTGCAGCCAGGATATGCGGGGGGATTGGCCTGCCAGAAAGCCCTCTCCCCACGCGCTGCTTTGCCAATAGGGATGCAAAGCTCGATTTCCTGCTCTGCATCCCTGTGCATCTCTGCCGGCAAAGCCGCGCAAGGGGAGGGGGCTTTCTGACCGACCGGGAGAGGGCTTTCAGACCAGCCGGTCCCCACGCATATCCTGACTGCGCATTTCCCCCCTCAATCAGAATATGCTCTGGGGAGGCATGTCTGAAAGCGGCCACCGTTTAGTCTCCATTAGTCTGGCAACTCATGGCTCTGTGGGCCATGCACAATCTCTCCTACAACCCATGAAACCCTCCAGCTTCAGTAACAACCTCCGAGTAGGATTTGTGGGGAGAGCCCAGTTTCTGTCTCCTCAAGCAACTCGGTGTCTCTCTCTCTCCCACTCTTGTAACAAGTCCCTCAACTATTCTCACTGAGCTCTCAGCTCAAGCTTTAGACTCTGGACTGACTCAGTCACATCCAAGCCCAGGTGGGAGGCAATCAGGCATGATCCTAATTCCCTTTAGTGCCTTCACCATAAGTAACTCCCCCTTCTCCCTTATTGGTGCTACCCCCGTTAAAGGGCCAGTGTCCTAATTACACTGCGTCCTGCCACTGTGTGTGTGTGTGTGTGTGTGTGTGTGTGTGTGTGTGTGTGTGTGTGTGTGTGTGTGTGTGTGTGTGTGTGTGTATTACTTTAATGGATGGAAGATTGTTGTTCTTAGGCTGAACAAGTAAAGGTACAGGGTGTTGAAAAAATCGTGACACAGGAACGTATGGCCTTTGTCATTGATTCTATAACTACAAGAGACCCAAACTGAAAGGAATGAGAAGTTGTAAAGATCACTACTGTCGAACACAATTTGAGGGATTGTTCAAGTGCAATTAGTGTAGACTTCATGCTTTACATTTCTACTGCAACCTGTCTGACCTCCATGTCAGTTTTAAACATGCAACTTGAATTTATATTAATCTTTCTTTTCCTGTAAAGCTTTAGTGCACTCATTTTGCTGAAACTTGTACCAGAACAGTAGAGTGGGCATGTATACGTTTTTATTGGGATTCCCTTGTAAATTTGGCTAGATGTGTACCCTGGTGGTAGGCATACATATTCATAGCAAGAAGCTGGTATGCAGCCTGTCAGGGCTGCAGCTTGGGAAAATGAGTCTGTCACGGAGAAACATGGGGTCATACATGTGTAACACGGGACTACATGTTTGGTAAATGTGTAATGCCAAAGGTTTCAAATGTATGTAATGTTACTATACATGTACACTATATAATGTCAAAGGTTCCACATGTTTGTAATGTTGAATTTGAGAACTGTAAAACTCAAATTAGGACTTTGAGAACTGTACAACTCGAAATAGGGCTTTGACATGTCACCAGCCTACAGGAAATACAAACAGATAACAAAATGTGTATTGGAGAACATTTGCCAGACGGCAGGGCAGAGATATTTATATGCTAATGCAGGCTGACATTGTATACGTACAAACAGACACAGAGAAACCGATAAGAGGACAAAGGAAATTCAAGAAGCCTCCAGGAGATATAAGGAGAAATATCCCAGGGGGGAAGAGAGATTCTTGCAAAATTGCTTCCAGAGAATGTCTGCATACGAAAGACCAGCCACCAGCTAGGCTGAACAGCATGAAGTGAGAGGAGGATTTTGCTCTCTAAGTCAGTGCCCAGTCATTCGCCTTTATGACTGAGAAACCAGAACTTCTGGACCTTGCTATGGTAAGATGCATAATTTAGGAACTCAACCAGTATAAGTTAGGAATGCGTTATGTTTACCTTTTATTTCTAGTTACCACTCTGTATCAACTATCTTGTTTATGTAATCAATAAACTTACTTCTTAACTTTATGAAGAAGTGGCGGTGTCTAATATTGGAACACAAGTGAGCTACAAGAGCCCACAAGCTCTTGCGAACCCAGAAAGTAAAAAGTCTGTAAACAGGAAGGATCGGGCCTTTGTGTGACAAAGGAGTTTCATTGTGGCACACTTGAATTAGCCAAAGAGAGAACTGATTCAAGAGAACTGTGCGCAAGGGAAACTGAGTCACTCAAACCCAGTAAAGTGGGGGTGCCAACCCCCAAACCAGTGAGAGAGTCACAGCTGTGTTTGAAGATTTAGGGTGAAAATAGACATGACGCTAACCACCCTTGGTGGTTATTTATGTATGTTGCAGGGCTGTATTGGTGCCCTATGCAGCCCTGAAACATGCATAAATGACCACCAAGAGTGGTTAGCGTCATGTCTGTTTCCACCCATAGTAGGGCTCAGTAAAATCTCCCCCTCCCTGAGGCACATATGGTGTAATCACCACTCATGTGGTTTTCAATCTAATTACACATAACAATGACAGTAGACTCTAGAAGGTCTTGCACAGGGGTGGGCAAAATTCCCAACCCAAAGAGCCACATACCAAAATCTACATATGGCTGAGAGCCTGACACATACAAACACATATGCATTCATGCATACACAAACCTCTTCTGCTTTGTAATTGGCTAGTGGAACACAGCTGCAATTCAGCTATTGAGACTGTGGTGCAATGAAGACAGACACAGGACTATTGAGGTAGCACAGGGCCCAGGACCAGCCCTAACAAATAGCTGAACTTAATGTGCCCAAGAGCCACTTGAGGCTATAATGCCACAATTGGCCCACCCCTGGTCTTGCATATGTGATATATTTAGTTATAGGACTTGATATTACAAGGATTGGGAAGGAAGTGAGGGGGAAGGGAGAAGCAGGAGTAGGTACTGAAACAGGTACTGAACTACATACCGCCTATTGTGTCTGTTCTCTCCTCAAAGGTATTTGAGGGCTGCAGATAATGCTGTAAACTGCCTACAGGTGTGGTCCATTTGGTAACCATTTTGGGTGTGGGATCAGATATATTTCATTTGTGGCAGTGACACTTAGCATGATAAAAGATTTTCCACATACTCTTCCGCTTCCTTCTGTTGTTGTTTGTGGTTGTCTACTTTTTGATACTTTATGGGGAGAAGGGAATAAGGAAGTTTGGGAGGGGGGGGTTGTATGATCCCACTGTGAGAAGGGGGTGGGGCTTGTTCCACAATCCCCCTGTGAAGAAAGGGTTATGAGCATAGCAGGAGGGAAAGCTATTTGTATTTTTATATTGTATTTTTACTTTTTGTAAGCCACCCCGAGTTGTTTTTTTTGGAGAACGACAGCATATAGATTTAAAACAACAAGAAGATACCGAGACCAACCTTAGAGATACAGAGCAACTTGCACTTCAGCGGAAGTAAACAAGATTTGAAGGTGACGAGTCCCTCACAGAACTTAATGCACCATTCCAAACACTGGGTTTTTCCATTTTTAGCTCAGCTTGATGTTTCTCACATTTGTATTTTCCTGACATATGGTAATAAAAGTTAATTTCAAACCTAAACAAATCATTTTTCATATCTCTATAAAACTGAAATGTGTATTTTTCTCTTGAATATTAACTTCTCTCCAGGAAGTTGTCTGCCAGCCTAATCGGAGGATTGCATGAGGGAAGCTAAAGCCTTTAATGGTAGTTTTAAGACATTTAATATAGAACTAGTACATGTTTAACAGTGGAATTAACACCCAGAACTTACACTCCTGCTATACAGGCCTCTGGGTGAGCCATCCTGCCTACTCATACAGTAGTAGTAGTAGTTTGCTGTTGATAAAATGGCCACAAGCCTTAACATTATTACAAAACAAGAGATCAAAAGAATAAATAATGTTAAAGAACAAATTACATAAAAGAAACATGGATCAGATACAAGATATCAAACTTCAGTATGCTCCATAATATAAGCTTTGCGGGTTTTAGTTGCAGCTACTAGAAACCTGAGTGGAGATGGTGGGGTTGGAACCCATTAAAAAATAAATAAATAAATAAATACACCAGCATATCAAGTTGGCTACAGGGAGGCAGATTGATAATTAAAGAGGCGATAAACCGTTCACGGAGATCTGTATACAGCTGACAGTAGAAGAGAACATGTGACAAGGACTCAATTACACCCTGAAAGCAGCCCTTCTATCACCTCTGGGAATAAGGGGTATTAGCCATTCTACCCTCTGTTATGGCTGATTTCAACAGTGAAAATCTCCCTAACGTGAATACATGCCTATATTTTAACATCTCAAAAGAATATAAATAAGGTTTACCTTGGGAGTACAATGGAATTGATCGATATACAAGCGCGATTCTCTGATCATTCACGGCTGCTACCAAGGATTGCTTTTCATGATCAAAAATACATTGTCTAACTAAAGACAAGATAATCAGAAAATTTAGGTCCAAAAGATATGCTCTAGAAAAACCCAGATGGTAAATTACAGATTCCAACTTCTGTTCCCAGGGGCTGATTATTGGTGGTGTCATTATGTCACCACTGTCTTCATCAGACCATTACCTTCTAAGGGTCAAGATACCTGTTCTCCTTTCCCCCCACTGGGGTGATGGACCAGTTAGGCTGGTCCTCCCCTGGAGACTAATGGATCTAATAGGATTCCAGACCAGAACTATCTGGAGTATATACCCACTGACCTTGATAGCCTCTCTGTCGATTGCCTGGTTAATCTGTGGTATTGTGTAGCGGCACCCAGATGTCTGCTTCCTCCACTGTGGCAGAAACAGGTCTCTTCCTGGTATATGGAGAACCTTTGGCTGTTAAAGTGGTCGGGCGGGTGGTTAGAGCACAGATTGCACTCAATTCTTGCCAAAGCCAACTGACTGCAGAATAGATCTTTTCTGCAGTGGTGGCAGTGAAGAAAGCTTACTTTACTGCCACCATAGCATCTGCAAAGTGACACCCAGTGGAGCTCTTCCAGGTGAACATCCTCCTAAATCCTGGCTGTTCCCACCTCGAGTTAGAGTCATTAGTTGCCCACTGTGATGAGTTTGCCACCTACTTTGCAGATAAAGTTACTGTATTCGGTTGGACTTGGAAATTGCTAGTTTGCATGCAGAGTCAGAGTTTGTAGTTGGGGAGGCTTGGTTTTGTCCAGTTTGCTTGGATAAACTTCAATTAATCTTGCCCACCAATGTGAAGGGTGTGCTTGGACTGGTGTGTGTGACTAGTTGTAAATCAGATCTATTCCCATTCTGGCTAGTGAAAGCTAGCCAAGAGACATTGGATCCATTGCTATCTGGGGTTGTCAATGCTTTCCTTCAGGAGGGCAGGGTGCCCGACTGTAAATCTGCAGTTGTCTGACGCATATTGGGGGAGTTAGGAACCCAAAACCTTCTCTTGACATTGACTCCCCTGCCAGTTATCACCGTGTCTCTAATCCTCCCTTTTTAGTGAAGGTTATTTACTGGGTAGTTACCTCAATGCTTCACACACATCTCAAAGATATTGGATTCCTGGACATGTTAGTCAGGATTTCATCCTGGGCATGAGACTGAGACTGCTTGTGGCCTTGGCTGATGACCTTCAGTTGGCAATCAACAAGGGCAATTGTATCTTTTGAGTCTGTTAGGTCTTTTGGCAGTCTTTGATAAGTTGATCATGGGGTGTTGTTGGAATGGCTGCATGACCTGGCAGGGGACTGCTATTTAGTGGTTCCACTCATTCCTGGCTGGGAGAACCCAGAGGGTGGTGATGGGCGGTGGCTTATCATCCCCTTGAGAGCTCCTATATGGGGTCCCGCTATTATGAATTGATTAGGCATTTTGGTCATGGTCAGAGATAGGGATGGGTGAACAGAATGCGGATTGGATGTTCGGTTCAAAACCTGAGTTCGGGTTCAATGGTGCGGTTCAGCCAAGTTCAGTTTGGCTGAACTTGGCTGAACATTCAAAAATAGCAAAACCGAAATGGAAACAAAACCGAAACAAAACTTAATTTTTGGTCCTGGGAAGACATTTTTCCTGCCCCTGAACTCATCCAAACATGACCAAACTGTTTGGTCGTTCGAGAATTTGGTTCGGATGTCCGCTTTGGACGTCCGAATAGACCGAGTTTGGTTCGAACTCTGAACATCCAAACTGTGTTCACCCATCCCTAGTCAGAGACATAAGAAGGACGAGGCCTGAACAAATCCAGTTCATCTAATCTGATGCATAAGCCTCAGGCTGGCACAAATCAAGAAGGTCCATGAGAATAAAGCTGTAAATAACTCACACTCTAGCAGAAAAATGTATCTCCAAGGCCACAACAACAACCCCTGACAGCCACTATCTCTGAGAAAACAAAGAAGGCCTGAAAGAGGAGGTAACCTCAGCAGATCAGACTGGCAACTAGGCAGTAGAGAAAAACTCCCCAAAAGCAAAAATAGCTTTGGTGGCTATGCTCCAAGTGATAGAGAAATGAATGGTCAGCTTATTTCTGCACCTGGCATATTCAATCAGGGGACCCTGCAACATGTATTCATAATAAATAAAGCTATAAAAGGAAATGCCCAGGGCCTTATCTCTTCTCACTGGTGCTTGCGGCTAATAGCATTGCAGTAAGCCTGCGTGGGTGTCTGACCCTTACAGTCGCTCTCAAAGATCCAGAGACTCCTGTCCAGCTATCTGCTGGGCTCCCTCCTCTGAACCAGCTTGCATCTCGGATTGTGGCCTCTGACACGTAAGATATCCTAAGTTGTGTTACTGGTGTTCTTAACTGGTAACACTGCCATGTCCAGATGTTAAGTGTCTATCTAATAAAATTCAATTGTACCCACATACTTTGGCTTGTTAATTGCGGACCTTCTCTCCCTTTTGGGGTAAACCTTTTGGGGAGGGGGAGAGGTGCCCCCCACAGGGGGTGGCAGCCTTCGGGTGGTGACCAAAGGGCAGCAACAAAAGGGCACTGGCCGTTTTGTGGCTGTTGTGAGGCCGGAGCGATGCCAGAGTGAGGCCGGTGAAGACCCAGCACCAGCAGTGCAACACAGCCTCTTCCAGTCATCGCTAACACCGCCATAGGCCTTCGCTCGGACTCTCCTGCACCATCCACAGGCCTGATTATCCCCTCTGCTGCTGTGATTATCAACCACTGAAATGCCTCCCCTTCTCTACCCCACTCCCTCACCATTCATCTCTCCTTTCCTTCTCCCACTGCTGCTGTCTCCCCTGCTTCTCCAACCTCCCCACCCCTTATTCTCCCCCTTGCCTATTCCCCCTGCTCCCCCTCACTAACCATTCCCTGCAAGTCCCCTCCTCCCAATCACAGTTCCCACAAGCCCCATCGCTCCACATTCCCCAACCTCATCCACAGTCCCTGCCTTCCCCCTGATAAACTCCACTTCTCCTGCTCCCGCTGAAACTGCTGCTCTTCCATTAACAAAGCCCCCTTCATTCACAACCTCTTCCTCTCTCACCACTTCCAACTCCTAGTACTTACTGAAACCTGGATCTCTCCCTCTGACTCTGTCACCCCTACCACCCTCTCCTCTGGAGACCTTTTGTTCTCTCACCAGTCCCACCCAGAAGGTCGGGGTGGTGTCGTGGGCCTTCTCCTTGCCAACCCCTGTCGATTCCAGCCCCTCTTCCCTACCTCTCTTTTGAGGCTCACTCTGTGCGTCTCTTCTCCCCCCTTTGCGTCGCTGTCATCTACCCACCCACCTACCCCCAGCCCCCTTTCCTCTTTTCTCCCAGACTTTGAATCCTGGCTTACCTTGTTCCTTTCTGATGATACCCCCGCTCTCATTCTTGGTGACTTCAACATCCATGTTGATGCACCTTCCCAGCCCTCTCTCTCTCGCTTTCTCTGCCTAGCCTCCTCCTTTGATCTCGGTCTCTGGACTGATTCCCTCACCCACACCAGTGGCCACTCTCTTGACCTCATCTTCTCCAGAAACTGTCCTGTTGCTGACCTCTCCTTTGACCTTTTTCCCATATCCGACTATTACCTCACTTCCTTCAACCTCTCCCATCAACCCCCATCTTCGTCCCTGGCTCCATGCCTCTTCTGTGATTTGCAGGCTATTAGCCCTTTAGATTTTGCTTCCTCCCTCTCCTTCCTCCTGTCTTCTCCTCACACTTCCATCTCTTCTCTCAATGCCTCTCTCGCCTCAACCCTCAACTCTCTTGCCCCCCTCTCCTCCCGTCTCGCCCTGCTCGGCCCCAAAACCCCCGTCCTTGGCTCACCCCTACTATCTGTTACCTCCGCTACTGCACCCAGGATGCTGAACACCTCTGGCGCAAATCCCCCTCCCACCCTGACTTCCTACACTATAAATTCTCCCTCTCCACCCTCTCTTCCACTATCTCCCTGGTGAGGCAACACTACTATGCCTCCTGGGTTGAATCCTACTCTCATGACCCCCACCGCCTCTCCTCTGCCTTTCACTCCCTTCTCAAGCCCCCCTGTCTCCCTCTGCCCTCTTTCCTCCCTGCTCAGGACCTCACATCATTCTTCACCTCAAAGATTGACAAGATCTGCCAGGACATTGCTTCCCACCCGTCTCCTCTCCCTGCTCCCTCACCACCCCTCCCCCTCTCTCCTCTCCTCCTTCCCCCCCCTTGAGGAAATCTCCTCTTTGCTCTCTTCCTCCAACCCCTCCACCTGCCCTCTAGACCCAATCCCCTCCCGCCTCCTGACCTCCATTGTTGCCCTCCCCCTTTACATGTCAATCTCTCCTTCTCCACTGGCTCCTTCCCTTCCACCTTCAAGCATGTCACTGTCTCTCCCATCCTCAAAAAGTCCACTCTCGACCCTTCGTCTCTAAGCTTCTAGAATGTGTTGTCTACTCCTGCTGCCTGGATCTCCTCTCTGCCAACTCCTCCCTGGACCCTCTCCAATCTGGCTTCCTCCCCCTTCACTCCACTGAAATTACCCTCACCAAGATCACCAATGACCTACTTGTTGCTAAATCTAAGCACCTTTACTCCATTCTTGTCCTCCTTGGTCTCTCTGTTGCCTTTGACATGGTTGACCACACACTCCTACTGAACTCCCTTCACTCCCTAGGCTTCTGCGGCTCAGTCCTTGACTGGTTCTCCTCCTACCTCTCTGACCACTCCTTTAATGTGTGTCTTCCGAATTCCAAATCCTCCTCCCTCCCCCTCTCAGTTGGGGTTCCCGAAGGCTCTGTCCTGGGCCCACTCCTCTTCTCTTCCTACATGCTGTCCCTTGGCAAACTCATTGCCTCCCATGGCTTCCAATACCACTTTTATGCTCATGACACTCAACTGTCTCTCTCCACCCCCTCTCTCTCCCCTTCTGTCCAAGCTTGCCTCTTCAACTGTCTCTCGGAGATCTCCTCCTGGATATCCCAATGTCAGCTCAAGCTCAACATGACTAAGACTGACCTCCTTATCTTTCCTCCCTACCCTTCCTCTCCCTCTTCCCTGTCCATCCTTATTGATGGGGTCACCATCCACCCCGTTCCCCAAGCCCGTAGCTTGAGCTTTATCTTCAATACTCACCTTTCCTTTAAACCTTACATCGACTCTGTTGCCAAGTCCTGTCACTTCACACTCCACAACATTGCTCGGATTCGCCCCTTTCTCTCCGTCTCCTCAGCCAAAACCCTTGTTCATGCCATGGTCATCTCTCACCTTGACTACTGTAACCTCCTCCTTACTGACCTCCCCCACTCTCACCTGTCCCACCCCCCCCATCTCCATCCAAAACTCTGCTGCTAGGGTCATCCACTCAGCCCATCGCTTTGACCACGTACAGCCTCTCCTCTCCTCGCTTCACTGGCTCCCCGTTCCAGAATGCATCCTTCACAACCTCCTGGTGTTCATGTACAAATCCCTTAACAACCTGGCTCCCCATTTCCTCTCAGCTCTAGTCCCCTTACACACTCCTGTATGCACTCTTCACTCCTCCTATGCCCCCTCCCTCACTCTGCCTCATCTCCCCTGCTCTCCACACTGCTTTTGTCCCTTCTCCCTTGCTGCCCCCCATGCCTGGAACTCCCTCCCTCCCCACATCCGCCTTGCCCCTCCCTCTGCACCTTCAAATCCCTCCTCAAAACCCACCTCTTCCTCACCACCTTTCCCGATGCCTTCTAGAACTTGCCTTCAATATTTACTGTCTGCCCTCTCTGCCTAACTGCAACCAAGCCAAGCACGTGTACCTGAGACTTCGCATCCACTGAATATTATTTATCCCATGTCTCTCCCTATGTCCCCTCTCCTTGTCTTCCCCGCTCTGTGTCTCTTAGATTGTAAGCCAGAGGCAGGGACCACATCTATCTTATTGTTCTGTAAAGCACCAGGTACATAGCTGGCACTATACAAATGCTTATAATAAAATAATAAGAAGAAGAATAAACTGAGGTACAGCAAACTCATTTATTTCCTAACACCGCAGGGTTCCATCTTGTCCCCAGTCCTGTTCAATGTGTGTCTGGAGGCCCCTGGGTGAGGCTGTCTGGAGATCAGGTGCCTTCAGTATGGTGATGATGCCCAACTCATCATACGCTTTTTCATCTGACCCAGGCGCTGCAGTTTCACTGTTTACCCAGTGCCTTACTGCCATTGGAAACTGGATGCGGGCGAGCTGATTGAAGCTGAATGCAGACAAGACTGAAGTAATAATGGCTGTCTGGCCTTCTGACCTGGCAGACATAGAGGCGCCTGTTGATTGGGGCCAACCTCCTTTGGTCACTCAGGTTCACAAACATGGGGTTCGCTTGGATCTCTAGCTGCACCTGGATTGCCAGGTTCTGGTGGTGGCCAGGAGTACTTTCACCAATTATATCTGGTGAGAAGGCTGCAACCTGTTCAATCAGATTTGGCCACCATTGTCCATGCCTTTGTAACCTCAAGGCTAGAGTTCTGCAGGGTGGTCTTTGTGGGGCTGCCCCTGATGACTGTGTGGCAGAGTACAGCCTCTTACGGCTGCGGCCCCTTTAAGGGATAGGCACCAGGCAGGTGATGCTGGTGTGAGGTGTGACAAAGGCAGCCCTACGGATAGGTAAAAGTCTGAGCTGAAAACAGGCTAAAGAACGGACATTTATATCTGATGTAAAGCTTAAATCTGAGTTTAAAGTGGGGCTGGAAATCAGAGTTCCTCACTCATATGCAACAGCTATCTGGAGATCATCCGTGGCTGTTTATATAGCTTCTGGGACCCCACAGACATTGGAGTTTAGCCAAGTTACATGTGAGTTCACCCTGGGACAGAAAAAGTGACTGCTAAAGCCAGTTCAAAGGTTTACGTAAGGGTGGTCCATGACATTCAGCAGTGCAATTGTCCAAGTGATTTGTGGAGGTACAGAAAATGAACTGAATCTCTCATTTGCAAATAGGTGGTAACCCCCATTTATTGTAAGCACACCAGAGCAGAAAACATTTTTCTTTAATTCCTTAAGTGTCTGTTCCTGCGAACAATATTTACATTACCCAACTCTTAGCTTTGCCCTTTTGGCATGTATTGTATAAAATTGACTTCGGCTGCAGGCCTGAAATCACCTACTCCACAGTAGCCCCACTGTCTTTTGATCTGCTCTGGAGTAAGTTGTTACAGGATTGCAGCCTTAAGCCACAAAAACAATCTGTGAAATGCACTAACTGCATCAACCTATGCATCTTTCTAAACAGAAACAGAGAAAAAACAAATTCAGATAAACAGATTTTTGTTGCATCACTATAAAAAACACAGAACAGTTATTACTGGAATACCAGGTAGAAAAACGGCACATTCATTTTTGTTTTAGTTTTAATAAAAGTATTTCAAGTCTGTTTGAAATCTAGTATTTTTGTTTAACACTGTTACACTGATTTCAGAAGTGATACACTTACCCTAAGTGCACTTGAAAGCATACCTGCTCTGTAGAAGACTTCACATTAACCTTGAAAATGTATTTTATCCAATACTTCTAACCCTCCCCCTTCTGCCACATGGCAGCTTGGGGCGGCGTACAACAAATAAATACAAAGTAATAAAACAGTACAAAAAAATGAAAATTCATTAAAATTCGTAGTTACAGAGGCCAAACTAAAACCCCACCAACCCCGCAAAGAAAACAAAACACGAAAACGGAAAACGTAACGTAAAAAGCCCACAGAAGCAGGGCTAAGATGCGTTCGAGGTGTGAGGGGCAGTGCCCTAACTTTGGTCATGCCCCTGGCCTCCCATGGAACGTGCTCATACATCTCAAAGGTTTGAGTGACCATAGAGAGACAAGCTCTGCTCCTCAGCCAATAATCTCCACCCCCCATCACATACCTCAGAATATTCAAAATGCATAAAAAGGGACAGAAGCTCTCTTGCATTCCACTTAGTTTCTTGTATTTCTCCTATGCACCGTCCAGGGGCCGTTGACTTTTCTAAAAAAGGATGCTGGAGGAGGAGACAGTCATTGTGAGCTATGAGCAGAGGGTACAACACTCCATGGCCTCCCTCCCCTCCTGTTGTGATGGGTGGACAGAAAGAAGAGGGCAGGGTGGCTATGGAGTACTGTCTCCTGCTCACACCTTGCATGTTCTGCCCCTTCCCCCATGTCCCACCAAAGCTCGCCACCATTTTCAGAATAGTACCTGGTGGAGTGAAGAAAACAACAAGAAGTGTCTGTTCTAGAGGGTTTGCCTACACATATGGGGCTCAGGGCCCCCATGTCCACTTCCTCTTGCTGCACTTCTGCAGAGGACTTGAATTAAGCATAGCACTTAAACATGCACTTAATTCTCAGCAGGTTTTTAACTGCTTTGCTGAATCAAATTCGGTCCAAGACAGAAGTCACAGAAATTCATTTATACCATTGACTTTTCAGCATTAGCTATAAAACATACAAAAGTGGTTGATGTTTAAATTAAAATTCTCTCTCTTCTACTCTACAAGTGTTAATGCAACCACAACCTTTCTTTGAAGTGTATATGACCTCTGGAAATAAATTTCTAAGAGACTTTTTATTTCCATAGACTAACAAGACATGGGGAAATTAAAAATAATACCACCACCACTCCTATTCAGTAAATCATCTCTCCAGGGCTTTCGGCAAATCATATTTTGTTGTTGTTGTTGTTTTGTTTTCATTACCATGGATGTTTTCATTTTTTTAAGCATGTGTTTCCATCTTAACAAATGTTAATAAGAACTGATAATTAGTAGGCTTTATAAAACTAGGAGTATTTTATTAGATAACATACTGTAATCAAAAGACACAGGTTGATAGGTCTGGTTAGTCACCATACTGAGCTGGTTAGTCACCATACTGTATTCAACATTTGTGTATGGTTTGGTGATTAGCTGAAGCTATGTTGCAGCATTTAGACACAGCCAGAGGAGCAGAGAAAGAGGGTGGGGAGCAGAAGTTGGACCCATCTCTCCTTCACCTCCACCCCATCTCACTTATACCCAGAGGGATAGTAGTTCTGTGTGTCCTTTCCCACCATACACCCCACTCAAGGACCAGTCACAATATGGCCTGTATGATACTAAGGCATTCACAGATAAAGATGTTATATTTGATTAATTAGGCATGCAACGGCTCTGTCTTTGGTTGTTACCAAAGTTTTGGTACTTACCAAAGTTTTGGTGTTACCAAAATTTTAAACGAAGGCCTTTTTTACACGGTCCCCACAGAGTGGGATATCAGTGGGTGCAACATCGCATGCATGGTGGGTGGACGGGGCATGTATACAAGCGCACACGCATTCCCCACTTATCCCCACACACAAAGCAACTGCCATTTTCCCCAGTTGCTCCATGCATGGGGATGAGTGGGAGTGGGGATGTGCGTTAGGAGGAAGCGGCCGCACACCCCTACTTACCATGCATACCTGTGCCATGTCCTTCACACAGGCCTCTCCCACTCATGAACACATAGATTTCTGTGTGTTCATGAGTGGGAGAGCCCCATGTAAAAAGGACCTCAATGATGGGGAGCAGGGGGGCTTTCTGAAAGGTTGTTGGCTTCTTTAGAAAATATAAAGAAAAAAAATCAGAAATTACTTACTTTAAACTTTATTGTGGGGCCAATAGGCTATTGCAGACAAAGAAACAGAAAATGGTTCCGCTCGTTCCTAACCGGAAGAACCCAACAAGTGGTACTCAGGGAGTGTTTTTCATCATACCAAGACCTACATGTGGTGTGCTGCAGGGCTTGGTGTTGCCCCCCCTCTTGTTCAGTGTATATATGCAGCCTCTTGGCTAGGTGATCAGGAGGCTTGGCGTACGGTGTCACCAATATGCTGATAGCATTCAGCTATACCTCTCTTTTTCAACAGACCCAGATCCCACAGTCTCTGTGCTTACTCGATGGCTGATGGCTGTGGGAGATTGGATGAGGGCTAATCAACTGAGGTTGAATCCCGACAAGATGGAGGTAATGCTGGTGGGGAAGGCGATGGAGTTAATGGCCCCCATCATTGATGGGGTCTGTCCTCCATTGGTTCCCCAGGTACGGAGTCTAGGGGTACTCCTTGATGTGCAGGTCCACCTGGATGCTCAGGTGGAGACTGTGGCCTTTTGCCAATTACATCTGGTACATCGGCTTAGGCTGTACATTTCAGACTCCGACCTGGCCACCATCATCCATGCTTTCATCACCTCTCGACTAATCTATGGTAACACACTCTAGGTCGGGCTACCCATGGTGACAGCCTGGAAGCTGCAGCTGATACACAATGTGGCGACCCGTCTCTTGGTGGGACTGGGCCGCTGGGAGCACATTACACCAGTGCTCTGTTCTCTGCACTGACTGCTGATAGTCTTCCAAGCTTGATTCAAGGTGTTGGTTTCAACCTATAACCCCCCGAATGGTCTGGGTCCTGCCTATCTGCAAGATGGTCTCACCCCACCCCACCCCCGGGGTACTGGACTGCCCCCTGCGGTCTCAGGGGATACCCTCCTTGTGGTGCCCCAAGTGTTCTGGGGGGCCACGCAGGGGAGGGCATCCTTGGTGGCTGCACTGAGGCTGTGGAACTCCCTTTCGGTGGGGGTGCGTCTGGCCCCAGACCTTCCCTCCTTTTATAAAAAAAGTTGTAAGACTTGGCTGTTCCACCAGGCATTTGGTGGGGGAGATGGGTAGGGGAGGAGAGGGATGGGGGTGTAAAGATATGTTTTACAGTTTTATGATTTTAATTGTTAACTTATATTGTTGTGAGCCACCCCGAGCTGCCTGTGGCAGTAGGGGCGGGATACTAAATGCTTTTAATAAATACATAAATAAATAAAACAAAAAAACACAGACCAAAAACACCACAAATATATAATAACAAGTAATAAAGGAAGAGGGCTATTACAACACCAATTTTCCTACAGGGTTTCGTTATTTCCTAGTTTTATAACTATAGTCAAAAACTTAGAAACCACCCTAGTGATGTGTTCTTTCTTATCCAGTAACAGAATTTTAAAAATAAATAAATAAATAAAAAGGAAATCTCAAACACACACACATCAGTAGGGTTGCAATATATGCAAATTTTAAAGGCCACCTACGAGATATACGGTTGCAGGGCTGCATTGGTTTTACATATATGGCAACCACATCAGTAGCTTTCAGGGCATAATTTGTATGGGGGCTAAAAGACTTAGTAATTAAATTCAAGGTGGGGCTGATCCTCATGACATGTTCCCAAGTGTGCACCTCAAAATGTGAAAGATGACCAGAAAAAGGCCATTGCAGGATTGAAAATGAAAGCCAGAAAAAACTGGCTGGTTTAGTTAGCTTTCCTTAATTACTCTCCTGTCATACCCCTTGCACTGGTCATCATATAGATTAAATCTCAAAAATGCCTGTTTTATATTCAACTGTAGAGAGGCAGGTTAGTCCATTGGTTGGGTTGCTAGCTGGAGACTAGGGTTCATTTTTCATCTCTGATAAGGTCTGGGGCGAGGGCATGGCTTCTGGGGCAAGCTGGGGCTCCAGCAATTATTATTATTATTATTATTATTATTAATTTTATTTTACAAAATAAGCACTTTAAAAATACACAATAAATAAAATAAATAATAATAATAATAATAATAAATATACAAGGCCATCCCTACCCTAGAGCCTGTACTGGTTAGGGATACACAGTGAATCTCCTTACCTATCCAGAACTCTGCCAATAGGATTAGAGAACTCTGCCAATAGGATTAGAACTGTAGAGAAAGTACGGTTGCCCTGTTGGAAAGTAAGGGTAATATGGAAGCCCCACTCTAGTTCCTCCCATTGGAAGGGGAAAAGCACAAGTGGGGACATCCTCAGAGTGCCAGCGTAGTTTCTCTTTAAATTCTGCTTGGTTGTTGGCTCTGACTAGCCTTGCAGAGATAGAAGTTGATACATTTACCCTGGAAAGAACAGACTGCACCACTGGAGAACTCCTAAAGTGGAGACAAAGTAACACACATCATGTCTTTTTAGGATACACTTGAATTGGTGAGACTATGCAAGTTTCTGAAAAATCAGAATTACGCAGTCTGAGCAATGCGGACTAGATTATATATCAGAGTAATCACTTGGAAGTGGGCTGTTAGGAAGAAAAGGTTACTAGCTGCCCAAACTATTTAAATACAATGAAGGGAAAACAGCAGGTTAAAGATGTAAACAGCAGGACTCTCATATTTCTGTAGTGACATATGAAGCCCGAACCTTTATTGTTACATTTCAGACCAGCAGAGTCTAATAAATACCTGTCTGTTCAAGCTCTGTTTTAAGGCTGATTTCTAAAAAACATAACCAACACCACACAGACTGAAAATGTTTGTCTGCAGACCATCAGACCACTGGCTGGGAATCAGGAGCCTCAGTTACTCTTCCCTAAAATATCCCAGTCTTTCTCCTAGAAGTGCAATCCAGCCATATTAACAATGGTGAGAACTATAATGGATGCATGATACTTAGCTTTAACCACCATTCCAAACAGGGCCTGACAGGAGCAGCACAATTTTTAAAAAAAAAATTAAAAAAAAAGAAGAGAGAGAGTGTGAGTAAATTCCCAAGACAATTATCTCTCCACGTTTTCAATTATTATTACGTTTTGGGTTAATTGGATGTTTTCAGTTACTCAGCACATTATTTTCAAGCTTAACATACTGCATTCATAGAGGTGCAGTGGTTAAGAGTGCAGTATAAGGACCTGAAGATAGTAGGAAGACTGTTGGTTCAAGACTTGCCTTAGCCATGAACCCACAGGGTGACCTTGGGCCAGTCACACATCTCTCAGCCTAACCTACCTCACAGGGTTGTTGTGAGGATTACTAGTTGGAGTTAATTAGTTTAATGTTAAAATTAGTAAGTTGAGATGCAAGCTACCCTGAGTCTAAGGGAAAGGGTGGGATATAAATAAAAGTAAATTATTTATTTACAGAACTAATTAATGTTCTGAATATGCAACGATGTACATGAAGAACGTACTACACTCAGTGACCCAGCTACTCGGGCAGATGATGGGATGCAAACATTGCATCTACGGTCACACTGCAGTCTATGGATAAAAACAGACATTACAGCAGCCTGCTTTGAACCAGGCCTCATATGCATGTCTGTACAGACACCATCAGATGTTGGCCCAGGCCTTCCCTGAGCTGTGTTGGCAGTTAGCGCCAGCTCTGACCTTGGGAAACCCCTAAAGTTACAGCCCGACTATGTCTGCCTGACCAGACCACAGTGGGCCACAGTAGGCTATCACATCTGTTCCCAGGCCACCAACATGTCTTGGGTCAGGTCCATCATGGCCACCATGGATGCCCATCATGGCAGGGGAACATGTGCAATGTAGTTTGGGGGTGGGGCCAGTCAGCCTCCCCAGTGCCACACCCATGGGCATGTCTGTTTGGTACCTCAACCCAGTCTGGACCATATTTTCTGTGGCTTCCCAACCAGGGGTGGGGCGGGCCACTGCCACTCAGACATCACTTCTGTTTTCACCCTATGCCTTTGAATTCTTCCACTGCTACATTGTGTAAAGATAATTGTTGTTTTGGAGACACTTCCTTGATCATGATGATTTTTTTTCTTCATTTTTTTAACATCTCAACGGGGCTGAACGATTTCCTCCTACCACTATTTGCTCACCACATCTACCCAGCATCATCGCTAGATGAAATACATCTTTGGCCCTTTTCAAACAGGCTGTGGTGTGGGGGGCGGGATGGGTGGATGCTGCAGTGCATGTGCAGTGAGGGGGAGGGGCAGCTGTTACATGGATACACACTCATCTCCACGCATGGAGCCATTGCTGTTTTGGCTGATGGCTCCAAGCGTGGGCAATCAGTGGAGATGGGTGGGGTGCGGGAGCATGCACACACACCCCCACCTACTGGCCATGGTGGACACATGGGCACCTCCCCTCTCCCCACCCATGCCCATGCAGTGGATCTGCGTGGGCATCTCATGTGAAAAGGGCCTTACACAGAAGGTCTGGTAGTAAAGAATCCCTCCACCAATCTCCCCTAAGTATCATTGTGCTGGTCTCATGTATCACTTAACCTGACTTTGTTCAGTGCACACAAAGCCACCGTTGCTCATCTTCAACAGAAATGCCAAAATAAGATTGTTCACACTGTCTGAACAGTTTAGACACAAGCCAATGCTCAGCCTGTTACGAAAACTCTATTATGGCTTAAGTAGTAATGGTGGTGTGAGATGATGGAGTCAAACTGTCTCCCTACCATGCTTACATCCATTCTGCTTACACCCCTTCTTTAACAGATCACAGAACCCAACCTTCTGAATATTACAATAGCAAATCAAATCCCATAAAATGGTGACGGCTCCAAGTAAAATGGTCAGACCATGACACAGAACAGAGCTACCCTTCGAGCCACATTAGAATCTGACAAATCCTGACATGTATAAGCAAACATTTCTGCAATGCAGCTGACTACATCTGCATGAATGTGGTTTTAAAAAATATGTGGCCCTACAACCAAAGTGTTATGATCTTAGATTGGGGAGGAAGTACTGAAATCATGCTCACTATTAATAAAACTAAATGTAGTAGTAATAGAATTTATTAACTAAAATTATTTTTGTCCAGGCTCTCATAATTTTGTTTCCTAGACTACCGAGACATCCTCTTCTCTGGCTTTCATAAATCTCAACTTGATCAATTTATGTGCATGCAAAATGCTTCCAAGATCATTTTCTTGTCTTGTCACTCTGACTGTTACCTTCCTCTTTGTTTTTTTCTCCTTTGTCCACTACACCAGAAACAGTCTACTCTGCTTCACTTTCAAGACCTTTTGCACAGATATTAACTGTTGTGTTTGCTCTGCCATTAATGCCAGCTTTGATTAGCCTTGATTATCAGAACTACAGACAAAAATGAAGGCTACTTTCTGACATTACACATGGGAGGGGCAAGAACCACACTGTAATTGAAGGAATTAGAGCTTGTGAGAATGCACTAATCCCCTTTTATCACAGGAGAGGATGCACCTTTGTAAAGGCTACATTTGGGGACCCAGGAATGTGTGTGTTCTTACATGATTAAAGGGGATTAGTGCAATCTGACAGATGCTAATCCCTGCAATTAAAGAGGCCCAATCACAATTGTGCAAATTCCCACACCTCCCAAATATGGTCAGAAAGCAGCCTAAGTGTGTTCTCATGCTTCTCCCTTTATGTATGGAAGAAGCTTTCTGTAAACACAGACACAAAGGGTGTTAATACATGGACTGGGAGCCCACTGGAGTCTGTAGTGGCTCTGCACAGCTCCCACACAGTCACCTCTCCCATGTCCCACATGGGGAGCATAACAAATGGGCAGGAATTCCTCCCTGCCATGGTCAACCTGTGTGCCATCTCCCCCATCAAGTTGTAGTCACGCTGGCAAATCTCTAGGCTGCACCCATGCCTCTATGGTGCAGAATGCACACAGAGACCACACATACCCCAACAGGTGGACAGAGGCCCCATGGGCACCTGGTTTTGCCTGAAGTTGCCTGCACGGTGGGCTCCAGATTTCTTGGGTTGATACAGTGTGGAGCAGCACTGGGGCAGTCCATGGGCGAACATCTGGTGCCACAGGATCGAGCAGGTTAATCCAGGGCTAATAAGAGCAAATGTGGGGCAATGTCTTCTTTGTTAACACCCATAATTATATAATTACCCTCCGTCCAATCTCTCCTTAAAACTCTTCTTTGCTGAAATGCTTAAGAAAAAGCTTGACAAGGGTTAAGTGTGATGGCTGATGGTGTTCACCGACCAGATCCTGTCATGGACAGATCATTACCTTCAGGCCAATGCCCTGGCACATGTCTGCCCCCAGGAATGTGTGAGCCGGTTAGGATTGCTTGGTCCCAGAGACTTATGGAATTGGAAAGGTTTGGGAATGCTCTTGGGGAATTACCCTCCAATCTTGATAATCACTCACTCTATGACCTTGTGGCCTTCTGGAACACCTTGTCATCTGAGGCCACCAACCAGATGGCTCCCAGGAATCCACTCCCTGTTAATCAGCAGCGCAGGTCCCTGTGGCTTGCGGAGGACCTGTGCTGACTAAAGCAAGAAGGGCAGCAGTTAGAGTGACAGTGACATCGTACTCGCACTAAAGCCAACAGATTGTGGCATAGAGCCAGTTTAAAAGCCTATGCAGTGGCTGTGCAAGTAGCAAAGAGGGGGTTCTTTGATGCTGTCATAGCAGCCGTGAAGTCACGTCCAACTGAGCTTATCCAAGTCAGTTCGGCCTCCCTCCACCTGGAACCAGAATTTTCCAGTTCTCGCTGTGACCAATTTGTTTACTATTTCATGGATAAAATCACTCATATTCAGTACTACTACTTCAACACTGCAATTGGAATGGTAGGAGAACTGGAGTTTATCAGCTGGTCCCATTTTATGGGATCAGTTTCAGTGGGTGTTGCCCACTGGCGTGGAGGATGTCCTTGGGATGGTTAAAGCTACCTGGTGGGAACTGGATCCATGCCCATCTTAGCTGGTCAAGGCCAGCCGGGGAACGCTGGAGCCGTTGCTGGTGAGGGTGGAAATGCCTCCCTTAGGGAGGGCAAACTGCCAGGATGCTTTAAGGAGGCTATGGTACGGCCTCTGCTCAATAAACCATAACTTGACATTGACTCCCTTGCCAGCTATCAGATAGACTCTAACCTTCCTTTTTAAGGGAAGTTTATTGAATGGGTGGTGGCTCAGCAGCTTCAGGGGCATTTGGACTGCATCAGTTTTCTGGACCCCTCACAGTCCAGCTTTCATCCAGGTTATGACACTGCGACGGCACCTGTGACCTTGGTTGACAACCTTCACCATGAGTTGGATTGGGATCGGTCAACCCATTTGATCCTGTTGGATCTGTTGGCTGCATTTGACATGGTTGATCAAATTGGTGACTCGCCTGCGGGACCAGGCCAGGGTGGGTGGGATTGTTCTTGAATCATTCTGTTCCTTCCTGGCTGGGAGAACTCAGCGTGTGGGGATTTTTCATCATCCCCCCGGACCTCATATGTGGAGTTCCACAGGGTTCTATTCTGTCCCCTCTCCTGAGGGTTCGATGTTCAGTGTCATCAATATGCTGAGGACACCCAACTCTACCTCTCTTTTTCAGCTGACCCAGGCCCGGCAGTCTTGGTGCTTACTTGGTGTTTGGCGGCTGTGGGGGACTGAGGGAGGGTGAACAGTCTGAAGCTGAATCCCAACAAGATGGAGGTGATGTTAGTGGGCAAGGCTGAGGGATTAGTGGCCTTCATCACGGATGGGGTTCGCCTCTCATTGATCCCTCAGGTTCGTAGTCTGGAGGTGCTCCTCAACTTGTAGCTCTGCCTAGATGCCCAAGTGGCAGATGTGGCAAAGAATGCATTTGGCCAGCTACATCTGATAAGATGGCTCTGGCTGTATATCTCAGACTCTGACCTGGCCACTCTCATTCATGCCTTTATCACCTCAATATTAGACTACTGTAACACGCTCTAAGTAGGACTACCCTGCCAGCTGCAGTCTGGAGACTGCAGCTGGCAGAATGCGGCATTCCATCTCTTTACAGGGACAGGTCATCAAGAGCACATTCATTGCACTGGCTGCTTATAGTCTTTCAGGCCCAATTCAAGATGTTGGTTCTTACCTATAAAACCCTACATGGTCTGGGACCCCCACTTACCTGCAGGACCACTTCACTCCCTGGATCGGCCCCTATGGTCATCTGGGGGAGCCTTCCTGGAAGTGCAAGGGGTGAGATGATCACATAGATAAGTAGGGCCCAGGCCATCTAGGGCTTTAAAGGTCAACACCAGCATCTTGAATTGGGTCTGGAAGACAATAGGCAGCCAATGCAGTTCTCGGAGCACAGGTGTTATATGCTTCCTGCAGCCTGACCCTGTGAAGAAGCGGGCTGCTGAATTCTGCACTAGCTGCAGCTTCCAGACCATCACCATGGGCAGCCGTATGTAGTGCATTGCAATAGTCTAGTCTCAAGGTGACGAGAGCATGGATGATAGTGGCAAGACTGGAGTCCGAGACATACGGGGAGATCCTTTTCCCCAGATGTAATTGGAGGCGTCAACACCTGAGAGTCCAGGCGTAACTGCAAATTCAGGAGCACCCTCAGGCTCTGCACAGGTGGGGGAAGAGGTACTTAAGGGGTGTACTTAGGAAGAAGAGGGTCCAGATCATGGGCCTGTCCCCTCTCCTTGTGCTCTGCTCCCTTCCTCCGAGCTCAGTCTTTCAGTGCTTGGGGAAGAAACTGGATCCAGTGGCCAGATCCAGGAAATGGAAAGGGGCCAAATGAGTAGCCGTAGGCCACATTTAACCCCCTGGACCTAGGTGCCCCACTCCTGTATAGGAATTTGTGCATGATCTACTGCCCAAAGAAATATTGGTGTATAGATTAACACTCACTTCCCCCAATATTTTATTTAACATATGCTTATTTTACTAAAAACTCCAAAATACAGTATTTATTCTTTATTTTAAGCTGCTCAGAAAGTTCATTGAGCATGTCTTACCCTGGTCCAGGAAAGAACAGCAGTCACACTGAAATCATTGTTCATCTGCTTATAATTAATCACATGTTTATGTGCTTTATTGGATATGGGGCTCTATATTTTATATTTGAACCCACGAGTTTTTTGGAATTCTTTGTTTTCCTACTCCTGCTTGTGCTCCCCTGCCCCCCAGAATTCTCCTCCTACAACACTTCCTGTAACCCCCTCAAGGGTGGCTGCATTACTTTCATTTCACACATTATTTTCCTTTTCTTTTCTTTCTTTTTTTTTAAGAAGGGGGATCTCAGATCATTCCAGTGATTAGTTGAATGTTTTGTTGCTTTTACTGGTCATATTTATGTCTTATGAATCATACTAAAAAATCCAAGTTAAACTCAATCTGTATCTAATATTTGGCTTCAATTGTTTCCTCTTTTTTGTAACACCCCTCCTTTAACAGATCACTGTACCCAGCCTTTTGAATATTACAATAGCAAATCAAATCCCATAGAAAAATACTTAGTACTGTTCTTTTATATGAGAAAAACTGAAAACTAAAGAAGAATTCCACAGTCTTCCATGAGAACATTGTACTTTATCATAATGAATGCTCTTACCTTAAAGTTTTGGACAAAAGAAACCTGTAGACATAAGCAGTGTGATTTCCAAGGATTTGATGCCTCCACACAAATTGTCAACAGATTCTGCTTTCTTCACCATAATTTAAGCTTTCATATTAAAATGGGTCATATCCTCAGCTGTTCTAATTCAGCTAGCTTCATTACATTGCAGTGGTTCTATGCTGATTTCTGCCAGCTGAGGATCTACCCCATGAATTTTCTAGTCAAAATAACCTTGCCAGCATGAGCCAATGCACATAGAATGCTGGGTCATATTTTGTCAGTGACAAAAATGGAAAACTAACACCATGTACAAAACAAGTGGAAACATGGTTCTTAAAAGCACCTTAATAATCCCAATTATTTTTTATATCTGTTAATTCTGGAAGGGAAAAAATACTTATGATCACCTAAGTAGCAAGCATTCCTAAATGATGTTCTATAAATATTACACTGAAATGTTGCATATGAAAATAATTGAATGTTGTGTCAAGTATTCAGTCATTTTTATGACAAAGTTCTCAGAAATAGCTTTAAAGTTGACAGTTAAAGTGATGTTTACATCTGCAAAGTGTGAGAATCGGAGTGCTTCCCCCCACTTCCTGAGGGGGAAGTGAGAGGTCCTGCACCAACTAGAGACAGCATATGTCCTACATAGCAGAACAGAGTCCAACACCAGGCGAGACCATGGGTTGCTTTTCCCCTCTCACCTCACTGAGGTGCATCAAAATTCCATAGCCTTCTTCTCCAATTCAAGGTATGAAACCTATTATGTGAGCTCTCTGAATAACCTATTGTCACTGACTACCACCACAAGAGCAGCCAGCTTATGTTTGGCATGATTGTCCCCCTCGAAACCAAAAAGCACCAGGACAGCCATTACACCAATTTAATTAAGGAATCCCTTAATGGTGCCAAGTAGAGATCCATTTCAATATGTGATAAATGGACACTATTAACCTGAAAACATTCTGGCTTCTTCCAATTAATGGCTATATGCTCAAGCCTATCTTCCCTCCCCCCGTCCCCAAATCAATGAAACATCTAATGTCCCTATTCACCCTTTTTCTAGCCCTATCCACAACCCTGGGATCCCTAAACTAAATTTAAATGTCTTTGTTTTTAAATTTAAATAAATAACCTTAATTCAAACCCTCCTCTGTATTAGCGAGGTAAAAACTACCCTAGCCCAAAGAAAAAGCTCTCTCATCTGCTTCCAGTTCTGCCTAATTATAACAGATAAATCAAGACTGGAACCTCAATAACAATAATTCTCACCCGAATGTATAACAACTACATCTGGGTGAGAACGGGCTTGCAATCCCAAAATCATGAGCATAAGTTGTGCCCATAACATCCCATTTTTCCCCTGCCACTATAGAAACCAAAAATAAAATTGCCAAAAAAGATTTCATATGTTTTCAGGTAATATCTCTGCAAATCTCGATTTCCAGATGACCAGAGTATGTTTTATAACTCCCAACTAAAACAAATTTGTTTTCTTGTTTCTCATCAGTGGTAGGCTGAGCCATTCAGGGAAATCATGGGTATAAGCATGATTTCCCTGAAGTACTCTGAGTACTTCAGAGATCTGTGATTTATATAAAGATGGATACTCTGCCAATAACCAGATTTCCCTACCATCATAGCCCATTGCTGAGAAATTTGGTTCAAATCTATCAGGTTCCCATCCCTCTGACCTTGACAACCATCTCATTGATGACCTCATTTTGTTATGGAATACCTTGCTGACAGAGGCCATCAATTGAATGACTCCTAGGCATCCACTGCCCCGGTAACCACTCCACAGGCCTCCTTGATTTTCTGAGGAACTGCGGGTGCTGAAGCGAGATGGGCGGTGATTAAAGCGACGGTGGCGTTATTTGCGTGCTGAAACGGACAGATTGCATCATAAAGCCAGTTTACAAGCCTATGCCATGGCTATGCGGGCAGCAAAAAGGAGGTTTTTGCTACCCTCAGAGCATCCGTAAAAAATCACATCCAGCGGAGCTTTTCCAGGTGCTTAGGGGGCTGGTCAGTCCAGCCTCCCTCCACCTTGGAGTGGAGTCATCTACAGCAAACTGCGATTGGTTTGTGGATTATTTTGTGGATAAAATTGCTCATTACTGGGACTTCAACGCCACACTTATTACACTAGGGGAACTGGAGATTATGGCAGCACCGCCGTGTCCAATTTTATGAGATCAATTTCAGTTGGTGACACCCGCCGATGCGGTGGATGTTCTGGGGGCTGTCAAGGCCACCTCTTGTGAACTGGTTCCATACCCATCCTGGCTGGTTAAGGCCTGCTAAGAGATAATGGGGCCATTGTTGGTTGGAGTGGTCAATGCCTCGGTGCCTCCCTTTGGTAGGGCAAAGCTCCGGGCCGTCTCAAGGAGGCGGTGGTGTGGCCTCTGCTCAAGAAACTATAGCTTGACATTGACTCCCTCACCAGCTATCAGTCTGTCTCTCTCTAACCTTCCCTTTTTAGGGAAGGCTACTGAACAAGTAGTGGCTTGACAGCTGCAGGGGCATTTTGACCATGTCGGTTTTCTTGAGCCCTCTAGGTTGGGATTTTGTCTGGGGTATGGCATGGAGACTGCACTTGTGGCTTGGGTTGATGATCTATGCTGGGAATAGAATTGGGGTCACTTGACCCTGCTGATTTTATTAGATCTGTCATCTAAGTTTGATACCGTTGATCATGAGATGTTGGTGATGTGCCTGCAGGTCTGTGCAGAGGTGGGCGAGACTGTTTTGGAATGGGTCCACTTCTTTCTGATCGGACGAACTCAGCAAGTGGTGCTTGGGTATTATTTTTCATCAAACCGAGACCTCTCGTGTGGAGTCCCTCAGGGTTCTGTCTTGTCCCCTCTCCTGTTCAACGTGTACATGCAGCCACTCGGCAAAGTGATTAGAAGGTTCGGCGTACAGTGTCATCAATATGCTGATGACACCCAGCTGTACCGCTCTTTTTCAACTGACCCAAGCCCAGCAGTCTCGGTGCTTACTCGGTGTTGGACGGCTGTGAAGGGACTGGATGAGAGCTAACTGACTGAGGCTGAATCCTGACAAGACAGAGGCAATGATGGTGGGTAAGGCAATGGAGATGGCGGCCCCCATCATTTATGGGGTCTGCCCTCCATTAGTCTCCCAGGTTTAGAGTCTGGGGATGTTCCTTGTTTCACAGCTCCAGCTGGATGTCCATGTGGAGGCTGTGTCGAGGAGCACCTTCCACCCAATGCATCTGGTGTGATGGCTTTGGCCGTATGTTTCGAACTCTGACCTGGCCACCATCATCTATGTTTTATCATCTCTAGGTTGAACTATTGCAATGCGCTCTACTTGGGGCTACCCATGATGATGGCTTGGAAATTGCAGCTGGTGCAGAATGCGGCAACCCATCTCCTGGTGGATCTGGGCCGTTGGGAGCATATTACACCAATGTTCCATTCTCTACACTGACTGATGGTAGTTTTCTGGGTCTGATCCAAGGTGTTTGTCTTGGTCTATAAAGCCCTAAATGGCCTAGGCCCTACCTATCTGCAGGACCACCTCACCCCCGAGTTCTGGATTGGTCCCTGCGGTCATCCGGGGGTGCCCTGCTTGAGGTCCCCCGAGTCTGCTGGGGGGCCACATAGGGGATGGCATTCTCGGTGGCTGCACCATGGCTGTGGAACTCTTTTCCAGTTGAGGCCCAGATCTCCGCTCCTTTCGAAGCAATTGTAAGACCTGGCTGTTCTGCCAGGCATTTGGTGGGGGAGAAGGGTGGATGGGGTGGGGGGAGTGGGTTAGGGTGGGTTATTTTAGTGTCCTCCTTTTATGTCTTGTTTTTAGTTTTATTGTTGCCATTTTTATGGATTGTAAACTGCACCGATCTGCCTGTGGCAGGAGGGGTGGGATAGCAAAACTTTTTAAATAAAAATAAATAAATAAATAAATAGTTCTTCAGTGGTTTCATGTGGATCCAAATCATCTGGTTTTAAATGGTGTAACTTGTACTGGATTTAGTGGAATGCTCTTTTGTGTATAAAAAGGCAAATATTCCAGTCCTAATCTCTTTCACATATTTGGTGTCTAAATTTATCAATTTTACAAGGGACTGAAACTGCACCTTGCTTCGCTGTGATGGAGCACAACAAGGGGAACAAGTACTCCCCAACTTGAATAAAGCTTGGAGAACTGGGTCACTGGTGAGTAATCTTAACTAATGTGATGAAAGCATTGAGATTAATTATGGAGATCCCAAAGAAGTTCAGATGATATCTTTTATTGGTCAACTTCTGTTGCAGAGAGTACTCAAGCTTTTCGGCCACACTAATAACTAAGTCATCATTATCATGACCTTACATTTTATCATGCAAACACCAAAGTCAAAAGCTGGATCCAATGGAAATCCATTGATGTCAATGGAAAAATCTCTCATTAACATCCATAGGCTTGGGGTCAAGCCTTTTTATTTATTGGGTTCTAAAAATCACCCTGTTTATCCCAATAATCCTTGCGGAAGTCACTAAGCACTTTCTATCCCACCCTCCCCTATAGGCCAACAACAGAAAACAATACAAATTTAAAATATACAGAAATAAAAACCCAATGACATATGGCAATAGAAAAAATATAAAAGTCCAGTTAAAATAAATCCCCAAACCCTATCCCCACAGGCCAAATGCCTGACCAAATAAATGAGTATTACATGGCTTCAGGAAATTTCTCATGCTCAAGCTATAGTGAACCTACAGGAGAAGGGATTTCCAGAGCTGTGGAACAGCCACCAAGAACGTCTCTCTGAGTGCCCCTGCCACAGTCAATGAAAACTCTTAACATGTTGCTTGCACAGTAAAACATATGGGCTATGAGCTACAGCTACATACAAGTTCATACCACACTCCCTAGTTTGGCAACTGAAATGCCTTACATTTTTACCTTTCAGGATAAAATTTTCAGTGTCTGCATATGAATTTACCTGAAAGGTTTTTGGCCACAAGAAAATAGGGGTCAAAATCATTTTTACTATTAAAAATGTCCTGTAATATTTTAAATTGTTCTTAAAGATATCTGCAGACACAAAGATATTTAGAATATGCAGAGCATATCTTGTGTTCATTAACAGCAATGCAATGCCATTGAAATCTGTAGGGTTGCATAGCAAAAGGTGGTACTGGGCTATCTTAAGTAAGAACCAAATAAGCTCTCAAAAGTCTTGATAGTGTCTCCTTAAAATAGAAGGAACAGGAGTGAATAATGCCATAAAATGGGTAAGCCCAAACAAAATGTGCACTCAGCCTCTAACTAGCCTAAAAACAGCATCATTCATAATTGGTCAGAGAAGCCACAACATACCATCGGTTTGTGAAATAAACTAAAATAAACTGAATTGTTGTTCGGGAACCCTTTAAATTCCCAGTAGCACGGCTTGTGGACCAAAACTCAGAGATCAGTACTGAGGGTGTTTTTCCAGCTGGGACAAAGCTGTCACGGATATGGATCTCAAATAAGCACTTGAATAAGCACTTGAAAACAAGCTATAAGAATAAGCATTTCTTAACATTTCTGAACAGAGCTGTCAAAAGAGAGATTGTGAGTCTCTCACACCCAGTACGCACCTCTCCACCCAGTACCCATCCATTACCCATGCTTGTGTGAAAACTCCACTGGTAACTACGGGTTAACCATTGAATACTGCGTGGGTATTAGGTGGGTACTGAGTCGGTAATATGCTTGTCTGAATACACTGTGTAAATGCTTTAGGCACAGCTTCAGCAGTGAGAGAACTACAAAAAAACAAAACAAAAAAAACCCAACAACAACATCCCCCAACTTTGCTCTGGAGTAATTTAATAGGGAATATTTTCAGACCTAGTACCTGAACTACCACTGCAGTTCACTCTTTGTTGGGGGCAAGCATATACAATAACCCGAGCATGGTCAGTTGTGGAGTTTCATTGAGGCCTTGCCAAAGTTTCTGTTGATTCTGCTGTCTTCACTACAGTTCTGTACTCAGACCACATTCGCGCTGGGCAAAACGTGCAGCATTTGCCTCCAAGAAAAACTCTGGGAGGCAAATGCTGCACGTTTTGTCTGGTGGGAAAGCAAAGCCGCACTGCTTTGCCTCTGATCATGCAGAGGTTACAGACCATGATTTTCCAGCTCCAGACAGGCAGTTGGATAAGTGGCTCCTGGGTGGCCATGTGTGATAGTATCTCGTCTGAAAATACCCTTTACATATATACTCCACTGGGCATACCCCTATGGTTAAAATTCTGCCAGTCCAGCCTACCTATTTCTTACTAGTCTTTACTCCTTTCACAGTCCTGTAGCAGACGCACCTCCATTGCACCAGTATCTAGTCTCCAAATGGCATGCCATCCCCAATTCTTTTCTGTCTGTTCTTCTAAGAGTTCATTTTCTCATTCCTCCATTTATAAAAGGAAAGAAAGGAAAGCCACCAGGGGAGGGGAACAGAAAGTTTGGTTTTTCTAATGTTTCTGCTCCGCAGTCACCAGTGCTGGGCAAAATAGTCAGCGAGATGCAATGCACCATATGTCTCAGCTGATCAGTGAGGTAGCAATGGACCAGCTAAGAGAGCGTCTTGAATGACATTCACATCAGCAGCAGCCATCCTCGCACATTCCCAAGCATCTGCTGTTGATTGGTAAATTTGGTGATCTCATGGCCACCATAGGCCACTTTTCCCCAACAGCAACCTAGCTCCCTACAAAGACATTCCGTATCCTAGTTCCTACATGCTCTCTAATTAGAATCCCCATCTATCCCAGACAATGACCAACTCCCATATACATTTGGACATCCCACCTTCTAGACACCACCCAGCCCCTACAAAACAGCTCAAATCTCTCATCTTCTCCCAGAGACCCCAACTTCCTCAAATCATCCAAAGAGATTTCCAGTTTGCCTAGCCCCTCCCCATTCCTTCAGATGTACTTAGTTCTCACACATGCCCCGATCTTGTCCAGCTTCCCTAATCAACAAAGCTTCCTACAGTATCACCCAACAGTTACATCATTTCCCCCAATGTTCATCCAGAGAGTCCCACAAATCCACCTGCTCCACAGACATGTATCAGCACCTAAACACCTGCCTAGTTCTGTATAATTACACTGCATTCTTTGTCATTACTTGGACAAGGATTTAATGCCCTTAAATTAATTTATGCAGGACCAAAAGTTAATTTTTGAATATGCAAATTGTTTAATGAAGTAATTTGCACGAAGTGTTATCTATGAGTCTACACAAATTTTAACATTGATGCAGAAAAATTCAATAGGATTAGTGTGTGTTTGTAGTGAATATTTGGTGACAAGCTGGACAAAGAAATATCTGAGCTCCTTTGTCTCCATATAAAAGATAACGAATTGTACCTGGATAGATTACAGTGCTTTGATTGGTTGGTCCAAATATGAGTTACAAACACAATCAACCAATTTCATACTAAGGCCCTTTTTACACAGACGCTCTAGCACCCATAAAATGGGTGTTACATTTTATTATACATGTTGCAGGGCACCACTGCAGCCAATCACCATGGGCCCTGTGCACACATGATGCCTCCATCCAGTTCCTCTGGGTGGAAATGGGTGTTGGCCGGTCGGTGGGGAGCAACTGGCAGTGGCGTCCATTGCTCCGTGGGTGGAGATGGGTGTTGGTCGGGAGCAAACATTCACCAACACCCACCGAAAGTGGCGTTTACACAGATGCCCCCACCCATCTCCACCCAGGGAAATTCTCCCCACCCACCGGCCAACACCCATCTCCACCCAGAGGAACTGGGTGGAGGCATCATGTGTGCACAGGGCCCATGGTGATTGGCTGCAGTGGTGCCCTGCAACATGTATAATAAAATGTAACACCCATTTTATGGGTGTTAGAGCATCTGTGTAAAAAGGGCCTAAGTCTTCTGGTTTTTACTTCCAGTGGAACAAAGTGCTCAGGAAGATTTCTTTATTGACATTTTTACCCCACCCTCCTCCAAAGACTTGCAAAGGCTTACAATATAAAAAACATAAAATACAATAAAATACATGAAAATCCCTTAAAATCCTAACGTCATCCCAGACACCCACCCACCCCATCCCTTATCCCCACCTGCCACCCAGCAATCCTCCTTCACAAATCCCTCTACCCAATCCCACCCAACCCTATTCATGTTGGCCAAATAAAGAGGTCTTACATCTGCAGAAGATGAACAGGCTCAGGCTTAGGTTGACCCCCAAGGGGAAGGAATTCCATAGTTGTGGGGCAGGAACTAAGAATGCCTCTCTGTCAGTAATCAAGAATGCATCCCTGTGTGCCCTTGTTCTAAACAACTTTATGGGCAGTTGGCACTTGCAAGAAGGCAGCCCCAGCCGACCTCAGAGGGCACATTAGGACATAGCAGAAGAGGTGGTCTTTCAGATACCTGCGGCCCAAGCCATTTAGGGCTTTATAGGTTAAAACAAGCCTAGTTCAACCAACCATTATAGGTTAAAAATATAATGACTATGTTGGCAAATGAAGGGTACAAACTAAAATGAATGCGGCCTACCATTTGCAACAGCAGGAAAGAGAGAGATACTGTGTTAGAAACAAATTCCTATTTGTACCTGCACATACTTCTTTAATAAAAGACTAGAGGACATTATATTCACAAACAAATATGGAATATGTGTGTATAAGTTTCATGGCTAATCAATGTTAAATAAGAAAAAACGGAGCTAACCAGTTAGCATCCGGGGGGGAGGGGGGGGCATCGTTTTGATGCAATGCCTTTTCATTAAGTATTTCTTAATATCATGGGCTGAAAGGCTTTATGGCAAAATATTACCAAATTTCCCTATTCCCACCATTCATTCATTCCACGTTATTTGTATGGTCAAAGGCCGTCACAACACAAACACAGGTAAAACAACAACAACAACAAAAATATCAATACACGGAATCTCTCCCCAGAAATGTATTTAAGACAGGTCCCAACAAATTAGTCCAACAATCAGAGTATAAAGAGAAATAAAACAGGATATGCATAACAGTTTCAACCATTCCCTCACACCTAGGACAATGACGATTTTCAAAGGGTATTCCCTGGAAATGCCCCTCCAAAACTGCAGAGGGAAAAGAATTGAACTTCATCCAGGCAAATAGTTTCTGTGAATGAACATTCAAACTATAACTCAAATAAGGCATTGGTAAGGGTGATGGCCATATCAGCTTGAAAGGCTGTATCAAAAACATGCTGCTTAATAGCTTTTTTGCTTGTAAATAGCCTAGAGATAGCAGCCAGGCAGGAGAAAAACCCATTGACCATACTTTAGCAAGTACTAAAGAAAGCCAACCACTGGGACATTTATCCTGGGGAACTAGCATCATAATGGGAGGAGCCAAGGAGAATAGTAGCCGGAACCAAAATGAGAATATCAAGCTCCAGTCTCTGGCTCAGACTACAACACACCCAAGTTCTACAAGAATTATCACATTGGGCACACACTGGGATACAGACAACAACCCTCTCGGGAACTTAGATTTCCAGTGCAATTTCCCAGCACCCAAATCTGCACACCAAATAGCAGCTGGGATAAACACCTAGCTCTGGATATCCTAATTGCCAGCTCAATCAAGTTTCCTCCTTTAGTCCTGACAAAGCGAGCTAAGGCAGAGGCAAACTTAGTTGCCTGCTCAATTGCCGCATAAGTATGGACTACCCAAGTACCAGTGGATTGAAATACTACACCCAAATAGCGGAAAAACCTGACTTCTTCAATAGAGGTCCAGTCCATAAACCATCTATGGACCATACATTTTTTAAAAAATACCACTACTTTTGTTTTGTCATGATTAATAGTAAGCAGGTTCGAGTGACAGTATGTGACCAACGAATCCAACTGTCTCCTTAGACCCACCTGAGTTGTAGAAAGAAGAACTGCTTTGTCTGCATACATAAGATAACCTACAGTAGAGTTACCAAGGAGGGGGGCATCACAGGCAGGAAGCCTTGACTGATCTATCAGATAATTTACATAGAGCTGGAATAAAGATGGTGCTAAAATACACCCCTGCCTGACCCCAAGAAATGTAGGGATTGGGTCGGAAAGATGTCCTCTCGCATTCACTCTTGCTCTATGGGAGGATTCCTTATGCAGTTCTTGCATCAGAAATAGCAGCCAACGATCCATAGAGGTACAAGAAAATTTGTACCACAGACGGTCACGTGGGATTGTATGAAAAGCAACCTTCAAATCAATGAAGACTTCATACAAGACCCCCTGGCTAGCCATGTACTTCTCAGTCAAATGAGTTAAAACGAAACAGTGATCCATATTCGAACACCCTGCCCTGAATCCTATCTGCTCATTATGTAAGATATTATTTTGTATCATCCAATCTCCTGGTATACCGGGCCCCTTCCTGTTCGACGGCATCCCTTATCGCTCTAGCGGAGCTGGCCTCGGAGGTGGCGTTGGGCTCCTCCAGGACTTTGGTTCTGGGGGACTTCAACATCCACGCCGATGCTGGCCTTGTTGGGGTGGAGCGAGAATTCACGGCCGTCATGGCAACCATGGATTTGCCCCAGGAGGTTATTTGCCCGACCCACGTGGGGGGACATACCCTCAACCTGATCTTCGGTTCTGGCCTTGAGGCAGGGAGTCCGGTTGTGGGGGAGGTTACAGCAGTGCCCTTGTCATGGACGGACCATTATCTCCTTCAGGCCAGTCTTCTAGCGCACCCCCTCCAGAAGGGGAAGGGACCAGTTAGGATGGTCCGCCCTCGGAGGCTGATGGAACCTCAGCGGTTCCAAGAGGTCCTGAGG